>CM045763.1:89819469-90345914 GCA_025200525.1 Camellia lanceoleosa
GTTTCGTCTCTTTACCCTTTTATTGTTTTGTGTATTTCTATTGAAATTTAATTGTAATTATTAACATATGTTCTTGGTATATAATTTGTTTTCTTCATAAATCTATTTATTTAATTTCACAATTTAAACAACAATACTATCATCTTACTACCACTACCATTATAATATATATAATTTGAAAATAATAAATTTTAAATTTGATCTTATGGATGTAACTTATTTTTAGTTTAACACTTAAAAATTTATCAAATAGCTTTCTAACTTAAAAAATTTAGCATTCAATTTTTAATACTTAATTTTTAGATTTGAGTTCTTAATTTTCAATTTTATCAAATAGAACCTAAAATGAACAATTAAAATTCATAATAAGTAGCCCAAATAGGGAGGAGGGAGAAAAACTATCAATTTCTTTTTCATCAAAATGGATGGCGGTACACAATTATTAAGTCAAAATCACTTATTGGTAATCAAGAGTTTAAAAATTAAAAATAAATAAATAAAAAGTATTAGCCTCAAAAGTTAGACTCACTTTTTAAATCTAATGATGTGTCGTAAAAATGATCGATTGATAATTAAATATTTTCTAATTATCAATTAATTATTTTTTTGATATATCACTAAATTTAGAAAATGAGTCTAAAAGGTAGACATGTATATCAAAATGAAAGAAAAAAACACGAGAGGAATGAAAGAAAACCAGTAGTTCGGTATCAAAAGTTGATTTCATCATTTGCTACTATATTTTTTTTTTTTTCACTTGTAATTTTAAAAAATTATTACTGATTTATAAATATTTTTCCCAATTATTACTGACTTATAATTTTACCTTTTTTCCCTTTTAAAGTATAAGTAAGGTGGGGCCTAAAAACCATGGTAGAAGGATTTTTCTATTCAAATATAAATTTAAAAAATATTTATTACTAATTTTAATTGCAATTCATTGTGTACAACCCAATTTTCCTTTCAACTTTTACAACTAAAATTTAGAGAGTTATTTGAGTTTCCATTAAACTTTTACAACTAAAATTTATAAAGTTATTTCATGCATTTACAAGGCTATGAAATGACAAAAAAAAAAGTACCATAATGCAATCTAATAGATTCGCGAAGACTATGTTATTAAAAATAATAATTAAAAAAAGTGAAAAATAGTAAAATCTATTTTAAATTTGTGAAAAACAGTTAGAGATGTGAAAAAAAATAATAATAATAAAATTTGAAGGATAACTTGTGGGGGAAGCTATTAAGGCAAAATTATTATTTTGCTCTTTGAATTTAAATATTTAAAAAGTCAAAAAATTAAAAGTCAAAAAGTCAAAGGTATAAACTAGTCATTTTGATTTTATTACATATCTTTTCGTAAAAAATTCAAAAATTATTCCAAATATACATCTTTTTTTCTTTATTTTTTTAACTAAAAAGTCAAAAAGTACACTTACATAGCACATCCCAAACAATTACTAAGTGCTTGTTTGGTATGTGCTAAAATAGCACATGCTATTTTAGTACATTATCCTATTTAAGTTACAATCATCTTATTTGAATCACATCACATCTCTACCACATCACTTCAAATCTAACTTATATTTCACGTTTTTCGTAAAAAAATCAAAAAGTATACTAATCTAAGGGTTGGTTTGGGAAGTGGGTTGATTTTTTGGCTTTTTAACTTTTTTTGCTATTTTAGACTGGGCTAAAAAGTTTAATTTGAAAAGAACTTTTTTGACTTTTTTTTGTGAAAGAAGAGTGTAATGATTATGAATTAGATGTGATGTTTTATTTTTTATGGCTAAAATAGCCTATTTTGTCTTTTGTGACTAAAATAGTCAAATTAGCCCTTCCCAAACGGACCCTAACACTTCCCAAACAACCCTTTATCTAACCGAACTAAATCGACTATATTTAGTCTATTTTTTTAATATGAATCAATCTGTGTGATTTTTAAAATTTATTTTTTCAATTTTAGGTTTGGTGCCGATTTAGGCACTTTCTGTACCAAATTAAACCAAAATTGGCCGAAAGTTTTTCATATTAAAGATAATATATATTAAATGCATAATGAAATTGGTTGAGTACAAAGTTCAATTGATTCACTTAATTATTTGATTTTTTTTTAAATATTTCAGATTTAATAATAGACATTGGCAATGTGATAAATTGTTAGTTTGCCATTCATATATGCTTGAGTCAAGTTTTGCTACTACTATACTCATATAGTTTTAGCAGATATTTATGTTGTTTTCAATTTTTTATTTTAACACTACTTTATAGACTTGTGAGTGTGCTTTATGGGATAATGGTTTTAAATTTTGGTTTTACTTTGATGTCAAGACTTTGACTTTCAGATTTTATATTTTTTTCTAATTTTATTTCAATAAAAGTTCAAAGATTTGTCAAGACTTTAGTATTTATTATTTTTTTTTGTTTATATTTTTGTAAATGATTAGATTGGATATTGAAGTAATGTACAAATGGCTAATTCAATAATTTTATATAAATTATTTACTATATTACATATTTAAGAAGTACCTCAAATTAGAAAGGTCCTAAACCGATTAAACCGTACCGAGTCGAACCGTTTGAATTGGTATGGTTTAGACAAAATTTCAGTTTGTATTGGTTCTCAATATAATGGAACCGACATTATCGATTTGGTGTAAAATATCACCTAAACACTGATCGTCCCGAACCCATTATACACCTAAAAACAACAATCACCTAAAAAAATTAAAAAGTCACCACCAAAAAGTCAACTATTCTCTCTACTTTTATACACGTCTTTTTGTAAAAAGTTAAAAAATCAATTAAAATAATTAATTCCCAAAACAACCTAAATACTTTAAAAAATGTGTGTTGCTATTAACATTCCGTTAATTATTTTGGACCTTCTATTTCTTTAGAACCCCACCTATAAATTGTAAAACCCTTAAAATTTCTTTTCTCCCACCAAATAATACCCAAATTATCATTGTAAAAACATTCTACACATTAAAATTCAAACCCCCACACCCCAAAAAGCCTCTCGCCCAAAACTCTAACAAAACCCACGACGATAAAACCTCCGAAAACTAGTGAAAAAAATTTGTGGTGATTAAAAAAAATTTTCTCTACTTTATTACAACGTTTGTCAATCTGTTTGATTTTTTTTTTTCTATTATCTCTTTTCACACACACAACACAACATAATCCACTTTCATGCTTCTCTAGTTGATTTTCTGTCATTCATTCATGGTTTCACTATACTTGTATGCTCTCTGTGTAAGCAAAACTAGGTAGGATTTCACCCTCCGGTTGGTCGGCCGATCAACCACCCAAGAGTGGTTCAACCTCCTTTGTTTGTCTAATTTTGCTTCTACTTCGATTATCTATTTCAAACAAATAAGTAATGTTCGATTATCTGTTCCTGAACAAATAAACAATGTTTAGGCTTGTGTTCCCGAATTTCGATCATATATTTAGGAATTTAGTCACGAAAAAATGACGAACAATTTTTATTATTTTTTCATTTTTTTTCAAGAAACTTTCCTTTACAAGGCCAATCTCCTCTGAGCTAAAAATACCATCAAAGTTATGAACCTCTTTTAAAATTTTATTATTATACTCCTCTCGTCTCATGGAGTTATGGTTGCTGGAAAACCTTCCACTCATTGTCATTGTCGGAGAAGTGTATGTAATTAAATTGTTACCACAGTTGCCGCCAGAATATTACTGCCAAAGGATTTTCAAGATTTTGAGGCTGGGTAGGTTTTGAAGGTGTGATTTAGAAAAGATAGATAAGTAGGAATAGAGATGAGTGCTCTCATAAATCATAACTCATAATATAGTGAATGTGTGGATTTAATTATGAAATGTGATGTCCCAAAATCATTAATTTTATTTGAGATTATTATTATAATAAAAAAAAATTAAAAATAAAAAATAATTAAAATAATTAATGAAGTGTTAATAATCACACTTGTCAAAAACATATTGTGGCTTTTCTCCATGTTGACCTTTTAAAAAAGTAAAGTTTCTTCTACAAACATATTCCAAACCCGTGAAAGACCTTTCCCAACATTTAGAACATGTATTATCATGTTCATGGGTATGGCCTTTTCCTCTTTTTTTCATTTTTTGCGTGTAGGTCTCTTTCAAAATGGACCTTCTGAAAATGACAAATACTAAAAAAATATGTGAAAATGTTAAAAAAATATTAATTTTAATAAAATGTGTATTGAATTTAATTAAAAGTGTCTAGTGTTTTTTAAATTTATATATTTTTTTTAATACTAGCAAGACCCTTTGAAAATATATATAATTTTATTTTTATTCAAATTTGAGGGTCTTTCTCAGAATGGGACATAAAGTTTCTTATACAAATATAGAAAACATGTTTTTTTTCATTTTCTTCATGGTTCAAAACAATAGAAAACATATTCTATATGATTTATGTTCTTGTTTGTTATCGAAAACAAATGAAAACATCTCTGTTTCCCTTTTAACTTTGAAAACATATAAATTTAAAAAAATAAAAAAAAAGACAAAAATATACGTCAAACATGTTCTTGCTTTGTGTTTTTAAAATATTTAAAAGCAAAATAGAAAAAACATGAAACAAAACATGTACGAATTTTATATTTGGCTAAAGAAAATGAATGAATGTTCAAAATGTAATAGTAACATTATTCCATGGGTATTTCCTTAATTTATATTTAGTTATGAGATTACTGAATTAATTTTAGTATTTTTGTAGTAATATTCAACAATTAAAAAGTGAAGTTTTATGAGGTTTCCAGAGGGTATACAGAAGCCACGTTACTTGGGCCGCTGTAATTGCATGCACGTGATTCAAATTAGAGGTAGAAAATGGGCTGTGGCTTCCGGCAACTCAAAACGAAAATGGGTTATGCAGTTAAAATAGTTTTACTAAATATGTTTATTTAATAAATTAGAAATTAAGGCATTTGGTTTGGTGACTCGAGTTCAACACCTCTTGAGAGGGAGGATGATACATTTTATAGTGGTGGTTTATTTCTCTTCTATTTTAAAGTTGTGATTATTGGGTTTGGGCTTATAGTGTGGCAGTTTGTTACTCCCCTATTAGGGGGGTTGTATGTAAGGGTGGACAAACATCAAGCCAGGCTAAGCCAGCATTACATAAAAAAAGATTTTGTGTTTGTTCAAGCCCAGCCCTATACTAACATTATGCCTCTATATCTATCCAAATACAGTCTAAAAAATAATTATAAATCTTAAGTCCATCTATTCGGCTATTTGTTGAAACAAAATTAAAATATTCTATAATTAAATTCAATCATACATTATATTTTTTAAATAAATATATTGAAAACATTATAAATTGAAAGATTTTGTATACAAATTGAAGAATTTCTTAAATAAATTCAATCACATACCACTACAAATGTGAGTTTCAATAAAATTAATAAAAATAAAATTTAGATCTCAAGAAAAATATTTATTTTAATGTATTATAAATAATTAATTAGCGGGCTAGGTCAGGTTCCCAAGTCCAGCTTATTAATATTTCGGATTGAAAATGTTAGCCCAGCCTGACCTTGTGAGCTAAAGCAACCTTCTCAAGTCTTAAAAAAATAAGGCTGGCCCGGCCGGCTGGACGGGCCAACGGGCCGATATTCACCCCTAGTTGTATGTAGTGGTCGTTGAACTTGGTTTGTTAGTTATGTTAGACCATCTCCAACGGTTCATCAGAGTTGATATCAAATTTAAATTTTGATGAAAAAGCCACTATTCACTGCTCCAACGGTTCATCAGAGTTGATATCAGATTGAGAATTCATCAAACAATTCATCAAATCGACGACAAGATACTGATTTCACCAAATCACTGTTCCTGACCGTTGGGGGAGACCAACCGGTCGACCAGCCAGTTGACCAACCGGTCGACCACCAAAAGGTTCAAACAGTTCTAAAAAAGGTTCAGACAGTTTAAAAAAAAAAAAAAAAAAACTCACACCGGTCGACCAGCCGGTCGACCGGCCGGTCGACCAACCGGTTGTCCCGGAAAAAGGTTCAGGCAGTTCAGAAAAAGGTTCAAACAATTTGAAAAAAAAAAATTTTCCTTCTAACCGGTCGACCAGCCGGTTGACCATCCGGTTGTCCCGAAGCATATTTCATGAATTTGGTGCACCGTTGGAGTGAGTAGTATCAAATTTGGTGAAATTGGTCATTTTTTACTCAGATTTGGTAAAAAATTTGAGTCACCGTTGGAGATGCTCTTAGGTTTTGTTGACTTTCTAACTATTGTGGGTTAGTGGACTATTTGATGATGTAAATATTTCTCATATTTGTAATTATTCTCTTATCAATTGACCAAAAAAAAAAAAAATGGTTTAAACTGGCTGGATTCAATTGGGCGTGAGTTAGACAAATAAATCCGACTAATTTGTTTATTTTATTTAAATAGATGGTGGTGGTGATAGTAGTAACGGTAGAGGTAGTATTAGTTTTGATGTTGATAGTGGTGGAGATGGTGATTAAGGATGTGATATTTGTTTAGTACTCATGTTCAATCTATTTAAATTTAATTTTAATTGAATTTGTAAGATACAATTTATTTAAGTCTGTTTATGAATTAGAATAAATTTAATCGAGTTTTAAATAGGCATAATTGGATGAATTCACAAGTTTGAGTTGAATTTACTATCTCCAATTCAAACCCATTAAAAGATAATGTCACATGTAGCCACGACTTGGCAAAGCAAGTTGGGTTAAGAGCTACATATCTTACAATGGATGGATTTAAACTCAACTGTAAAAACCAGCAGATTTGTTGAGGGTACCGTGAGGGTGAATTTGAATGGTAACGTGCTTTAGATCTATTCAATAGGTTTGAAATTCAAGTCATCATGTCCTATTTTGCCGGACATGTAAGGCTAACAGATGATTCCATGTATCTCGAGTTTACACTTATAGGTTGAGTCCAACTTAATATTCAAAAGGTTTGAAATTCAAGTTATCATGTCCTATTTTGCCGGACATGTAAACTGATGATTACATATATCTCGAGTTTACATTCATAGGTTGAGTCCAAAGAGTCTTGCCTAAGATTAATTCTCGATTAAAAAAAAGTGTTGATGGTTCATAACCAATGCAAGCTAATTAACACTAGTTGATTGTTTTTAGAGCAAATTATATTGATAGTTCTTATATTTTGATCTTTGTAATTTCAATTGATTCGATTTTGACATTGAATTTATGATTCTATTTCAATTTAGTCCAATTACTTACAATTGTTAGCATGTTTTAATAAAAAAATATATATATAAGTAACATATGTTATTTTTTTATGGCAAAATTATAAACTTGCTCAATTTGGTGAGTTAATCTCTAAAAAATCTAAAATCCCCGAGATGTTGATTCGTAATTATTTTTCAATTTTAAATAGTGAATACTAATCTCAATCAAACAATTAAGAACCAATCAACACAATGATTTAACGTGAAAAAATCATAATTAAAGCGCCTCCAATTGTGATAAAAAAATTACGGACTAAAATCACAAAACAATCCACTACAAAGACAAAAACAAGAAATACACAAGAGTACTTTTAATTACTTAGCGAATCCATACCCGAATTGAATCAATCTCAATGTCCCTCTTCCAACACCGTATTCACCACGAAACTGCTTTGCCCAACGTTGAATTTACAACGATGATGTCGAATCAACGACGATGAGCCACTCTGGAATCTACCAAAACTTCAAGCTCAAGTTTCTTAGAATCCACTGAAGAACACATCTGTCTTTGTCAATAAAAGATGAAGACAAACCTCTTGATGATGTCAATATAAAACTCATAGATCCACCGATCACTCTCAAATCATCGAGGAAACGCTTATAAAAATAGCCACCAATATAGAAAATTTGGGTAGCTTTGCTCTCCTAAAATTTGGATGGCTTAAACCCTCAAAACAAAAAACAGCGCACTTTATAGTAAACAGGATCACGAAGACCACTTGAGTGCACACTTCACCACTCAAGGAATGTGAGTAAAGGCATTGCAAAATATATAGGTCGATCGCACAGGTGTACATTTCATTGCTTGAACGGTGAAACATCTTTCCTAGAAGTTCAGTTTGCAGGCAAAGATACTGAATACTCCTATTTACCGCTTGAGGGTACAAATGAACGCTCAAGCGAGATAATAAATATGAAAGCCTCAAGAACACAAACTCTTCTGCATAGACATAATTCGGATTATATTCGCATCTAAATATTCACATCCTCATTGAAACAAAAGAGCGAATAAAATTACAACTGAAATAAATTTTGTCAAACGGGGGTTGCTAATTACAGAAATCTAACATCTCAACCAAAATTTTTTGTAAAAACAATAAAGGTTTTATCAATTTGACCAAATTGACATAAAATCTAAAATATTAAAGATCAAAATTGAATCAATTGAAAGTGTAGATGCCAAAATGACACAAGAGACAAAATATAAGAATTACCAGTATAATTTGTCTGATTTTTTTATATAAATACACAAAATATAATAAAGATATAATAAGTGAAGTCATTCTGTACCCAAAACCTTAAGTGAGCTGTTGGAATTTATAGTTTTTATAGGCTTATTTTAGGCCAATTTTGAGTCCAAATTTAAGTGGGTCCCACACGTCTTTTGGGATGGGTCCAAAGAGGTGACTAGTTCCTTATCGCATGGCAACTCACATAGTGAAGACGGCTGTCAAAACCATTTATGAGTGAATGGAAAGTTGGCGTCGTTTTCGGGTTCATGGAATAGACAATTAAAGTGTAAAATGTGGGTTTCCTTGAAATGATAGTCCCACATTGAAAACTTAAGAGAACTTTTGTGTGCATATAAGTTCTAGAAGGTAACACTTTAGTTGGGCCCCAAGGCCACCCCAAGTTTGTAGAAGGGAGGAGTTATGAACAAAGTGGCCTTTGGTTCAAACCACAACACGCGCGCATCGCCGTCCATCTGTCCGACCGAGCGCAGTTGTGGGTCGAGTCAGTCCTAATATTAATTTTTTTGACAATAAATTATTTGAATTTTTCTCAAAATTCTTGCAAGAAAAATATATTTTTTTGAATGAAATTAATTCAAATTTCTTCGCCAAAATTTGAATTCAATTTTATGCCTCCTCCTGTCCGAAATTCCCTTCCAGTCTCCAATAGATTCAAACTGTCTAACAGGTTTAAAACTGCCCAGCAGTTATCTATTCAATCAGATTTGAAACTGCCTAGCAGTTATCTGTTCAAAATTTTTTTGCACCTGTTCAATTTGAAATTGCATTTGTTCAGATTGAATCTCATACATATTCGGCCCTATAAATGTAGACATGTTTCCAGCAATTGTTGAATCCGAAAAATTCATTTGTTGCTTTCCAGATTTTGCTCTCTTACATTGTTGTTCGTCATACTAGATTTTTAGGAAAAATTCTAAGAGTATATAACACAGGTTTTGGTTCGTCGTACAGATTGTTTGTAGTGCTACTACAATCTGTGTAGATTATTGTATCCTGGGAGATAGATGTCATTCATCCGTAAGCACCGAAGTGGGGACGAATCTTTCTTAAGGACAGAGTGTCACACACTCGACTTGATTTAATTTTGTACTATTCGGTTCAGTAAATAAATTCTATAAGTAATTTATTTTATTTGTTTGATTTGGTTTCAACTTATTTATTTTACACAAAAGATTGTTCCAACAATCATAAGACAAACTCGAATTATTCTATTTATATAGAATTTTTCATTTGTTTCATTTTCTTCCTTTCTTCTTCTTACAGAAATTATTTTCTGTGATTTTACAAAGTAATATTCTAGTTGAAAAATCCAAATAGTAGTAATATACTGTTTATTTTCTTTGACAACTAGTAGTAATATACTAATAGTCATTAACAATTGCAGAATATTCATTTGTGAAGTTAGTCGGAAATTAATTTTAATTTTCAAAAATAATGTTTGAATTTTCATTAATTAAAATTTTGTTTCAATATTTTAATTTTTGAAGTGTTACAGAAATATTTTTCTGTGTGGAATTAATTTGTTTAAATAAAATTTATTTTCAAATTAATTGCAAATAAAAGTTACAATTTTTGTTTCTTTTATTTTTGCAGAATTAAATTATGTATTTATGGTTTAATTTTCTATGTAGTATAAAATTTTAATTATAATTTTGTTTTATAAATTCTAATTTATGGCTACTGAAACTAATGCTCAAACCAGTACTGGTATGGTGACTGCCATTGCTCCAACCCCTTCTCCTATTGGGATTGTGCCAGTCAATCACGGTGAGAAGCCAAAGATGTTCTTAGGAACTGATTTTAAAAAATGACAACAAAAAATATTGTTCTATCTTACTACTCTCAACCTGGCGCGTTTTCTCCGTGAGAATGCTCCTCCTCTGAAAAAGGATAAAAGCGACTAGCAAGTGGTTGTTGTGGTCGATGCTTGGAAACATGTTGATTTCCTTTGTCGGAACTACATCTTGAACGGACTTGACAACACATTATACAACGTTTACAGTCCTATCAGGATGGCAAAGGAACTTTTAGAAGTCTTTGGAGAAAAAGTACAAAATAAAGATGCTGGGTCGAAGAAATTCATAGTAGGCAAATTTCTAGACTTTGTAATGGTTGATTCTAAGACTATGATCAACCAAGTTCAAGATCTCCAACTCATTCTACATGATATTCATGTAGAAGGCATGTCTCTCAGTGAATCCTTCTAAGTTGTTACCTTAATTGGAAAATTACTACAAGGTTGAAAGGAATTCAAGAACTACCTCAAACATAAGCTCAAAAAAATGACTTTAGAAGAATTGATAGTGCGTTTGAGGATTGAAGAGGACAACCGCAATTATGAGAAGCGGGCTAGGAAGTATCTAATGGAGTCTAAGGCAAATGTGGTGGAACATGCTCCAAAAGCAAAGAAACAGAAGTATTCGGGAGAAAGTTTCGCACAAGGCTCTAAATGATGGAAAACTAAGAAGTACAAGTTTAATGGAAAATATTACATTTGTGACAAAGAGGGACATCAGGCCAAAAATTGTCGTAGCAAGCGCAAAGACAAAGGAAAATTAAGCAAAAAGCCTGTTCAAGCCAATACGACCGAAGTGGACAAAATTTACAATGGTATAGATGACATAAATCTTTCTACAGTTGTTTTTGAGACAAATCTTGTCGGAAATTCTAAAGAATTGTGGGTGGACACTAGTGCTACCCGCCACATCTGTGCCGACAAAAAGATGTTCACATCTTATTCTGTAGTGGACAATGGCGAACAACTTTTTATGAGTAACTCCTCGACTTCTAAAGTTAAAGGATAATGAAAGATTATTCTAAATATGATATCTGGAAAGGAACTCACTCTCAACAATGCGCTGCATGTACCGAACATTCGCAAGAATTTAGTCTCCAGATCTCTATTGAGTAAAAATAAGTTTAGGCTAGTGTTTAAGAGTGATAAATTTGTACTTACTAAGAATGGGATGTATGTAGGAAAATGTTACATGTTTGATAGCCTTTTCAAAATAAATGTAATGACTGTTGTCCCCTCTATTATTAATAATAATACATCTTCTTCTTACTTGCTTGAGTCTTCAAATTTATGGCATGGTAGATTAGGACATGTTAATTATGGATCTTTGCGTAGATCAATTAATATGGAATATTTACCTAAATTTGACATTGATTTAAATCATAAAAGTGAAATTTGTGTTGAGGCAAAATTAACTAAAACTCCTTTTCATTCAATTGAACGAAATACGGGGCCAGTTGAATTAATTCATAGTGATATTTGTGATTTTAAATCAATTCAAACTAGAGGTGGGAAAAAATATTTTATCTCTTTCATAGATGACTATACTAGATATAGTTATATTTATTTAATTCGAACCAAGGATGAAACTTTAGAAACTTTTATTCAATGTATGAATAAAGTTGAAAATCAACTTGGTAAGAAAATTAAAGAACTACGAAGTGATAGAGGTGGTGATTATAATCACATTTTGGTGAGTTTTGTAAAGAACATAGGATAATTCATCAAACCACCGCTTCTTACTCACCTTAGCAAAATGGAATTGCTGAAAGGAAAAATAGAACTTTAAAAGAAATGATGAATGTCGTGTTAATAAGTTCTGAATTACCTCAGAACTTGTGGGGGGAAGCAATACTTTCTATTAATTATATACTTAATAAAGTACCCCGAAAGAAAGTGAATCAAACACCTTATGAAATGTGGCATGGAAGAGTACCAACCTACAAATACTTAAAAGTGTGGAGAGTGTTTAGCTAAAGTGGCTATTCCTAGTCTTAAAAAGACTAAGATAGATCCTAAAACTACTAATTGCATATTCATAGGTTATGCCATGAATAGTAGTGCATATCGATTTTTGATTCATAAATCAAAACATTCCGAAATGCATGTAAATACTATTATTGAATCTTGGAATGCAACGTTCTTTGAACATATATTTTCAAATAAGACTGGACAAGAGACTAGTACTAATAAAAAATCTTATGATGTCATTTCTAGTCATGATCAAGAACAAGATCAACAACAAGAACAAGAGATAAATCAAAATAAGGAAGAGGAACCTAGGCGTAATAAACGTGTTAGAACCTTAAAATGCTTTGGTCCATATTTTCTAATATTTTTGTTAGAAAATAAGCCTTTAACTTTTAAAGAAGTTATATCCAGTCTTGAGGCTCCTTTATGGAAAGAGGCTGTAAATAGTAAAGTTGAATCCATATTGCAAAATCACACTTGGGAATTGGTGGATCTGCCACCAGGTTGTAAACCTCTTGGGTATAAGTGGATTTTCAAGAAAAAAATGAAAGCAAGTAGATCAATTGACAAATACAAGACAAGACTTGTAGTCAAAGTATATAAACAAAAAGAAGGTCTTGATTACTTTTGACACATACTCACCAGTTACTAGAATAACATTCATTAGAATACTAATTGACATTGCATCTTTGAACAGTCTACAAATTTATCAAATGTATGTAAAAACCACTTTCTTAAAAGGTGAGTTAGATAAAGAAATTTACATAGAACAACTAAAAGGATTTTTTGTTCTAGGGAAAGAAAAAAAAAAAAGGTGTGTAAATTGGTTAAATCATTATATGGTTTAAAACAAGTGTTACAGCAATGGTATGAGAAATTTGACAAGGCAATGATGTCAAATGGATTTAAAATTAATAAATGTGACAAATGTGTTTATATTAAAAACACAGGCAAAGGTTATGTGATAGTATGTCTTTATGTGGATGATATGCTCATCATAGGTAGTAATAATGACATGATTAAAACTATCAAGAAAATGTTGGATAAACATTTTGACACGAAGGACATGGGGATTGCTGATGTAATACTTGATATGAAAATTACCAAAATATCATAAAGTTATGCTTTGTCACAATCACATTACATTGAGAAAATACTTGACAAATTTAGCAAAAATGATGATCATCTTGCTAGAATACTTGTGGATGTTAATTTGTTTCTTTCTAAGAATGTACAAGAAAGTATTTTTCAACTAGAGTATGCCAAAATTATTGGAAGCTTAATGTACTTGATGAATTGCACTTGCCCGGATATAGCTTATGTAGTAAGTAAATTAATTAGATATACGAGTAATCTAGGAGGAGAACACTGGAAAGCAATTATAAGAGTTTTAAGATATCTCCGATTTACTCGTAATATAGGGCTTAATTATACTAGATATCCAGCAGTACTTGAAGGATACTGTAATGCAAGTTGGATATCGGATACTAGAGACTCAAAATCCACCAGTGGGTATACCTTTACTCTTGGTGGGACGGCTGTATCTTAGAAATCTTCTAAACAGACTTGCATTACTAAGTCTACTATGGAATTAGAATTTATAGCTTTAGATAAAGCTGGAGAAGAAGCAGAATGGCTTCATCATTTCTTTGAAGATATTCCAATGTGGCCAAAACCGGTGCCTGTTATATGCATACATTATGATAGTCAATCAGCAATAGGTAGTGCACAGAGTCATATGAATAACGGTAAGTCACGACACATTCGTCGTTGACATAACACCGTAAGACAACTACTCTCTAATGAAATTATTTCCATTGAATATGTAAAGTCTAAAGACAACATAATGGATCCACTAACCAAAGAGTTAGTAAGAGAGTTAGTTAAGAATTCATCGACGGGAATGGGTCTTAAGCTTGTTAAATAAGAGTTACCACAACGACAACCCAACCTAGTTGACTAAAGATCCCAAGATCTTTGTTCAAAGGGGCAACTGAGTTGGGTATGATTCATAAGGATCACTAGAGAGTGAAACTCCTACCCATTTCTATGATGCTATAGTGATGTCTGCAGCGTTTTAGGTTAAGTAATACTTTTAATAATTCTTATATCTACGAATACCTAGTGGAGTATAACAGGATACTCTTCATAAGAATCACCTATGTGAGTGTGAACTGGGCCGGTTCTATGAGATTTGTGAAGGGCTACAACTTTTTAGAGCACTCATAAAAGACCAGGTTGTTCAGGGCTAAAATGAACACAATAATGAGAACTAAACCGTATCTGGTGATATACTATGTGAGTTCTATTGTCTTGGTTTACGCTGTTAAGTTTTTATTCTTAACAATCTCGTTTGACAAAACTCCTTTCAGTTGTAATTTTATTTGATTTTTTATTTCAGTGAGGCTATAAGTTTTAGATGCGAATCCAACCCGAATTGTGTCTTGTAGAGAAGTTTCAGAAGTTAATTCTTTCATGTTTGCCACTTCGCTGACTATGTTGGATATTAGGGTTTATAGTTGGATTTCCTTTGGTAGTTTTCTTTGATGTTTGATTGAGTATTCATGTCACGACCCGAACCCGTCCCTATGGGTTAAGGCCATAACCGGTCAGTAATCACGAGATTACCTACGGCCTCAAACCAAATAAAACAAAACTCATCAGAAAAAAGGGGCCAAACGGAAGCAAATTTAAAACTTTGTCCATAGAGCTGTGCTTATATGCACACCATAACATTCCAAACATTCATATTGTCACGACCCAAACCCGCCCCTATGGGTTTAGCACCATAACCGGCCAGTAATCCGTGATTACCGAAGGCCTGCTAATGTAAAAGATGTCTGAATATGTAGGATGGCGGAAGCCAAAACAGTAATAGAAGATGTCCAATGAGCTGTGACAGTCTGTATGCAAAAAGACTTTTCATACATATGCACATTCAGAACCAAAACAATATAGTACATGCATCATATACAGACATCAGGTTAGGGACTGAATCTCTACCATAACAGTACAGTACAAGTCTATACAGTATTACAAAACAAAGGCAAAAAGGAAAAATCTAAAACACCCCAAAATAGCCTTGGCTTGAACAGATCTAGAACCTCGAAGTGAGGCACAAAGGTTGGCTTTGACAAAATAGGAGCTTAGCCTGACGCTTCTAGTAACGGTCCGGTGCCTGAACATCTATATATATATATGAGCAGTAAGCTAAAGCCCAATGAATAACATATGCGTAAAGAGATTAAGAATGAATGTCTTTTCAGTATTAAAAACAGTCATTTATTAGTATATCAGTCATTCAGTTTGTGGCTCATATTTCATGCCATAGCAATCATTCAGAAACTATAATAGTCATATGCGGTATATCCAATAGCAAAACAGTACAATAGGTCTTAACAGACCAAACAGTCAATTGATTGCCATCATATCAGTAAACAGTAGTGGTTCCAAACATGGGAATTGACAAAGATCTCTGCAAAGAAGATGACAAAGACTGAATAAAGAAATTGCTATGGATGCCACAAATACAGTTCAAAAATAGGACAAACATTCATTCAGTAAGAAATATCATTTCAGAAAGCAGTACAGTTGTTCATTCAGAAAATATTCATGATTGAACATATCTTTATAACATTATTACTCACAGAGCACTGGGCTACAGATAGGTTAAAGCGTCCCCGGATGCCAATCCTACAGTTACAGAATGAACACACACTAAGTTATACACTTGGGTTTAATAACTTAACCCCTAACTTGACTCGGTGTGGTTCTACATCAATATCCTTATTAAGATGCCTTAAACTAGGACTAGGAATGCCTAGGATGGAATGAGGATGCAAAGATGCATATAAAAACACTTTTCAAAATTTTCAAAAAACAGGGGTCTCGCTCGAGCGTGGCTTTCTACGCTCGAGCAGACATGCAGACAAAGGAGCACCGCTCGAGCGTGACTTCCTTCGCTCGAGCGGACTATAAAAGTACTGGATGGGTGAAATTCACGCTCGATGGGCGCTCGACCCCCGCTCGAGCGTGAGACACAAGTCCTCGCTCAAGCAGACTGTAAACACATGCAAAGTACTGGATACACGCATTTCACGCTCGGGCGTTACTTTCCCCGCTCAAGCAGACTGCATGAACCCAGAGTGTACGCTCGAGCGTGAAGTTCCCCGCTCGAGCGTGAGTCCAAAATCTGGAATTTCCAAATTTGAATCTCAAGCTCAAAACTCAACTTTAAAGCATCAAATTCGATCCTTTTGGGCTAATTTTTTGAAAAACACTTGTAAACTCATAATATGACATGTTTCAAAGATCAATTTGAGAAATCAAAGCACAAATGTAGTTCAATTAAACACAATTTCAAAGAGGTTTTCATGAACATGAAGAACATATGACATGCTTGAATTCTAGTGAATTCTAATGCCTCAAAACATGATCCAAAACAAGATTAAACTCAAAACCATGATAAACTCATGGACTAGAACAAGAATGTAAACTTACATGCAAGATATAGTTCAAATGCAAGCTTAAGAAGATGGCTCTCCTACCTTAGACTTTGAATTTCAAGTGTAAAAGCTCAATTATGCAAGACTCCTTCAATTTCTCTAAAGTCTCCAAGCAATTTTGATGAACTCAAGTTTTCTCCTCACTCTCACTCTCTCTAGTCGATTTAGGCTTAGAAAATAGAGAACAATTGATGCATCAAATATGTAGTAGGCTTTAAGCATGAATTGATAAGTGGTCCACTATCATGGCACTAAGGTAAATAAGTCCAACTATTGTAATTTGTCATTGTTTGACCTAATTTAGTCATACCAAATCAATTTTCAATTAAATATACCATAGAATCACATTAATTCTAATTAACACAAAGCATTAATCGATTTCATATTCGGCCGACAATAAGGCCTTCGATTTGTAGTTTAAAACATAAAACATGAACAGATCATTTAACGGGGAATAGATAGAAATGCAATTCAACTAATACACTAAATCAATCAATTCAGAATTTCAGTCAATTAGTCACTTAACATGCTTAATCATAGATTAGCACTAATTAGTGGTGAGGGTTGTCACACATATGTTAATAACTCACATTAAAACATGTACTAACACAGAACACTGTACATACAGGATCATACAAGTTTAAGTCAGTCGAACCCAAGACTTATATACAAAAGTAGTCCAATGCTTTCGCCAACATAACAAAACTATGAACAAAGGACAAAAGCGAGGACAGTCTCCTACGTGAGACGTTTGGGCTGACTCCTCAACACTTTGACTGTTTCTCACAATTTCACCGAAACTGGTTCTGGACGTCCCTTGGCTCACCTACATGTACATGAATGAGCGTAAGTGAAAACCCAGTGAATAATATCAAATAAGGAAGATACATAAGCAATTTTTGAAACAGTTATAGCAAACGGCCTTCGGCCCAATCATTTGTATCAATCGGACTTCGGCCCAATCGTTTATGTCAATCGGCCTTCGGCCCATTCATTCATGTCAATCGGCCTTTGGCCCAATCATTCTTGTCAATTGGCCTTTGGCCCAATCATTCTTGTCAATCGGCCTTCGGCCCAATCATTCATGTAAATCGTTGTCCACCATTCAAATTAATGAACTTACAAAACTTACATAGAAGTAAACAATTGGACAACAACATATTTCAAATATCTTGTAAGATATTACTCACAGTGATCGGCTTGTGGATTTGCCCTGGAGCTTGACCCTACACATCATATAACACATATGGGTCACAAATAATTCAATCCGTTCTTTAATTCACATATTGCTCTTTAGGCTTCATCCTTATCTCTTTAACTCAATTACAATGCTTAATGCATGCCTAAGAGTACTTAGAAGTAAAAGGAAACGGAAAACAGAACACAGAATGCATTTCCAAAATTTCAGAAAACAGGGTCCCCGCTCGAGCGTGGACTTCTCCGCTCGAGCGGACCTTAAGGCCTACAAAAGTACTAGTTATGTCATATTTACGCTCGAGTGTGCATTTCGACGCTCGAGCAGAAGGCCTCTCTACATGGCTCCACGTTCGAGCGTGAACTTCCCCTGCTCGAGCGGGAGTCATGTCTACAAAAAAATGCTGGGAGCCCGTTTTTAACGCTAGAGCAGCGGTTTCCTCGCTCGAACGGACACAAAAATTCTGAAAAACCCAGAATTATTCTTTGAGCTCAAATTCGACATTCCAATCACCATTTATGCACATAGTAGCTCAAACTTCAAATATACTTGTGCTAACATGCACCAACATCAAATTACAACACAATGAAGTTCAATTTCTTGAATTACTTATATGTATGCCTCAAATTAACCCAAACTCATCACCAATACATCAAATTCAAACATGCAAAACTCACACCTCCATGATCTATACTTGCATGTGAGAAATATTCATTATTCTTAACTTATTTGGTGAAGAGGTGATCAAATACATGGATTTCAAACAAGATTCAACATGGATTATACACATTGTGTTCAAATATGGAAATTCATAGCAATTTTCTACATGCATGTGTTCTAAGACTTCAAATTTAACAAAACCAACTCATTTCATGCTCTTTATCATCATTCAACTTTGAATTTACAATTTACAAACAAAGTCCATGAATCAAGGTTGGGTTACTCACCTAGGAGCCTTAATTCTCACAAATTATGGTTGATTCTCGAGTGTAGCTTCAAGATCACCAAGTTTCCTAGCAAAATCTCTATTTTGAGCTCCTTCCCTCTCTAGGTTCGGCTCCCCCCTCTCTTTGGAGCACAATATCAGATTTTTGAAGTCAAGTATAGGGATTAAGTGCATAGTGCCCTTCCTACATAAGTTTCCACTAGTCCCAATTTTTAATACTAAATAATTTGAGTATTACACCACTAATTAAATCAATTTAATCTGATCCGAATCAATTTCCAATTAAATTTCTCCGTAGGCTCTAAAAATTATGCTAATCACAATGGCTTGATCAATTTCGGATTCTGTGGCCGATAAGGCCTCCAATTTAAATTCTAAAGCAGATAATCAAACAGATATTCCTACGGTGAACAAATAAAAATTCAAAACCACATATTTTCACATAACGGCACACAAAATCATATCAAACACATAATCATATTCACATTAAGGACCAATTAGCATAATACGGAACAGGGTTATCACAGTCTTCCCCCCTTTAGGAAGTTTGGTCCTCCAAACTTAATTTACCTTCGTCGGGAAACAAATGTAGGTAGCGTAGTCGCATTTCCTCCTCTTTTTCCCATGTAGCATCCGTCCCATAGTGTTCTTTCCATTCCACTTTCACCATTGGGATGGACTTACTTCTCAATTGTCTCACTTACCGGTCAATGATTCGTTCTGGCCATTCGGCGTACTCCATATTTTCATCTAAAGCTACTTGGTGATAATCAATCACATGGAACGGGTCTCGAAGATAACCCCTCAGCATCGACACATGAAATACATTATGGATTTGCTCGAATCTCAGTGGCAAAGCAACTCTATAGGCAACCGGACCAAGCCTTTCCAAAATTTGAAACAGCCCAATGTAACGGGGCGACAACTTGCCATTTTTCCCAAATCTGACTAGGCCTTTCATCGGGGAAACACGAATGAACACATGGTCGCCAACCTCATACTCAAAAGGTCTTCTCCGAACATCTGCATAATTCTTTTGTCGGTCTTAAGCTGTTTTGAGCCTTTGTCGAATGGTTTTGATCTTTTCAGAAGTGTCTTGCACAATTTCAGGCCCAAGTAAAGCTCTATCTTCGACTTCTGTCCAACAAATCGGTGATCTACACCTCCTACCATACAAAGCCTCATATGGTGCCATACCGATGCTGGAGTGGAAGCTATTATTGTATGCAAACTTTACAAGTGGCAAATAGTCTCCCCAACTCCCCTGAAAATCTAAAGCACACATTCGAAGCATATCTTCCAAAGTCTGAATTGTTCATTCTGATTGCCCATCCGTCTGTGGATGGAATGCAGTATTAAATCTCAATTCTGTTCCCATAGCTTCCTGCAAACTTTTCCACAATCTAGATACAAATTTCGGATCTCTATCCGACACAATAGATACCGGAACTCCGTGTAAATAGACAATCTCATCAACATATATTGTAGCCAATCTATAAGCATTAAACGTAGTTCTAACTGGAAAAAAATGTGCAGAGTTAGTTAGTCTATCAACTACAACCCAAATAGAATCCCTACCTCGAGAAGTCCGAGGTAGGCCAACAACAAAATCCATAGTCACATGCTCCTACTTCCATTCAGGAATAAGGAGAGGTTGTAGTAGACCGCCTGGTTTCTGATGTTCAGCTTTAACTTGCTGACACTGAAGACATTTGAACACATTCTGCAATCTCTTTCTTCATTTTAGGCCACCAATAGTTTTGTTTCAAATCTCGATACATTTTATTGTTACCTGAATGCATGGCAAACACTGATTTATGGGCTTCATCTAAAACCCTGTTCTTTAGTTCCAAAATATTTGGGACACACATTCGATTTCGAAATCTCAACACTTCATTTTCAATGCTGAACTCTATTTTCGGACTTGTCTCAAATTCATCAATCACTTTTTTGAGGAATTCATCCTCGTTCTGTTTCTGTTTAATTTCTTCAATGATTGCCGGTTCAGCTGAGATAGCGGCTATCAATCCGCCCTGTTCACACAATACCATTTCAATTTCAGACTTCTCAAAATCTTGCAAGATCTCTTTCTGCTCGGTAAGTAAACAAGCCATACTCCCTGTTGATTTTCTGCTCAAGGCATCAGCAACTGTATTGGCTTTCCCGGGGTGGTACTGAATCTCAAGATCACAGTCTTTTATCAGTTCAAGCCATCTCCTTTGTCACATATTCAGCTCTCTCTGTGTAAAGAAGTATTTCAGGCTCTTGTGATCTGTGTAGACTTCACACTTTGCCCCATACAAATAATGCTGCCAGATTTTCAAAGCAAAAACAACTGCGGCCAATTCTAGATCATGTGTTAGGTAATTTTTCTCATGTGGCCTTAACTGCAGAGAGGCGTAAGCGATAACCCTTCCGTTCTGTATTAACACACAACCCAAACCTTTATAAGACACATCACTGAAAATTATAAAATTTTCCGTACCTGACAGTAGTGTCAAAATCGGTGCAGTGGTCAATCTTGTTTTCAATTCATGAAAGGCTGATTCTCTTTCATTGTTCCACTCAAAAGGTTGCCCCTTGCGTGTTAGTTGGGTAAGAGGCACAGCTATTTTCGAAAAATCTTTCACAAACCTCCTGTAGTACCCAGCTAAACCCATAAAACTACGGACTTCTGTTACATTGGTCGGTATAAGCCAATTTACAATTGCCTCTATTTTCTGTAGGTCCACTAAAATCCCTTCCTTGTTGATCACATGCCCTAAGAAAACAACTTCATCCAACTAAAACTCACATTTCTTTAGTTTAGCAAACAATTTCCTTTTCCCTAAGTATTTGCAGGACAGTTCTCAAATGCTGTTCATGTTCAAGTCTATCTTTAGAGTATATCAAATGTCATCGATAAAAACCACAACAAATTCGTCAAGGTAGGTTCTGAAAATTCGGTTCATTAGGTCCATAAATACTGCCGGAGCATTAGTTACTCCAAATGGCATAACAAGAAGCTCAAAATGTCCATACCTCGTTCTGAATGCAGTTTTCTCAACATCCTCTGCATTAACTTTCAGCTGATGATACCCGGATCTCAAATCAATCTTAGAAAACACCTGTGATACCTACAACTGGTCAAATAAGTCATCAATACGGGGTAGGGGATATTTGTTCTTTATTGTTACCTTGTTCAATTCCCGATAATCGATGCACAGGTGTAGGGTTCCATCCTTCTTTTTCACAAATAATACTGGTGCACCCCAAGGCGAAGTGCTAGGTCGAATAAACCCCTTGTCAAGCAGGTCTTGCAACTGTTCTTTCAATTCTTTCATTTCGACAATAGCCATCCTGTAGAGAGTCTTAGAAATAGGCTGGTGCCTGGCACAGTTTCAATAGTAAACTCTATCTCCCTATCTACCAATTCCCCTAGTAATTCATTTGGAAACACATTTAGAAATTCTCTAACAATAGGGATATCATTCAATTCAACACTCATGGATTATTCAGACAACACATAGCACAAATAACCCTGGCACCCCTTCCTGATTAGTTTACATGCTTTCATTGCAGATATCAAATAAGGTGGAGGCACTACCCCATTACCCACAAACACAATTTCCTTATGTTCTAGTGGTTTAAACACAACCCGTTTTGTCACACAATCAATGGTGGCACAATATTTGGTCAACCAATCCATGCCCAAAATTACATCAAAATGCCTAAAGTTCAAGGGCAACAAATCTACATATAGGATAGCATCCTCAATACGCATGTCACAAAACCGGTATATGGATTCACACAATACAGATTCCCCAGATGGAGCAGATACACATAGCAGATATGGCAGTAATTCTAGAGGTCTATTCAGTCTAGATGCAAATGCACATGTTACAAATAAGTGTGTTGATCTAGAGTCAATTAACACAAAGGCATCCTGATTACATATAGAAATAGTACCTAAGACAACTGCGTTAGCATTCCAGGTATCGCCCGGAACAAGCGCAAAAACTCTCCCTTGTCTCACGGTATCTCCGGGGGGAGTAGATCTCGTAGCATTTCCCGGTTTTGGGACTGACGCTGTCGAACTAGCAGCAAATTTTTCATTGTTCTGTTTGCAATCTCTGGCCATATACCCCTATTTACCACAATTAAAACAAGCTCCTGACGCACAGTAACAAACCCCACGATGCCTATTACTACAAATAGTACACAACGGGGTTGTATCTCGAGAAGAATTAGAAGTATTCGAGGAGCCCATATTTTGCTTCTTTGAAAACTTCTTCCTTGAAAAGAAGCTCTGCCTTTTACTACCCTTCCAGTCAGTTGTCGGTTTAGTTTGTCTAGCTATATTAGCTTATGATATTATGGCCCTATCTAGTACCCCAATGTAGGTTTCCAGCTTCAAGAAATTCACCCTATCTAGGATGTCGCTTCGAAGCCCGCCTTCAAAATGTCTCGCCTTCTTATAGTTTGTATCAATCATGAGTGGCGCAAACCTGGCCAATTCAGTGAATTTGGCCTCGTACTCGGCTACAGTCATACTGTCTTGCTTCAGTTCCATGAATTCTGCCACCTTCCTATCCCGGACACACTACGGGAAGTACTTGTCATAGAAAATTTTCAGAAATTTTGCCCAATCAGCATCTTTGTAATTCTCACGCATTAACATCCACCATTTTCTTGCTTCGTCTTCTAGCATAAAGGTGGCTAGAAGCACTTTCTGTGTCTCCGAACATGAGAACACTTCAAACAGTTTTTTGATGCCGAAAACCCAAGCTTCAACTTTCAAAGGATATAATCCACCATGGAACTGTGGTGGTTTCATTTTCTTAAACTCTTTGGTGAGAGCTATGGTTCGGTCATCATTCTGATTATCTGGCACAGGAGGTGCTGGAAGTGGAGGTGGAGGATGTGGCTGCTGCCACTGTTGTTGCCATTCCTGTTGTTGCCTCAATGTCTCTACCATTTCCTGAATCAGTCTTTCCATTCTATCCAGTCTGGCAGTAGAATATTCCTCTATCTCATCACCTCTTGTTCTCACCATCTGATTAAACTTGCATTATACTTTACACAAAAGATACACAAGTATGCATATACTAAAGAGCATACATAATCAAATAATTTGAAATGCAAGCAGTTCACATACTTATAACACATAATTGTTCACATTTAACAGTAAAGCATATTCTTGATGTTTTCAGATTCATACTTATTACATGAATACATCCTAGATCTTTTCTAGACGTTTATTGCTCTTTTGGACAAGTGTATGAGTTATTAACTCATGCTCTGATACCACTCTATCACGACCTGAACCCGCCCCTATAGGTTAAGGCCATAACCGGCTAGTAATCACGAGATTACCTACGGCCTCAAACCAAATAAAACAAAACTCATCAGAGAAAATGGGCCAAACGGAAGCAAATTTAAAACTTTGTCCATAGAGCTGTGCTTATATGCACACCATAACATTCCAAACATTCATTTGTTAATAACTCACATTAAAATATGTACTAACACAGAACACTGTTCATACAGGATCATACAAGTTTAAGTCAGTCGAACCCAAGACTTATATACAAAAGTAGTCCAATGTTTTCGCCAACATAACAAAACTATGAACAAAGGACAAAAGCGAGGACAGTCTCGTGCGTGAGACGTTTGGGCTGACTCCTCAAAACTTTGACTGTTTCTCACAATTTCACCGAGGCTGGTTCTGGATATCTCTTGGCTCACCTACATGTACATGAATGAGCGTGAACGAAAGCCCAGTGAATAATATCACATAAGGAAGATATATAAGCAATCTTTGAAACAGTTACAGCAAACGGCCTTTGGCCCAATCATTTGTATCAATCGGACTTCGGCCCAATCGTTTATGTCAATCGGCCTTCGGCCCAATCATTTATGTCAATCGGCCTTTGGCCCAATCATTATTGTCAATCGGCCTTTGGCCTAATCATTCATGTCAATCGGCCTTCGGCCTAATCATTCATGTCAATCGGCCTTCGGCCCAATCATTCATGTCAATCGTTGTCCACCATTCAAATTAATGAACTTACAAAACTTACATAGAAGTAAACAATTGGACAACAACATATTTCAAATATCTTGTTAAGATACTACTCACAGTGATCGGCTTGTGGATTTGCCCTGGAGCTTGACCCTACACATCACATAACACATATGGGTCACAAATAATTCAATCCGTTCTTTAATTCACATATTGCTCTTTAGGCTTCATCCTTATCTCTTTAACTCAGTTACAATGCTTAATGCATGCCTAAAAGTACTTAGAAGTGAAAGGAAACAAAAAACAGAACACAGAATGCATTTCCAAAATTTCAAAAAACAGGGTCCCTGCTCGAGCAGACCTTAAGGCCTGCAAAAGTACTAGTTATGTCATATTTACGCTAGAGTGTGCATTTTGGCGCTCGAACGGAAGGCCTCTCTACATGGTTCCACGCTCGAGCGTGAACTTCCCACGCTCGAGTGGGAGTCATGTTTGCAAAAAAAATGCTGGGAGCCCGTTTTTAACGCTTGAGCGACGGTTTCTCCGCTCGAGCGGACACCAAAATTCTAAAAAACCCAGAATTGTTCTTTGAGCTCAAATTCGACATTCCAATCACTATTCATGTACATAATAGCTCAAACTTCAAATATACTTGTGCTAACATGCACCAACATCAAATTACAACACAATGAAGTTCAATTTCTTGAATTACTTACATGCATGCCTCAAATTAACCCAAACTCATCACCAACATATCAATTTCAAACATGTAAAGCTCACACCTCCATGATCTACACTTGCATGTGAGAAATATTCATTATTCTCAACGTATTTGGTGAAGAGATGATCAAATACATGGATTTCAAACAAGATTCAACATGGATTATACACATTGTGTTCAAATATGGAAATTCATAGCAATTTTCTACATGCATGTGTTCTAAGACTTCAAATTCAACAAAACCAACTCATTTCATGCTCTTAATCATCATTTAACTTTGAATTTACAATTTACAAACAAAGTCCATGAATCAAGGGTGGGTTACTCACCTAGGAGCCTTAATTCTCACAAATTATGGTTGATTCTCGAGTGTAGCTCCAAGATCACCAAATTTCCTAGCAAAATCTCTATTTTGAGCTCTTTCCCTCTCTAGGTTCAGCTCCCCTCTCTCTTTAGAGCACAATATCAGATTTTTGAACTCAAGTATAGGGATTAAGTGCATAGTGCCCTTCCTATATAAGTTTCCACTAGTCTCAATTTTTAATATTAAATAATTTGAGCATTACACTACTAATTAAATCAATTTAATCCGATTCGAATCAATTTCCAATTAAATTTCACCGTAGGCTCTAAAAATTATGCTAATCACAATGGCGAGATCAATTTTGGGTTCTGTGGCCGATAAGGCCTCCAATTTAAATTCCAAAGCAAATGATCAAACTGATATTCCTACGGTGAACAGATAGAAATTCAAAACCACATATTTTCACATAATGGCACACAAAATCATATCAAACACATAATCATATTTACATTAAGGACCAATTAGCATAATACGGAACAGGGTTATCACAATTCAACTCTTGGTTTAAGAAGTATACATCAAAGGATTGTTTGTTTATTCAATACAAAAAAAAAAAAAAAAAGAGTTGTTCTTCGGTGGATTCTAGGGAATTCGAGCCTGAAGCTTTGGTGGATTTTGGAGTGGCTCATCATCATGGATTCAACATCGGCGTTGTGGATTCAACGTTGGGCAAGATGATTCTGAGGTAAAGATCGTGGTGGAAGAGACATATAGGGGTCGGTTCAATTCGAGCGTGGATTCGCTAGGTAATTGAGAGTACACTTGTGTAATTCCTTTTGTCTTCTTAGTGGATTGTTTTGTGGCGTTTGCTTGTGATTTTTTTTTATCACAATTGGAGGCGTTCCAATTGTGGTTTTTTCACGTTAAAATCGTTGTGTTGATTTGTCTTGATTATTTGATTGGGATTATTATTTACTGCTTAAAGTTAATACATAATCACAAATTGATATCTAGGGAATTTCTAGATTTTTCATGCACAAATGGCTAAATAGTTTAAGACATCATGTTTACTTATTAGCTAGTAAATCCGATAGTGTCTCATAAGGGAAAGTTCAAAGCCAAAAGCTACCTATCCTTTGCAGAATATTTCCAATTTCTGTACTCTCTATAATTAGATTATGTTGTTGCATTTTCTCTTCGTCAAATTCCATTCATGTGGCAGATTGTTGGAATTTATGGTTTTTATAGGTTTATTTTAAGCCAACTTTGAACCCAAATTTGAGTGGGTCCCACATGTCTTTTGAGATGGATCCAAATAGGTGACGTGTTGCTTACTGCATGGCAAGTCACAAGGTGAAGACGGTTCGTTAAAACTATTTATGAATGAATGGGAAGTTGACGTCGTTTCTGGGTTCATGTAATGGACAATTAAAGTGTAAAATATGGGTTTCCTTGAAATGATACTACCACATTGAAAATTTAAAAAAACTTATATGTGTATATAAGTTCTAAGAGACAACACTTGGGTTGGACTCCAAGGGGTACCCCAAGTTTGTGGAAGGGAGGAGTTATGGACAAAATGGCTTTTGGCTCAAACCACTACACGCTGCCATTGCCGCCTGCCTCAACCGCCGATCGAGCCAAGCCATGTCCTTGCCAGTGGGTCGTCGGTCCTAATATTAATTTTTTTGACAAAAAATTATTTGAATTTTCTCCAAAATTCTCGCGGGAAAAATATTTTTGTTGAACGAAATTAATTCAAATTTCTTCGCCAAAATTTGAATTCAATTTTCTGCCTCCTCCTATCTGAAATTCCCTTCTAGTCTTCCATAGATTCAAACTATCTAACAGGTTTGAAACTGCCCAGCAGTTATCTGTTTAAACAGATTTGAAACTACCCAGCAATTATTTGTTCAAAACTGTTTTGCACCTGTTCAATTCAAAATTGCATATGTTCGGTTTTGAATCTCATACCTATTCGGCCCTATAAATGCAGACTTGTTTCCAGCAATTGTTGAATCCGAAAAATTCATTTGTTTCTTTCCAGATTTAGCTCTCTTGCATTGTTGTTCTTCATACTTGTTTTTTAGGAAAAATTATAAGAGTATAGAACACAGGTTTTGATTCGCCATACAGATTGTTTGGAATACTACTACAATCTGTATAGATCATTATATCTTAGGAGATAGACGTCATTCATCCGTAAGCACCAAAACGGGATAAATTTGTCTTAAGGACAAAATGTCACACATTCGACTTGATTTAATTTTGTACTTATTTGGTTCGTTAAATAAATTCTGTAAGTAATTTATTTTATTTATTTGATTTAGTTTTAACTTATTTATCTTACATAGAAAATTATTTCAACACGAGCAACTAAGCTGCCTACGTAGTTGAAGATGTGGATAGAGACTCAGCATACCTTGATAGATTATTTTGAAGCCTGTCTTGGATTTTGAAACCTGTCTTGATAGAGATGGTCTAATAAAGATATAATGTGGATAGAGGCTCAGATTATTGTTCTGCTACCTTTTCAAAATCTGATTTTGCCATTGTCTAATTTTGCAACAAAGAAAAAGATTGAAGCAAACATGTGTGAATATGTGTATTTAATGATGGGTCATTAAAGACATATTGTTTCATGATTTCATGGTTTTACTATACAGGAATCATGTGCCAAGTGGGGGCATTGTTCTTTTTTGTGGGTAAGAATTTGGTCCAAGGTTCAATCAGATGCCAATTTAGTTGTATTGATTCAATAGTTGTAGTAATTATACCATTTTTTTATAATTCTTATACCATGAGAATTTGATATAGAGTGTTGGGTCTTGCAATTTTTCAAACATATCGATAGAGACTATGACAAACGATATTGGCAAAAGATCAAATGACACGGGTTTAGAATTATGTGAATTTTGATGTAGAGATTGGAAACATGGTGGAAAGTGAAAAATAGGATCCATTGCTTTTTGTGAGGGACGCCATTGGATTTTGGGCCTAGTTCATCCTTTCGGGCTTTAATTTTTTATTTTTACCCCTTTTTTAAGTTTTGTCCCGTCAATTACATAATCGATACAATTTTAATTTTGATTAATTTTTTCTTTCTTTTTCTTTGTGGTATTTAAATTTGAGTTTAACTCAAAATTATTTTTTTTAGTTATTTTTCTTTATTTATTGAGTAATTATACTAACCGATCTTAAAATTTGAAGAAAATATATATTTTTTCATTAATAAAAGAATGACTACAAATATCAAGATAATTACATTAAACTGGACAATCAACTATATAAGAAAGGCACAACCTAGCCCAGTTGGTTTGGAGAATTTTTCATCATTGCATTGGGCTGCATTACAATTTTAATTCATATAACATTTAATCAATTTAATTAGTAACTTGTTAGTTATATAGATAAAAAAAATGATGTTATTATATATATATATAATACTAAAATATATATATTTTAGCTTATTTATCTTTTGTATGTATACATTATTTATATTAGTTTTGATCATTTTAATCTTATTAAAAGATAATCCGGTGTAAGTATGCCAAGAAAGGAGCCGTAGTTTTCACTTCACTTTACTCCAAACACACTCTATTCTATATCTTTATTATACACAATTACATTAATTTAACCAGATATGTTTGATTTTTATGAAAACCATTTGAATCAAGTAATGTAGTAATTCACATGATTCTTGCTGGAAAACGCTTTCAGAGATCAAGATTTTTTTTTTTTTCATCAAAAACAAGAAGGAAGTCTGCTTGACTTTGTTATTTTGGAATTTTAGTTTGTTTTATGTATTTTGTGTGAAAATGTATTAATGTAACTATGTATAATAAGAATAAAAAAGAAAAGTGTACTTGGAGTAAAGTGAAGTGGGAATAACAACTCCCTAAAAGAATTCTAATCACTTTGTTTGGTTTTGGTTTTAGAAAACAATTTTCAGAAAATTCTAATTTTTTTTTATTTTATGTATTTTATGTTTTCAATGAATTTTTTTAATATTTTAAGCATTTTTTTAAAAATTTTTAGACATACCTAACATAAATACACTTAAAAAGTATAATATTTGTGAAAAAAATATTTAAAAAATACACTAAATACCAAAAAATATATAAAAAAAAATACGAAGAAATTCAATACATTTTTCGTATTTTTTGGTATTTATTAATTTTTTAAAATATTTGTTTACAAATATTTTACTATTTAAATACATCTAAGTAAGATACATTTAAAAAAGTAAAAAAATTACTTAAAATTTTAAAAATATTCACTAAAAAATAAAAAATAAAAATTCAATTTTCAGAAAAATAAATTCAAAAAACAGAAATCAAATACACTGTTTGTTATTATTGCTACAAATTTTTGGCTTACACATTCCGCTGCATCATAATTCCATGGCTATCTGCCTGAAAAGGCAGAAAGGTCATATTTGTGTGTATGATTGAGAGTTTATGGATCCGTTTATTTTCAAAGGTAAGTTGGGTGAGATTGTTAGTGAAGAGATTACTAATAAAGAGATTAAGAAAAATTGTATTGTTTAATAATCAATGAATTAACAATAGTTCCTGTTTATTTTGACATATAGGAATTAGATTAACTATGTAAAATTTCACAAATATCCATACTATCAAATTTGGGCTTATACCAACTAATAAATGCATTACATATTTTAATATTAAAAAAATATTTTATAAATATTAAAATTATATTTTAATATTAAAAATTATATTTCATAAATATATTTTTTTGGTACTATTTTATTTTTAATTTTATTTTTGGTTTAAATATTATTATACTATTACATTTTTATATTAACAATTATTTTTATATTAAATTATTTTGATATAAAGAATGGCGGAGTAAAAAATGATGAAATAATAAAAAAAAAATGATAGTGAAAAAATCATACTAACCAAGTAGAGTAAATGAATTAAGTACGATAATAGAGGCAAAATATTAAATTCCCCTCTAATCCCAAGAAATTGTTTTTCTAATATCATCTCCTAATCACATCTATGGAGGCCATTAAAAATTACAAACAAATGCAATATTAATAGATCCTACATTTATCCTAATCTAATCTCATCTCCAATAACCCAAAACAAACTGATCCTATGTGAGTTCTGTATGATATTTATTTGTAGTGGTTGGGATTGGAATGGTTGAATAACCCTCCATGGACTGTTTGTTGGGAGTGAAATGGGGGATCAATATCATGTGCATTTGTTTAGTACATTTTTCTGTAATGGAATGCTATGGCTTCGATACGTGGATTGGTTGAGATGGAACTAAATTAGTTATTAAAAGATAAAATAAATTAAAAAGTTAATAAAAAAAATATCATATTTAAATTATAATTATTTTATTTTCACTCACAAAAATAAAAAAAAAAATCAAAAAAATTAACCCAAACAAACTTTTTAGTTCCAAACTAAAAAAGTCACGACTCTAAAATGTCAACTAAATTTTTTTTTTGCCAAACTACAACTATGTTGGGCCTGTACTTTTTTCTGTCATCATTTCATATATGGTTTTCTTTGTTACAAATGAAAAATAAAAAGCTTCGGGTTTTTTAGTTTCTTTTAAGGGAGTTTACATGTAAGTCTTAATAAGTAGACTTTTAATAAGTTTTATAATAATTAATGATATTTTTTATTATACATTATTAAAAAATGTTACTAATTATTAATTTTCAGTAACAGATTGAAAATTGTCACAAAAAATGTCATTAATTATAAATTTTAGTGACTGTTTAAAAAAAAATTGTCACAAGAAAACGTTATTAATTTTCAACTTTCAGCAATAGTTTAAAAAATTTGTCACAGAAAAGTATCACTAATTGTAAGTTTTAGCGATAATTTATAAAAATCGTGACAAAAAAAAGTCACTAATTATCAATTTTTAGCGACATGCAAACAATTGTAATAAAAAAATATTTTTAACAACTATTGTACTATAACTTATTTTTAACAAGATTTGATGGAAATTAATTTAACTATTAAGACGTATTGATAATTTACCTTTTAAGCTTTATGGCTAAAATAGCTCCACCACAATCATCTCCCTTTGCTTTACTTTTCAAATATACATATATTTTTAGGCAAATTATGATGGTAGTCTTTATGTTGTTTTGATCTTTATAATTTTAATTAATTGATTTTGATCCTGAATTTATAAGTTTGTTTCAATTTGGTCTAATTGATTAAAATTCTTAACATTTTTTTTATAGAAAATATGTACCTAAGTGACGTGTCATATTTTTAAAAGTAAAATTATAAGTTTACTCAACTCAATGAGTTAACCTCAACCAATTTAACAATAATTTTCCATCAAAAACACTAACGACATTATCAGTTGGAACAAATTAACACAAAATCATAAATTAAAGGTCAAAATTCAACCAATTGAAAATGTGATGACCAAAATAACACAAGAGACAAAATATAGAGGCCATTGGTGTAATTTGCCTTATATTTTTTTAAGATACTAAAAATTAATTTTCCAAAAAAAACGATGAAAAATTCAAGGGCCTCCTCATTTATTTATTTATTTTTATTTTATTTTTATTTTTTTATGCAAAATAGTCAAAAACGTTTTTTGGGTACTTATTTTCTCCAAACTAATTTTTATATTTTTTCGAAAAACATATTATAAAAATGAAATCAAGCAGAAACTAATTTTTAATAGTTTTTGGGTACTTATTTCCTGTTTCTAGTTTTGGTTATCTCGGAATCCGATTGGTGGCAAATGAATTCCTGACTAAATGGAAAGTGTTATTTATACTGGATTTTGATATAAAATAACGTAACGGTATCATTTTTGTAATTATGAATCAAAATTATAATTTTTTTAAATAAATAAATATAAATATGACATATCATCCTATATGAACTTCTTGATATATTTGAGTTGAATCAAAATCAAGAATAATTGAGTTTTGACCACCTTCAAAGTTTCAACTTGTTATGAAAATAATTAGTGTGTTTGGTTTGAGTTTTTTGGATTAAGTTTTTTTAAAATTGACTTTTTTGATTTTCATGTTTTTTTGTTTTTAGTGAATTTTTTTAAATTTTAAACATTTTTTTTTACTTTTTTAGATGCATCTTACTTAGATGTATCTAAAAAGTAAAAAATTTGTGAAAAAATATTTTTAAAAATTAATAAATACATAAAAATACAAAAAAAAAATGTATTGAATTCTTGTATTTTTTTTGTATTTTTGGTATTTAGTGAATTTTTAGAAGATTTTTTTTACAATTTTTTTACTTTTTAGGTGTATTTATGTTAGGTATGTCTAAAAAGTAAAAAAAAATTGCTTAAAATATTTAAAAAATTCAGTAAAAACAAAAAAATACAAAAAATAAGAAAATAAAATTTTCTAAAAAGTGTTTTTTGAAAAGTAAAAACAAACAAGGTGAATGTTTTTCTTTTTTTTATTGAAAAAATGCTAGAAATAAATAGATTTAATTTTTTACTATAAGATATAAAGGTATGAGCCTACGTGTAATTATTAATATGAATTCCATTCAGTGTGTTTGGTTTGAGTTTTTTAGATTAAATTTTTTGAAAATTAAGTTTTTTAGTTTTCGTATTCTTTTATTTTTAGTGAATATTTTTAAAATTTTAAACATTTTTTTTACTTTTTTTAGATCCACCTTAGTTAGATGAATCTAAAAAGTAAAAAATTTGTGAAAAAATATTTTAAAAAATTAATAAATACATAAAAATACAAAAAATGTACTAAATTCTTGTATTTTTTTATATTTTTGGTATTTAGTGAATTTTTAAAAGATTTTTTTTACAATTTTTTTACTTTTTAGGTGTATTTATGTTAAGTGTGTCTAAAAAGTAAAAAAATTGCTCACCATATTAAAAAAATTTAGTAAAAATAACAAAATACAAAAAATAAGAAAGTAGAATTTTCTGAAAAGTATTTTCTGAAAAATGAAAACAAGAAAGCTATTACTTTTATATTTAATAATAAGAAAAATTATTGACAAATTCACTTTGAGTTTGTTTAGGATAAGAAAGTGATAGAAAGTAAATGAAAGAGAAGAAAATATTTTTAAGTAAATGAAAGAGAAGAAAATATTTTTTTGGCAAAATTTATTTTAGCTCCATGCGGTATGATTTGATAGTACTTTATCCCTCTATCTTTTTAAAATAACCATATGTCTCTCATGTGGTTTTGGACTACAATGCAACTATTAACACCGTTAATTTCGAATATGAAATGATTATAATATCCTCAAATCTTATATTTTTTGTTACTTTTTTCTTTCTCATCTCTCACCTCTCATATGCATAATTTGTCTAGTATTAATTCAATTAAATTATAATTAATTATAAATTCTTAATTATTTTAATTCTTAAATTTTTTCTAATTGTAATTTAATTATATTTTAGATCACAGTTAATCCTAAATATTTAACTATTTATTGTAATTACTAATTTTTAATATAATTTTAATTTAATTATATTTTAGATCACATTTAATCCTAAATTCTTAATTATTTATTATAATTTGTAACATGTTAGTATAATTTTAATTTAATTACATGTTAGATCAATTCTTAATTATTGTATATTTTATATTTTACATCAATTCTTAATTACATTTTTGTTTAATTTAATTTATTTTAATTAACGTATAATCTAATTTTAGATTTGGAGAAAATTAGGGTAAAACTGTCATTTTGTTGCATTAGTTTCATTCTAATTTTTCAAATGAACAAAACTCACTCTAAAAAGTAGTGTGTGTAATACATCTTCCATTAGTTTGGATGAAAAAACTTACGGTACCGCTTTAGTCTAAAATCACATGAAAATTTTTTGGCTATATTTGAACGAGATGGGGATAAAATACTCCAACCCAAACCAAAAAGGGATAAAATGAATTTAAAAACCTATATTTTTTTCTTTTTTAAATTTGTTTAGTATGAAAATGGGGGAAATTATAATAAAATATATTTTATTGTATAACCATATTAACATTCTTTGTCTGCGAGATAACTATAAAAACTACTTAAGAGCATCTCTGATAAAAATGTTAAAGTGGGTCTCAATTTTGTATGTATAGAGTTTGATAACTTAGTGAGGGTAAGGGTGCTTCATTTGAGATGTTAAAATGTTTGTTAGATAAGTTTTTTTTTTTTTTAGTTATTTTTTAATTAATTTTTTATCAACAAAGGAAAAAAACTTTAATGAAGATTTCAAAAGATACAATACACAGTAAAAACCCACAAGAGATACAGAAAATGTAAACAACATCATAGCAAAACCTTTCTATGACAACCAAATTAGGTAAGTCTTGAGATTCACTTGAACATGCAAAAACCTGAATATGTGAAAAATAACATAACTAAAATTTAAAATAAGAAAACAGTTGCCCCCCCCCCCCCTTCCCTTCTAAAGTGCTTTCTCTCTCGCTTTGTCAAATGATAACTAAAAAAAATTGTTGAAACAAATTGTCTTGAATTCTTTAGTTGATGGTTTTTGGATTTTCAAAACTTAACGATGATCTTATCTATGTAGAACAGAAATTTGGTGCTTCAAGTCGAGTTACTAAGTCGCTTTCCTGAAGACAATATTTGCACCCACCATAAAGGTGTGCAGAGGGGTTACAGCAAATTCACTTCTAGGATACAATGAAGTCTGATCTAAAAATCAAATCTACTGACGTCTGCACTGACGACAGTAGATCAGAATACTCTTGATATAATAAAGAAAATCAAGACACTGATAATCAAGTCTGTAGAATTTGATTACCAGTAAGAAAAATAGAAACTTGCTTAAGAAATTGTTAATCGAAAACTCTAAATCAATAAGAAGAGAGAGAGAGAGAATTACATAAATGCTTTTAGGATTTTGAATGGATTAAAATTACTGATTTCACAGCCTATTTATAGGCCTTGACGCATCTGATCGAATGGTCATGTCCCTTGATCGTATCCGATTAGATCTGATCGTTGGATCAACGATCTATGATGCAAATCATTCTCACACCGAATAGACGCATTGACTTATCATACCTGATCATGATCAGGTGCCATCTCATTCGTACGATCGCGCGCATCTCCAATCAACGGCTATGATCAAACCTCTCCATATCGAACACGCAACCATTCAATTGGTTGGTTGACTCACCACTAACGGACGCCACATCACTGCCACGTGAAGCTAACAGTATTCCATGTCATCGCTCCAACCTGTCCGATGCAAATAGGAAAGTGCCCTCATGGTGCCTTGTGCCGATGCGTCGATGCTAAGTGCAAAATGCTCCACCAAATGCCACACAGCTCATGCCACGCATGTACGTGCACGTGCGCGCGGGTGTGTGTGTGTATGCGTGTGCAAATGGTGCGAAGCACCATGCTTGCGGTGTGAGTGCATGCATACTAACTTTCACCTCACAATTCCATATTCAAAGGAATATTTCACGTAGCACAGTATTAAGTGCTTCATGTTTTCTTCTTTTTCCGATGTGGGACAAAGTCTCCAAACCTATTTCAAGCTTTCTAAGAAAAATAAGAAAGGTATTGAAAACACCCAAAAACTAAACAATAAATTTGAAAACTCATTTTGAAAATTCTCCAACATTTCCCCACCATTTTCAAAATATCAGATGATGATTCTTAGTTCACTTGGCAACCTTATACATAGATGAAGATATCTTACAATTTGAATCATCTATTTAGTGAAGACATCTCAAAGTTAGTCAAGATGGCATACTAGACTTGTCTTTGAACTAGTGATCTTATATGACTAACCGGACATGTCTCACGCACAGTACAGGTTACCTCAAGTATTCAAACAAACCGACACGTAGATTGGCCTTATGTCTATATCTTGTTTCATGAGCGCTCTAGAGTCAAGCCCTTTGACTCATAAGAAGCGGCACCACCTCCTACACTCACATAGGTAAGCTTACTGAGAGTACCCCTATAATTTACATTATCCTAACAACCCAGTTGTAAGCTTATTAAGAGTTTGCTAACTCATCCTCTTCTTTTCACATTACAGTTACCAAGCACTTCAACCTTGGGATGAAAATGAAATAAAACTAAGTGTTTGTAATTATGATATATGGTGTACTTGGACTCATTAAGCTCAAAACTTGATGTTTTTTCAAGGGTTAAGTCGAGTTTCCACCGGGAGTGATTATGTTAAGTGGGCTTAAGACCCATCCCCTTTGATTTTTTTTCATACCAAATCCCTTGAAAGTCCCTTTGGTAAGGGGTGCAGCCAAGTTTTCACTTGACTTTACATAACTAATAGTAATCACACCTTCTGTGATTAACTTCTTGACACAGTTCTGTCTTAGTGCTATATGCCTGGACTTTCCATTATAGACATGGCTATAGGCCCATGATAAAGTTGCTTCACTATCATAATGCAAATATATTGGTGGCATAGGTTTTGGCCATATTTGAATCTCTAACAAGAGATTCCTTAGCCACTCTATCTCTTTGCTTCAAGAAGTCAATACTACAAACTCTGACGCCATGGTTGAGTCTGTTATGTATGTTTGCTTCTTAAAACCCCAAGAGATAGCTCCTCCTCCAAGAGTAAAAATCCAACCACTCGTGGACGAGTGATCTTCACGGTCAGTTATCCAACTAGCATCCATGAATCATTCCAGCACTGCTGGATAACCATTATAAACTATACCATAGTCTATCGTTTTCCTCAAGTACCTAAATATTCGGTTAACAACATGGCAATGCACACTACTGGGATTACTAGTGTATCTATTAAGTTTTCCCACTGCAAATGCAATATTAGGTCTAGTGCAAGTCATAGCATACATCAGGGTACCTATTACTCTTGAGTATTCTAGTTGATCAACAATTATTCCAGTATTATGATGCAATTTCAAATTTGAATCAAAAGATGTAGACATGATTGTACAATTATATTGATTAAATTTCTTAAGAATTTTCTCAATATAGTGCGACTAAGTCAGAATCAAATTATTGTCCTTTTGTATGATCTTAATACCTAGAATTATATGAGCCAAGCCCATGTCATTCATACTAAAGCTAGACGACAAGAAACTTTTAGTACTTTTATTGACATCATTGTCAGTACCAAAAATAAGCATGTTATCTACATATAGGCATATGATTACACCTCTATTGCCAGTAAACTTACTGTACACACACTGTAACGACCCCATCACGTATAATGATTAGTACTTGATTAATTAAGAGGATTTGAAATTTAATTACTGAGTATTAGGATTTAATTTGGGATTTATGAGAATTGTGGAATTTGACTCGTATATGATTCTATCAAAGATTTATTTCGAAATTAGAAATTAAGGGTCCAAATCGCTTAAGGAAGTGAAGTTAGGAAGTTGAATCGATTTAATCTCAATTACGGACCAATTTTGGAGTTTAATTAAATATTCGATTCAATTTAGTAAAATTGAAATTCGATTAATTAGATCCGAATTGGAGAAAATTAAGTTAATTAAAATATGAGAATTAAGAATTGTGATTATTACGAATTAAATTTATTCATAGGGTGTCCAATTTGGATATGTAATTTATTGACAGAAATTTGAAGTCTAATTAGTAATTGAAGGCCTTAATGATGTGAGAAACCAAGATTGAGAATGAAAATGAGTTTAATTTAATATTTGGAACCTTTTGAGAGTTGGATTAAAAATCTGAAGTAGAATGATAAATTTAAATATAATTAATTGAGCTCTAAAAAAAGTCAACTTAGACTAATTAAGTTAAGTGAGATTTTTACTTAGTCATGATTAATTGGGTTAGGATTTTACACAACTAATTAAATTAAGAGATGGTTAATTAAGCTAATTATAATTAAAGTTCAATCTCAATTAAAGTATTCTAAGCAAGATTAATTAGTTAGGAAAATAATAAATACACCACATGGATTTATGTTATAAAGCCAAGTGTCCCACTAAACTAATAAGTAACATAATAAAATAAAAGATGAAGAATGAAGTCTTGGGAGCTTGAACCTGTTGGAATCAGATTAGAGAAAGAAAGAGGGAAAAAGAGCACGGCTGAGAAACCAAGGGGGAAGGAAGAAAAGGAAAAGAGAAAGCTTGTGGGTTATCAAAACTCAAGCTAAAAAAATTATGAAAAATTCATCTTAAGGTAAGAAATTTCATCCTTTCTCTAGTATTGCTTACTTCTAGACAAAAATTTATTCAAGGTGTATTTTGAGAAGATTAAAAACAAAGATTTGAGGATTAATTATAAATTCATAGAAATTGGATTTGTATATTGAATCAAGTTGAGGTTAAAATAAATTGAGTTAAGCTTGAGATTAAGGAAATGAGTTTAGGAAAATTTATCAAGTAAGTTTAAATTGTGTTATTCCTCATGAATTTGGACTTCATCTTTACATGCATCAATGAAATTTTAAGAGATTTGAAGAATTAATTTCATGTTTGGATATAAAAAGAACAAGTTGTGGTAAATTATAAATTCATGAACATTTTGAGCTTAATTTTGAATTAAAGGGATTTTGATGTAGATGGTTGGATTTTGGTTATAATTTCACACATGCAAATACTTTTCTAAGAGTTTTATAATTTCAGTTTCATAATTTAAGGAGATAGAAAAGAGTTAGAAATCAATTTTATGAGATTAGAAGGAAATTGATAAGAGAATGATGAATTGCAGCTAAAATCAAGTTTATGAGAGTTAAGTTAGAAATTAATTATTTTTGGCTTGATTTTGTAGAATCATCCTATAATACTTGAGATTTGAGATTAAATTCATGGAATTAGGATGAAATTGGGCTTTAAACATAAAATGAGTTACATGCATCATGAATTAAGAAAGTTATGAAATTAGTCTCATGGATTTTGTAAGAAATAAGGTTTTAAGTAAGAAATTAAGTAGACTCATAGTTGTGGAAATTAATTTGAAAAATTAATTGTTTTTAATTTGATTTTGTAGCATTTTCTTGTGATACATGAGTTATTAAAGGAATTGAGCCATTCAAGTTCATATTTTGAAGAGACAAAGGAAATATTTTTAAAAAATCAAGTTTATGGAAATTTGGGATTAATCCTAAAATTTTGATTTTATAATTAGATTTTTATTTAACCCATGCATGTGATATAATTTAAGAATTTTATTCAATTTAGATACATTTTAGAACACCCATGATTATAAATTAAGTATTCGATTAAAAATTGAGTTAAATTGAATTTTTAAGAAATTGATTTGTGTAATTCATAGTTAAGTTGATTTTGTTATTAATAGTAAAAATTGGATCTATTTGCATTACATACATCATAGAATTTCAAGAGGTTGGGAAGTCTAAGTTATATTTTAGAATTGTGGGTTGATATAAAGAAAATGGGTTAAAACTAAATTTGGACAATTGAAGCAAGACTTTGAATAAAAATGATTTTTAATTGATAGTGTTCACTAAATTATACAATAGCTCTCCATTTTTGTACCAAAAATTCATGCTTTGAGGCTTTGAATATCAAATTTGAATTTCAATTGCAATTCTGCAAATTCCAGAATTTACGTTGTCCGCTCGAGCTGGGCAAGTCTCGCTCGAGCGTGGAAATCGAGCTCCCAGAAGTTTTTTCAAATTTTACAGTCCGCTCGAGCGACCAAAGTGGCGCTCAAGCGGAGACCCCTTTTCAGCATATTTTGAAAAGTTGCATTTAGTTCACATTTTTATTCTCATCTCTTTCCAAAGCATTCTAGACATGATTTATGATTCAATAAAGATTAATAAGCGACCAATCAACATAGATTAGTTAGTTAAGGAATAAATCATTGATCTAACGGTAATTGTTTAAGAAGCCAAGTAAAAGATCAATCTATTTGGAAAAAGAAGGGCTTAGTAATGAAAGAATATGTGAAATAAGAATCCGATTTATTTGAATGAGAAAAAATAAGCGTAGTAGAACTTTGGATTATTTAGATGGGAAAAGACTAGAAAGTCAAGTTAGATCAAGAAAGTAATATTGTATTTCAATGTGTATATGTTATGTGATTGTGTAGGTCACGCACCATTGTCTGCCTGATTTATCTGATATGTCCAGTCTGTGTGATTCGCTTTTGCAACTATCTGTGAGTAATAACTTAGTAAAGTTATGTTCAACTGTATTTATTTTCTATGTGATAAAATGAGATCTGTTTCCTGAAATGATATGTTCTGTACAATGAATGATTGTTCAATTTATGTTATGTATTCGTGACATCTTTAGCATCATGTGATATCTGTTGGCTGTTACCCGATATCGGAGGTTCCTTTATAGAACTTAAATCTGTCAACACTCTGTTACCCATACCGGAGGCCCCGTCATAGGGGCTTAACGTATCTCTACTCTGTTACCCGGATCCGAAGGTTTCTTTATGGAACTGGTCATTCGTGACCCTCACGTATTTGCATCTATTCTGTATCTGCTCTGTTAATGCTAATGGATGTATCACGTAAACTTAAGCATACCTTATGATTTTTATATATGATCTGGACAAATTATGAATTTGATTTAAAACTGAATTATGAATTTTGAATCTGTACGAACTTATTCATTGAAACCACTTTACTCTGTTATTATTCACTAGGCTCTAGCTCACTGTATTATTTATGTATGTAGGAGATCAGGCGCGTGACCAGGCTTAGAGGCATCTGCCTAGAATCTGTTTTTGTCAGCCAACCTATGTGCCTCCCGTAGAGGTTCAGGATATGTCAAGTGATTATGGCTATGCGATTTAAAGTTTGAGTTTTGCTTTCTTGTTTGGTTAATCAAATCTTGTGTATTTTCTAAATGGAGCTAAGTCCCTTTCTGCCTAATCTGTATATATATTACGACGTGAGGATGATGTGTATATATGTACGTAAAAAGTTTAAAATTTTTCTGTCTCATATAAGTCTACACAGCTCAATGGACGTTGTATATTTGTTATTTGCTTCCGTTAACCCCTAATATTATGTTAATTTGTCTCGGAGGCCTTCGGTAATCCCAAGATTACTGGCCGGTTACGATGCTAAACCTATAGGGACGGGTTTGGGTCGTGACACACACTTATCAGATTCATGTATCCTAAAACCATTTGACACTATTACTTTGTCAAATTTCTTATACCACTGTTTTGTTGCTTGTTTCAGTTCATATAGTGACTTCATGAGTTTACACACTTTGTGTTCTTAACCCTGTACAACAAGCCTTTCTGGTTGTTGCGTGTAGATTTCCTCATCTAACTCTCCATTTAGGGAAGCAGTCTTAACATTCATTTTATGGATTTCAAGCATGTAGATTGAGGCTAAGGCAATTAACACTCGAATTGTGGCTGTGGGGACATATTTTTTGGATAGCAACACGTGGCCAAGATAGCACCGAAGTGCCAACCGAGGTACCACGTGTCCTTGACTTGACACCGAGGTAATCTCGGCTAGGTTGAGATTACCTGCGAAGATACCGAAATCCGAGATCAACGGGTAAAGAACGAGAGTCCTAGAATGGGGGAGGACCTCAGCCTGGATAAGGATAAAACTCTTAGGGAGTTTATCTTTATCTATTGGAGAGTCCAAGATATGCATTAAGCCAGAGTCCAAAATGAGCTAGGCTTCTACAGGGATCAGGTTAGTGCTGGCTATAAAAGAAGGGCACCCTCGTGGGTCTAAGGTACGCTTTTGTATTCTGGCTGGTGAGTTAAGCACAATTGGTTATTTTTGAGAGATATTGATTACTGAATTGACCGTCGGAGTGCCCCCGGGTGGACAAACCACCGCCAGAGTCTTTTGTTTCTGTGACAGGTTGTTCGAGCGTGATCTATTCTGCCGGTGTTCTCCAGCTGAGTACCTGTTTGGTAGTGTGGTCAGAAAACAACACACACAGTGGCAATTTTGGCCACCGGAGCATATGTCTCAAAATAATCGATACCCTTCTTTTGAGTAAAACCTTTAGTAACTAATCTTAGTTTGAACTTGTCAATTGTGCCATGAACTTTCATTTTCCTTTTGAAAATCCATTTACAACCAATTGGTTTAGATCCAGGTAGCAAATCAGCAAGTATCCAGGTATTGTTACCCATGATAGAATCCATCTCATCGTTTATTGCTTATTTCCAGAAAGCAACATCTTGAGACTTCATAGCCTCCTCAAAGGCTAATGGATTTGAATCCATATTCAAAGAAACCATTGTTTTCTTACAATAAGTTTTTCTAGTTCCTTCTACAAGGTAAACAATGAAATCAAGACCAAATGACCTCTCAGTCCTAGCCCTCTTACTCCTTAGCTCAATAGGCTCATTAGGTTCATTAGGCTTAATAAGTTCATGTCGTTCACTTTCCTTTGTAGACATCAAAGGAGTTGATTCATTTCCTTAATTAGAATCCAACCTTAGAATGGTTATAAAACGATTCTCATAAAATATCGCATCACATGATTCAATGATGGTATTTGTTTCCACTGAACCATTGGGCTCTACTACCAAAAACCTATATGTTTTGCTATGTATAGCATAGCTAAGGAATATGCATTCAATTCCTTTTTCACCTAATTTCCTCCTTTTAGGTTCAAGCAATCTAACTATTGCTCCATAGCCCTGCATTTTCAAGTAACTTAGATTAGGTTTCTTGTTTTTCCAAAGTTCATAAAGAGTAACATTTCTTTCCTTGAGAGGAATTCTATTGAGTATGTGGCGGGCAGTGAACAAGGCTTCACCGCAAAAAACAGAACTTAAACCAGAGAAAGCATAGCATTAATGTCATGCCCTAAAATTTGGACAATTAAATATTAAATTATAACTAAACTCCAATCAATATTCCATCATCCAAATCCTAAGAGTGAAACAAAATCTAAATGTTCTCATCTCTATAAGGTTTAAGTAAATTTTAATGCTAAAAAAAAAAAATACATAATAAACGCCAACCAAACTATCCATCATAAATTCATGACTATCCAATACCTCCAACATTAAAGTAGTAACAAATAGTCAAAATAACTTAAATAATGTAAAGTTAAAAAATAATCCACAATGCCAAATTATCAAAATACTAAGGTCATAAAAAAAATAAAAAAAAAATAAAAAAAAAAAAGATAAACTAATATCAATCCTAAACTCTAGAAAACAAAAGAAGTCCGAAAAATATGTCCTACGATCGTAGTTATTTCTTGTCATCAACGTAGTTCTAACTAATCGTGCAAAAGAAGTTCGGCTACGCTCAAACAGAACGCACCCGAGATGCCAAGAGACAAAACGGGTTAGTATACAAATATACTGGTATGAGTACAAAATTTGACACCCACATGTCCACCAAATACAAACAAAAGTACATTTAATTCTTGTTACGGGACAAAACAAGTAGTTTCACCTGCACCGAGACAAAGGGGTAGTTTCCTGAGATACGGTGGCATTTAGTTTCTTACCCGTACACAACTAAATATAAATTAAGTATAAAATAAATAAAATAAAAATAAAAATATAGTGGATCAATTTTGCATAAGAAGTAAGTAAGACCCACCATTCTGCAAAATAAAGTTAGTATAATTTAATCGTAAATAACTTTCTAAAGAAATATAAAAATGTACCGTTTCATATTTAAATAATTTGAATTGATTAAAACTCAAAGAACAAAAGTTGTATAGAATCAAATTTTATAAAAGACAATGTGAACGAATTTAGTAGAAACTGAACAGGTTGAGAGAATAACTTGATAGAAGAATCTTGATGGAATTCAACCGAAAAATCTAAAACTGAAAACGAAAAGAAACAGCCCTAAGATGATTTCTTTCAGAAAAGTTCAAAACATGAAAAGTGTTCAGAATAATGTTTTATTTCAATTTACGCAAAACCAATAAAAATTAGCTCGTTTCGTGAGTTAAAACAGCATCTAAAGTCTGCATTGCTAAAATGAATAAAAACTGTTGTAATCAATCCGATTACAAGTTATAATCGATCTTTTTAGTAAAAAGTTAAACACAAAAGTTGTCTAGAATTACATGTATATGTCTCTAACCAAATTTCGTAATTTATTACTATTTTTCAAGATGTACAAATCAATACAATTCAAACTATACCAATAAGTTCATATTTAATTTTTTATACCTTAACGCCACCACTTCAGCCATTAACTTCCGGCATATACATATTTTATTCTCCCTATACCTAACACTGCGTCGAAGCCAAACTTCTACGAGAATATCATCCTGAGTTTGACCCACAATCCCCAGATAGTTAGCATATATGTACGTGCGTAAATCAAAGCACTCGTCTACTCTTGAGAATGAGGCAACAATATATATATATACGTAACCCATTATCTACTCATGAGAACAAACATAACAATGCCAAACCTAGCGCATTCAAGTAAATCTCATAATCCTCACCTTTTTTTTTTATACACTCTTTCTCACCAACACTCAAATAAAACAAACAATTCATGGAGTCATGGTAGAGTATTCGAAATTTATCTACGAGTTCCAAGTGTATTTAAATTTTATATATCCATGTACAACCATAAAATAAATACATATAAAGCCCTTAAACTTGACATACACAACAAATCAAAATAATTAAAATCAATCCACCAAATGCTCAAAGAGCAAAAAAATAATTTTCCAATATAGTGCCACCGTGAACAATATTCTTGTAAAGTGACTAACTTCTTACATTGAAAATGCTCATACCATTATGAGTAATGTTAGAGATTTTAAAAATTTTACTAAATTTTTTATTAAATGTCTTACATGGATATAGGATCCACACTATGTGAGTTTTATACAAGTCTAACACTCATAGAAGATATTTGATAAAAAAAAATTAATAAAAGTTTAGGGTAATTACAAATACACCCCTTAAGATTTGCTTAAAATACAGATTGTCCCCTGTGTTTGAAAAATTACAAATATCTCCTTATTAGAATTTTTTATTTAAGAGAATTAACTAAAATATGAAATTCATAATTATTCTTCTATACAATAATATAATTACTTAAATTATTAATTGAAATATATTTTTAACATTATTAAAAATTGTTAATTAATTTGATAATTTATTAATAAAATGAACAATTTGTTATGAAATTAAAAATTTTTAAAAATAAAATATAATTTTTAAAATTACAAAGACAATTCGTATTTTAATTAAATTCTAAAAGCTATATTTATAAACTAGAATAATGCTTAAGACCCCCTTTTGGAGATTACCCTCTCACTCCCTTTTGTCACGTGACGGACGGTGATTGGAGGAGCAGGGAAAAAAAAAAAAATATATAACCAATGAGAGAAAGAGGGAGTCAAAGGAAGTGGAGAAAAAGAGGGGATGAATCATTGCTCTTATAAGCTACCAAAACTTTTAAGATCTTTAATATTATTGTTCATTATTGTACGGGGATTTGATTGATAAGATCCTTCGTAATTTTTATATTGCAATGACACATGCAGATCTGACACTATCCTATCTTTCACCGCTAAAGTGCACTTCAATTATTGAAAGGAATATAAACGTGGAAAAATAGATTGGAGAACTAATTAGTGTCACTACTGTTGATGGCAATGAGTCTCACCTACCATCATAATATTATTGTGTCTTTTTTTTTATTTAAAAAAGTAGATGTCACATTATTAATAGTTGCTTTTAGAAAACCACTTCTAATAGTCTCTATCATTGCTTTATAAACGTGTAGCAAAATCATTTTTAACATGTAAATTAGATTAGGTTGGGCATCTTAAAAAAAAAATCAAAAAATTACTATCTTATTTAAATTATATCACCTCTTTATTACATCACTTCAAACTCAACTCATATTTCATAAAATCAAAAAGTACACTTATTTAGAACATCTCAAACAACTCCTTCTTATAAATTAAAAATTAATAATTAAAAAATTAAAATAAAAAAAATTCATTTCCTAGCTTTCAAATTCTTAATTTTTTAGTTTATTTAAATTATTTATACCTAATAAACTGTAAGTAAAACCTACACTTAAATTAAAATAAGGGGTTGTTTGGGATGACTTAAATAAGTGTATTTTTTGTCTTTTTACGAAAATATGTGTAAAAAAATAATGAGATGATGTGATGAAAAAAAGATAATAATGTGAATTATTTTCAACTTTTTAAACTTGGCCTAAGTTATAAGAAAAATGATTTGTAGCACTAATTTGTTGAGCACTAATGACACTTATTTCCTGTTTTGGTAACTTTGTTTTTTTTGTTTATTTTTTTTACCTGATATAGAAATTCGGGGCATTAGTGCCCCTAAATTTAGTGCCACAAATCACAACTGTAAATTATAACTCTAAATAATTTAAAAAAGTGTATTGAGAAATTGAACATACTTAATAATTTTTTAGATGCAAATAGAATCTCCCATTGTTTGGGAAGATTACATTTTAGCAAAAAATTACAGAAGTCAATAAGTTAAATACTAAAAAATTCATATAAAAAAGTTGAAAATTTTCTTATTTTTCTCTATTTTTTTACTTATTTTTTTTTTTATGAAAAATCAACAAATCATTCCTAAAAACTTTTTTTTATTTTTTTTCACATTATATTTTAACTAAAAAGCTATTTCCCCAACCAACCCTGACTGTTACTGTTATTATGCGTAGTGTTGATGCCACTGTCTCTCACTTGATTGGGCTGTCATTTTCTGAAAGTTGACGAGTGAGTATTTCTTGGATTCTTGCGACAACAATTAGTTCCTCATTGCGAGGACGTGCTTATGGTACATGCCTATTTTGGCAATTTGATTAAAAATCAGTTTATTTGTTTATTTATTTATTTTTATGATCACATTATCTTTTTATTTTTTTTATACATTTTTTCAAAGAAATTCAAAAAAATTAAAAAAATTAATTTTTAACCTACTTCTTAAAATAAGCAATCCCCCATAATCATCTTTATAATCGATTTTAGGATGAAAATTATAATTAACTGTCAATATATAAAATTATGAATATTTAACCAATTTTATTATTACTAAAAAAAATTCTAAACAAATAGAATGCAAATAGAGGCCTATTTTGGTAAGTTAAAAGTCAGTTTTTTTTTTTTTTTTTTTTTATAATCTTTTTGACTCTTTTGAGTCATATCACTTTTTTATTTTTTTTGCACATTTTAAAAAAAAAATTAAAAATAAAATGTTAACTTATTTATCAAAATAGACCAGAATAGAAGGACATTGATAGAAACTTGAGATGAGTTGAAATTCTAATATCATGTAAAGCCTTTACTTTAGGCCATGCCTCTTCCTAATATTTAACCATAAAACATGGACCAGTCAGTGTGAGAAATAAAGAAATAATATTAATAATAAATTTAAAAAAAAAAAGAGTGTTAGGCGCATATCAAATAAGTAATTTATAACTTCAACAATGATTTAGACCACTAAAAAATACACTACTAATAGCACTAATACATTGAGAATAACAAAATAAAATAAAATAAAAATAAAACATAAAACATAAAAAATGAACGGAACCCACTGTCACATCATTAATACTCTCTCTAGTGATCCCTCTTACTGCTCCAAGCATTTTTCTTGTAGAGGTCGTGATCCAGAATATCTTTTAGCTGGTGGGTGGTCTTGGTACTTGCTCTTTTTGTTTTGTTCCACATGCTTTGGGTGGAGTGGAGCTGCAAACGCAGTGGCGCAAATGAGTGGTGTGGGGGCTGGTGTAAAAGCTGGGTGTTTATTGTCCCATTTTGGCTGTCATGTTTTTGTTTTAATTCTCGTTTTATCATATATTTCTACGGTTAACAAATATACATATATATATATATATATAACACAAGAAAAAATAATAATGTTAATGATAATGGTAAGTTTTGATAGGGTGGGATTAGAGTTTCAAAATGAAAAAGAAAATGAAGAGAAAATACTTGAAACTTGGAAAAGAATATGGAAATAGTTGAATATGAAGAATACGTTAGTTTGGGTGTACCATAAGAAAAAAATAATATTTTATTTTAAGATTTGATGTTTATTATCCTTATTAATAAATTTGTATCAAGGTACGTATTAAAGATAACTAAAATTTTAAAATTTTAATTAGGCGTACTGAGTTATTATTTAGGTGTAAATAGAATCACCCCCAAACAACCCATGGTTCTGTGACATGGTCAATTAATTTTCTAAGAGTGTTGTAATTAGTGAAGGGTGTAAGAATCACTATTTTGTGTTAGAGTATGAGAAACAATAAGGCCTTGTTTGTTTGGCTCCATGAGTGGATTGAACTAATAGTGACCATGTTTGTTTGGCTCTTTAAGAAAGGGGATTGGACTAATGGTCTATGAAAAGCCCACCTAAAGTGTGTTTGGTTGGAACCATAAGTGAGAGGATTAATTATTCCCTTGAACTAGTAATCCTCTCATGTGGTAGGTCTAAGAAGTAATGGGAGGATTGGGATTAGAAACTAAGTGGGGATTAGTGAAATTTTAAATGATTTTTAAGCAAAACTTATATTTTTAAGAATAAAAAAAATAAATTATAATATTAAAAAATATCAAAACTTAAAAAATATTAATTTTATATATTAATACTACCTATAGTATTACTAATCCGGTAGTGTACAAACTAATATTCTTTATCTTACATTTCCAACTTAATACCACCACACTAATAATCTCTTCACTCAATTTTACTATACTCTTAATCCCCTTTATCCTATAGAGACAAACAAACGTGGAGTGTTTGGTTGTGGAAGGTTTTGATGGGATTAACACTCCAAGGCCTTGTTTGATTGGGGGGATTGGGGGGGGACTATCCACTATTTGGACTCGAGTCCAAATAGTGTTCCTTATCTGCCGTTTGATTTTTTTTTAGTCCGGCGGACTCCATGTCCCCCATATGGGGGACTATCCTGTCCTGGGGGGTGTGGGACAGAAAGTGGGGGACTAATCACTGTTTGGATTAGATGATGAAATAACCATTTTGACCCTCTACTATTTAATTATGTATTATATTTAATAAAATTCAATAAAATTTAAATGTCTCAATTTAAAAATAAAATAATTTTATTTAACTTTTTATTGATGTTTTATTTATTTAATTTTTTGAAATAATTTTTTATGGATATTTTATTGATGTTTTATTTTAAAATTTTGTTTATGTTTTATTTAATTTCATTATTTAAATTTAATAGATGTTTTATTTAATTTCATTTTTTGATTATTATTTTTTTTAAAACAAATTTATTTAAAATCTTAATTAAAAAAAATAATATGTATTTTTATTGATATTTTATTTATTTATTTATTTTTTAAATAAATTTATTTAATTGTGTAAAAAATAAAATAAAATAACTTTTTATTTAACCTAACTAAAAATAATTAAAATATTAAAGATATGTTTAATATTGCTATTACTTTAGTAAACAATTAAAAAAGGGTAAAATAGTCATTTGTTCATTTATTCTATCCAGTCCGTCCAACCAAACGTTGGATTCACTAAAAATAGTCCGGGGGATTCACAGTCCGGACATCTAATCCCATGAAAAAACAAACACATGATACATATCCAATCCAACCAAATAGTCCGGGGGATTCCAATACCAGGACTCAAGTCCGATGAATTCTAATCCCCCATTTTCCAGTCCGTCCAATCAAACACACCCCAAGGGGACTAGCAATCCCTCTCCTTGGCTGGACCAGCATGGAAGGAAAACATATAAGATTAGAAATCTAGTGATGGGATTAATAGATTAAAATATTAATTAAAATGGACTAAAGTATTTTTAATATTATTTGTTTCAAATAATTTATTTGTGAAAGAATTATTTGAATTTTTTTAATAAATACTAAAAAATTACAATTTTTTTTTATATTTATTGAATTTTTAAATGATTTTTACACAAAATTTATATTTTTTAAGTGTCTAGATTAAGTGGACTAAAAAAGTACAAAAATAATAATAATTATACTATTATAAAATATTTAAAATTTAAAAATATTAATTTTATATATTAATATTACTTATAGTATTATTAATCCGTTGGTATACAAACAAACATTCTTTATCCTCTGTGTGCAACTTAATATTAGTACTTTAATAATTTTTTTACTCAATCCTATCCTACTATTAATCTCCTCCATCCTATCAAGTCAAACAAACAAGGCCAAGTGAACTGACCATTTGGTGATTGATAGGAAGCGGGAACATGGGGTGTCTAAAAAGCACTTAATAAGTTTTCTATAAAAAAATATAAAAATAATCCATAACAATTGGCTTATGAATACCAATAGCTACACACGTAAAAATCAGGAAAATAATACAATGCACCTATTGCAAAAAATTAAAATAATTAAAAATCAAATTACCATTTTAGTAATGAAAATTACGATTTTCTGTGATAAAAATTATGATTTTTGTAGAAAAAATTATAAAACGAAAAGTTATGGTGTGCACACCCTTAAAATTATGGATAACGAAGTTATGTTTTTTGTGATTGAGCAAAAATTACAGTTTCTGTGGTAGAAGTTATACTATTTGTATAAGGTGGTAACCCAAAAAAGATGCACAATGTATCTGAATATGAATCTTTGAGTTGAAATAAATTACCCATAAGAATATTTTATATTTACAAAAATAATATTATCACGTCATTTTTATAATATTTTCTTTTAATTTTTTTGTGTAAGAAAAGGATTTTCCAATAAATAAATTAGTTCATGAATGAACAACTTGAGTTTAAACTCATACATCTCACCCACTGGGGTGCATTAGCATTTCTAATGGCTAAGCTTAAGTGAATTTGAGTAATTTTAACTTTTTGCCTCGAAATGAGTTGACAATTTTTTATTTTTAATTTATTTTTTTTAATTTTTTATTTTTAGTAAAATGAGTTTTTTAAGCTAATAAGTTAGTTGTGAATGTTGGAGTAGGGTGGATGTTGACAACTATTGATAATTGACCAATCCACAGCATGAATCCTAAAATTTTAGAGTAAGGATATTTTAGTTTTTTGAATTTGTGTTTTGTTTGCTTTATGTACGGGAAAGAAATACACCTTCTCGTATAATCCTGTTGATCAAGTTTGCGTTCCTCGTACGTCGTCGTTCTACCACCTGAAAATACAGACGTGAGCTAGCCGGCAGGTGTGTGCCGGAAACCTCTCCGATGCCTAAGTCAGTAAGCAAGACAGGAAAGCAAAAGCTCTTTGTATTCAGTGAGCAAAAGTTGCATTACCTCTCCAAAGGTGATATTGGTGAGCTTATATAGGTTTCGCGTGGCACAATCCTAGTAGGACTCTTACTCCTCCAAGTGTAGAGTCCTTCTAGGATTACTCCTCCTTGCGTAGAGTCCTCCTAGGATTCATACTCCTGAAAAATAATGCTTATCCTCCAACACCCCCCTCACTGCATAAACCAAGTGAGATGGTTCTACTATGGCCGAACTCCTATACAACCGGAGTAACCTATAGTTCGACCATTACCTTCCCATCTCTTATCTCGGCTTTCCCATGCTACGACCGAGCTAACCATAAGAGAATCGGGCCGAACTACAGCGTGCCCAAACCGGACTAACACGGACAAACCGGTGTCAATGCACGACCGGTCTTATTCAACGAAGACCGAACTACCAACAACGCTTACCAACCGAAGTAAAATTAAGACCTTGGTGGACCGAACTGACTATCACGGTCTCCAAACCGGAGTAACTTCAAGGCTATTTCTCCAATCCGAAGTAACTCATAGGGCCATTGTACTCGGCCTCTTTTACTATGGCCTATATCGGCCCAATACCCAGCTCGGCCCAATTTGCGTATAAATTGCCCTCTCAATTGCCCCTTAATTCCATCTACAAAGCATGATTGGGATTACTTGTCTACGAACCGAACTAAAGTTTTAGCTTACCAGCCGAGCTACAATCCTTTGGCTACTCCGGCCAGGCTAAAAACCTTTTTAGCTTCTCTAGCCGAGCTAAGCTTAAGCCGAGCTAAACACGTCCGGTCAAACGTCTCTTCAACCACAGCAACTGAAGCGTTCCACATTCCAATGACACGTGGCAAGCCCCTATTGGCCATCCACGGTGTCATGCCGCCCTAAATGCTTGAAAAATTTGAACAGTCCGCTCTTTCTCCTTTTTACCAAAAGAACCCTTCATTTTGAATCACACTAACCTCTGTTCATCTTCTCTCTCTCTGCCTCTGGCTCGTGTCTTCCTTTCTTCGCTTCAATCTTCCAGTTTTTTCTCTCTTCCTCTGGTAAGTACATGAATCCATTCTTGTTTCTCTGTTTTTACTTGCGCTTTTGATCCATGGTAGACTATGCTGTGTGTTTTTGCAAAACACTTCGTTTTTTTCCTACTGTATTTGTACTGTCTCAAGAACTTCACAAGAACACCTTGAACATACTGATTTAGCTAGTAGAACACCTTTTTGATCCTTGTACATGCTTCAACCGAACCAGAGTACAGTTTGTGATGTACGTAAAGATATAGGTAAACTGAAACCGAACTATCACTTGTGCACAACAATATAATTTCAATAGGTCACCAACTAATCCACAATAGCCGAAATAAAAACCCACCGAACTGGAAACCTTAGCACCTGACCGAGCTAAAACTTCAGGGGCCATGCCAAAGATTCTCGGTTCTAAACCGAACTCGTAAAACGCCTTGACATTCAAATTTAATAGCAAAACCAAAAGTAGAACCGAGCTAACCCAACGCCTTGCAAAAACCGAGATAACACGCTCCTCTTTGAAACCGAAGTAGATCCCCCAGCAAACAATCTAGCCGAAGTAAAACTGCCTTTCCTTGTTTTGTTTTTTTTTTTTATAGCACGGTCGATGATCTGTGCTTAACACCTTGTTTTTCCACTTTGCAGATTCAGGTTGCCGAGCGCCTTGCCAAATTTAGCCATCGAAAGCACACTTTTTTCAACCGAGATAACTTATACTTAATTTATAGGTAAAATGGGCAAGTATAGAGTCCTTGTAGAAACCCCAGGAGGATTGGATGATTTCAGAAAGGACTACCAAATCCCAGTCGATGTAAACCTGGTCCTAGCCGAACAAGGCACAGATCCTTGGGGCAACGAAGGCTTTGTCCCATTTACCCTCCAATCAATTATAGAAACCGGACTCAGATTCCCAGTCCAGCCCTTGATATGTGAATTTTTAAGACAAACCAGACTATGCCCCACCCAACTGTCTACCAACACATACCGAATAATAATGGGCATAGCCGCATTAAACCAACAAACCGGTCTCAACCTCGGTTTAGCCGAAATACTACACCAATACTCAATAGGCTCAAAGAATGAAGGTTGGTGTTATTACTTGAGAATACGCCGTGGCCGAGAAAAAATAATAAAACATACACCGGATAAGGACTTAAACGAGCAGCGACTTTTTTGGGTTTAAAATTTTGAAGACTTTCAGGCCCAGATCCCCGGTCGAAGAATAAACGGGAAGAAAGGAGAGCCTGGTATCCATACTTCGGTTGCATTCCTTAATTTTATTTATCTCGGTTTTCCTCTCTATAACCGAACTAACGCCTTTTGTTTTTTGCAGATTCAGCTTTCCTCCATTCCCAGTACGGCCACCCCAACTTAGGTGTTCTCCGCGCCGCACTGCGAGTTCGAGAGAGAAGTTGGGCTAAACTCCTCGACTTCGAACCGACTTATCGCTTCTCGATGCCGCCGCAAGGGTGACTGACTTCCTCCTTGAAGACCCACCAGAACCGGACCCAACCTTGCGAGATTGTCCTTGTTCCCCTAACATTAACAAGAGATGGCGAAGAAGAATAGGATGAAGGCCATGCTTACCGCCACCACAAGGGCCGAAGTGCCACCAACTCACCAAACCACAGAAGCCGTGGTAGCTCTTCCCTCACAACAGCCATCCTCCTCACGCCGAGCTAAACGCGCCCGGACTACTGAGACCGAGCAGCGTTTGGTTGACGAGGTTGACCCCATCTTTCCATCGAGCCCCGAACTCAACCTTCAACCGGAATCATCTGACCGAGCTGCGCCGTACAACAAATGGGCTCCACCCTACGTCTTCAACAACCGAGATATCGACGAAGGTGACTCCGTTGTTGCTGACAAGGATCACCTACTGGCCTTCAACCTGGCCAGGGGTGTTTGTCTTCCCAAAGACATGGAGCACCACAGTAAGCAACTAAACACCGAGCTGAAAGCCATCCGGTCATCCACCAAGTCCATGATTTTGGTAGGCAGGACTGTTTTTTTCTTTGATCAGTCTAATTTTTTCTAACTCTTAGCTCGGCTAACAAGGAGCTCTCCTTTTGCAGGCCATTCAAAAGAACACCATTGCCCATAAGCAAATAATGGAACTTCGCAAAACAACAAGGCACGCAATAAGGGACGCCGAAACCAGGACGGCCGAGCTGGCGCTGTCGAAGCAAAGGTCGGCCGAACTAGAGGCCGAGGTAGCGCATCTGACCGGACTGGTTGCCTCGGCTGATAGTGACAAACAGCGGGCCGTGACCGAGACGAAAGATAAATATTTGTGGGAGATGGCGGCTCTTGAAACCAAGAAGAACGCCGAAATAACGGAGTTGGAAAAAAAGATCGAAGATGCATCCAAGGAAGGCTTCAAAAAAGCCGAAGCCGGCTACACTTTGCAATGCGAAGCTGCGAAGGATTTATTCTTCAAGTGTGGCTGGCGAAGTGCCGTGGAAAAGCTCGGTTGTGGACCCGAAACCGAGGTCTCCAATGCTTCCGAGTACTTTATTCCGGCTTCGCTGAAGGAATATGCTGACGAGATCCAGAACTAGTTTCTTGGTTCATCTGATGAGGAGGATGATGATGAAGAAGAAGCAACTGAGACTCCGGCCATCCAAGAGCAAGCCGGCGATCAATCAGCTCGGTTGGATCCAATAGTTGAAAATGCGGCGCCCGAACTTCCAACCGAGACTACTCTAACAGCAAATGCCGGAGTAAGTGCTAACCTTGGGGCCGATCTAGATGCCGAGATAGATAATCTGTTTGATTGAACTTGTACTTTTTTCTTTCTTTTGTCTTGAACTATCTTGTAACCGGGCTACAGCCCCACAATTGTACTTGGTTTGATCTTTAATGAAAAAATCATCGACTCTCGTTTCGGTTGTGAATGTCTGCCTGTACTTGTAATGAATTTTCCATACCTTTATATGCCCAAACTGTGATCTTGGTTAACTATCTAACTCACTAGCCAACCACTCTTGTAGATATAACATACTTCGTGAAGAGTATAAAGTTTATTTAATCGACCAACCACTCTTCAATAGATATAACTTACTTTTTGAAGAGTACGAAGAGTTGGTTTAATCCGATAACCACTCTTGACCGATATAACTTACTTGGTGAAGAGTCTGAGAGTTGGTTTAATCCAGTAACCACTCTTCACCGATATAACATACTTCGGTGAAGAGTACTGAGAGTTGGTTTAATCCGACCAACCGGTCTTGACTATGCCCATCTCAAGGTGAAGAGTACAAAGAGTTGGTTTAATCCAGCCAACCAATCTTCAGCCATGCCCATACTTCGACTGAAGAGTACAAAGAGTTGGTTTAATCCAGCCAACCAGTCTTCAGCCATGTCCATACTTCGGCTGAAGAGTACAGAGAGTTGGTTTAATCCAGCCAACCACTCTTCAGCCATGCCCATACTTCGGCTGAAGAGTACAGAGAGTTGGTTTAATCCAGCCAACCACTCTTCAGCCATGCCCATACTGCGGCTGAAGAGTACAGAGTGTTGGTTTAATCTAGCCAACCTCTAAGTTGGTTTTTCCAGCCAACCTAGAATATAGTGTTTGGTTATTCCGACCAAACATCCTATAGCCTGGATCCTTGTCCTGGGCTTAGGAGGAGTCATAGTTGGTTTAATCCGGCCAACTATGGTTACAATGCTATTAGCCTACAAAAAGTTACTTTCTACTAGAAACAAATATGCTAAAAAAGAATCGATTTGTTTTTATTGAAAGTAAAAAATTACACATACTTTAAAAAAAAACTAAAAATAAAATAACTTAAGATTGGCAGTGTTCCATGGCCTAGGAATTGTTGTGCCGTCTTCATCTTCCAAGTGGTATGCCCCTTTACCCGCTAATCCGACCACTTTGTAAGGACCTTCCCAGTTAGGCCCTAACTTGCCATCTCCGGGGACCAATGTGTTGCCCATAACTTTGCGTAGTACCCAATCGCCGATCTTGAACTGCCGTGGATGTACTGTTTTGTTGTATTTCCTGGACAATTCTTGCTGGTAGGAGGCGATGTAAACTAATGCCTTTTCTCTTCTTTCTTCTGCCAAGTCAAGTTCTAACGTGATGGCTTCCCCATTCAGGTCTGGATCAAAATTTTCGCTCCGAATTGTAGGAAGGCCAACTTCTAATGGGATGACCGCTTCCATGCCATATGCTAAGGAGAATGGTGTTTCTCCTGTTGATCGTCGAGGTGTGGTGCGGTAAGCCCATAAAACATGAGGAGCTCTTACGCCACTTGCCTTTGGCTTTTTCCAACCTTTTCTTCAATCCGCCCAAGACTACCTTGTTTGGCCCTCTGCGACCATTTGCTTGGGGATATGCGGTGTGGAGTTGTAGAACTCTATCTTGTACTCTTCACAAAAGCTTCAAAATTCGCCATCAAACCGAGTCTTGGTTATGCGAAATCGATTGCTTTTCGGTATGCCAAAGCGAGTAATGATGTTCTTCCAGACAAACTTCTTCACATCTTTTTCCTTGATTGACGCCAAGGCTTCTGCTTCCACCCACTTTGTGAAGTAGTCTGTTGCCGCAAGAAAGAACTTCCTGTTGCCTGGTGCCGTTGGGAGTGGTCCCACTATGTCCAAGCCCCACATTGCGAAAGGCCATAGACTAGTGAGAGGTAGGAGTTCTCTGGTAGGTTGATGTATTTGATGTGCAAACTTCTGACACTTTTCGCATTTTTTGACATACTTCTCCGAATCCGGTTGCATGTATGGCCACCAATACCCTTGTGAAATAGCTCGGTATGCCAATGATCTTCCTCCTTGATGGCTGCCACAAACCCCTTCGTGTATTTCAAACAAGAATGCTTCTACCTTCTTTGGGGTGGACACATTTTAAGTAAGGTCCCGAGAACGACTTCTTGTATAATGCCAAGGACGGAGAGCCAAAATCGTTTGCGACTTGGTTCTTATTCTTGGCTTCTTTCTTATCTTCTCGTAGAGTCTTGTCTTTCAGAACGTATGATGGGATCCATCCAAGAAGGACCTAACTCCGCAACATACCTCTTGACACGGGTCTTCAATATGGGCGGATAGTCGATCAATAGAGGATGTGGGATGGAGCTATCTGCCATTGAGTGGCACCGCTAGTTTGTCTGCTCTACTATTCTCCTCCGCTAATCTGTTCTATCCTCACCACTTGAACTTCTTGATCTCGGTTCGACTAGCTCTTGGTACTTAGCCATTCTGCGTCCTTTGCTTCGTAGTCGCCAAATTTGATTCACCACCTGCGTGAGTCATCAGAGACCATGAGTTCGGTGGCCTTCATGTAGGCCGACTTGAGTCTGCAAGAAGCGCCGTACTCAGCTTCACTGTTTGATCTTTGAAAGCCAAGGTTGATCGCTGTTCCACTACTAGGCCGTCGAGAGATGAGGACTATGCCAAGTCCTGCTCCATGTCGGTTGGATGCCCCATCCACAAAGAGCTTCCACATCTCCCCAACGAACAACTTCCAACAAGTGGAGGGATCGGACGATGCCTTGGGGTCTTCCATGCTTGTGTCTTCTGGAGAGTCCGTAATTGCGATGCCTTGTCTTGTCTTGATGGGCCCAAGTCATTAGTCGCTAGTGAATTTTGACTTGGTGTAGTAAGGTTGGCTTCCTCCTCGCCCTCTCTACTCTGGTCTGCCTTGGGATCTGACTGAGTAGCCTGTACTAGGGGTTGCGCTATTCCGGCGTCAATCTCGATCCCTAGTTTGGTTATGTCAGTCAGGTCGATTGGGCAGACTTGGTGGCTCCCAGGAGTGAACTCTGCGACGAAGTCTGCCAAAGGTTGGGCCTTAACTGCGGTTCTGGGTCAGAACTTCACATCATATTGTCCTAACTCCACTGCCCACTTCAAAATTCGCCCGGAGAAGTTGGCCCTCTCAAACAGAGCTTTTAGTGGAAAAGCTGTGAGGACGACAATGGTGTGGGCGTGAAAGTAGTGCGCCAATTTCCTGGATGCCATCATTAAGGCCAGTGCTAGCTTCTCTAGAGGCAAGTACCTCGTTTCGGCTCCCAGTAATGTCTTGCTGACATAGAAGATGGGTAGATGTTGGAGTCCTTCTGCTCAAACCAACACTGCACTTACTGCGTACTGAGATACTGCCAAGTAGAGGAAGAGTTCTTCTCCGGGTACGGGGGTGACAAGTAGTGGTGGAGAAGACATGTATTCCTTCAAACTTTCCAGAGCTTGGTCGCATTCTTCATCCCACTCAAACTTAGCTTTTAATGACTGAAAGAATGGGATTTAATCTGTCTGAAGACCGGTGATGAATCGGTTAAGTCTTTCTTTGCCATCTTGGTGAGTCTTGCACTTCTTTCCGAGTTAGGCCTTTCTAACTCCTGAATTGCTTTGATCTGAGAAGGATCTGCTTCTATACCTCGGTTGGTCACCAAGAAGCCTAAGAATTTGCCTGATCCTACTCCGAAAGCACACTTCGACGCGTTGAGTCGTAACTTATGCTTTTTCAGGATCTCGAACATCTCACTCAGGTCCTTGAGATGGTCACTCTCATCCTTGCTCTTGACCACCATATCATCGATGTAAGCCTCCATTGTTCTGCCTAACAACGGCTCGAACATCTTGGTGACCATCCTCTGGAATGTCGCCCCTGCGTTCTTTAGGCCAAAGGGCATGACCTTGTAACAGTATAGTCCTCTTGGAGTGGTGAAGGATGTAACCTCCTGGTCTGGTTCATGCATTGCGATCTGGTGGTAGCCTCTGTATGCGTCAAGGAAGCTAAGCCTGCTGTGACCAGCTGTTAGGTCCACCAATTGATCTATCCTTGGTAGGGGGAAGCTATCCTTGGGGCATGCTTTGTTGACAGTTTTATAGTCGACCTTGAGACGCCACTTCCCATTCTTCTTTGGCACTACTGTGTGTTGGAGATCCACCGGGTAGTGCACCTCTCGATTGCCTCGCTTCCAACAAGTTTCCAACTATTACGCCACTATCTCGGCGTGGTGGAGTGCCGATCTGCGAGTCTTGTTGAATGGCCTGGCAGATGGGTGGACGTTGAGTTGGTGGCAGATGAAGTTGGGATCAATGCCTGGCATGTCGTATGGGGTCCAGGCAAACACTTCGATGTTAGAGGTCAAAAATTCCAAGACCTCTAGCCTCTCAGTGCTGGACAACGATGAACCAAGCAGAAAGAACTTGTCGGGTTCTTTTCATCTATCCTGACTTCCACCAAGTCTTCCAGCTTTACGGCTTCTTTGCTTTGCGACGTCTGCGAATAGTTCGTTACTCTCCGGTTCTTCCACCGAATGAACATACCCCTTCGCAGCGCGGCTTCCGTTTACTGTCACAAAGCATTATTTCGACATGATCTGATCCCTATAAACCTCCTCTATTACTCCGGTGTCGTTGGGGAACCTCATTACTTGGTGGTAGGAGGATGCCACCGAGCGTATGGCGTGCGGCCATGTTCTGCCTAAGATGATGTTGTAGGTGGAGGGGACCTTCAGCACCCAGAACTCCACTTGCTTCGTCACACTTCCCGCCCTGACTGGAAGGATGATTTTGCCGACTGGCCACTCCGGCATAGAATTGAATCCAATCAAAGGGGATACGGCAGGGGCTAAGTCCTTGTCTTGCAGCTTGAGTTGCTTGAAAGTTTCATAGTACATGATTTCACACGAACTACCTTGGTCAATCAGAATCCGCTTGACGTCAAAATCCTTGACTCGGAGAGTGACGACCAAGGCATCATTGTGTGGGCAATATATTCTGTCTAAGTCTTTATCCGAAAAAGTCATGACGTTTGTAGCTTCTGTCCTCCCCTTTTTGACGACTGGTTGGGCACTTAGTACTTCTCTTAAGTGCTCTGCTTTTTTGATTGAACCTCTGAGTTCGCATACGCGCTCTGGTTCAAAGACTCCATGAATTACGTTGATGACGCCTTGTGGCGGGGCGTCCATCGGCATCCCGTTAGGTTTGTTGTGATCTGAGGGTTTGCGCCTCCTCTCTATGTATTTATCCAGCTGGCCCGCCGCCACCAACTCTTCCAGATGCTGCCTCAACGGCGTGCAGTTCTCAGTTCGGTGCCCCTTTTCTTTGTGGTAGGTGCATCTGGATCTGTCATCATAGTCCTTCTAGGCCTCGCCTAACTTGGCAGGCCACTTGACAAAAGGCTCGTCTCGAATCTCGCTAAGTATACGGTAGATCGGCTTCTTGAATACCGTGGTTATGGCGGTGCGGACTCTTAGCCATCTCTTATCCTGGTCCTCGCCATTGTCTCGCCTGCCTCGTCCGTTTCGGTTTTGGCGATCTACCGCATTGACCTTTGCCGAGGTCTTCTTCTCTGGGGCAGGGGTCGCGCCAGATTTTGCTTTGGCGCGAGCGCCATCCTCTTCTACCCTGATGTGCTGATGCACTCTCTCCATCAGGGCCTCCATGGTAAGGGGTGGCGTCATGGTGATAGAGTCCCTCAGTCTGTTCCCGACTGGAAGGCCTCTTTTGTACTGTGCAATGGCGAGGTTGGTTGGGCAGTCTCCAATCTGGTTGAATGTCTCCTAGTAGCGACTGTTATATGACCTCAGGGTCTCCTTGTCGCCCATGTCGATGGAGAGTAACTGGTCAATCTCCACCGGGGTTTTTGTGTTTGTTCTGAACCGCGTTACAAACGCCTCCGCCATTCGCCCAGAGGCTATCTTTGCCCTCGTAGTTTTTTCAAACCAAGTCGTGCCAAGGTCCCAAGGCTTGAGGAAATAGGATGCACATCAAGGCCTCATTCACGCCGGTATCTGACCATGACTGGCGAAAGTGGCTCAAGTGCGTATAGGGGTCCGTCTTCCCCTCATATGTATTGAATTTAGGCTGTAGGAAGCCTGACGGAAGGGGCGCGTTCTCTATTGCTGGGACGAATGGTGAGGTCTGCAGCCTCGCCAAAGCCTTGTCCACTGGTTCGTATGCCGGGCGCGGCATTGGCATTCCAACCTCGACGCTTCCATGCGTCCGAGGAATAACCGCAAAGGCAGGAACCCTGTGTGGATCGCGCGCTCTGGCGTCCTCCTTCCATCGTGCCTTCTCTTCTAGCATGGATCGCAGGTCGGACGATCTGGGTAATTCCGTCTGTCTAGACCTTGTCTGGTGTGTATGTGAAGGCCAATAAGTGCTCCCTTCCGTGTAGGACCTCTCAGATCTCGCCTCTCGGACACAGGTGGCGAGTCTGGAAGATACAGATCGCGTGTCGCCTACCCTGAGGCTTCTGTTATCTGGTCGAAAGGGTGTAGAATTCCTACTACGACCCTCTGAGTGGCGAGGGGGCGTCTTGTTGTTGCGCCCCTCTCCTGTCGCCACTTCTTTTCCTTTCATCTGGCGCTTCAGAGACTCCATGTCCGCCGCCATCTTACGGATCAGTTCGTCTTGCTCTCTGACGCGATCCTCCAGAATTTGAGGATCAACTCTGCGCCTTTGTCTTTCTTGGCTTTGCGAGCAGAGGGATGAGGCTGCTATTCCTCCTTCGTCCCTCGCATCCCTCTGGAATTACGCCTTTGTGGTTCGGGTTCGCCATGGAGGGACCAAAGGTAGGCCTTCGCCTTACCAGCACCTCCTTCATCAATGGCGGACTGAGGCAGTTCTTCGTTGTTCGCCATTGATGTTCGAGAAAAACTTGATCAAGAGGTTGTTCTTGTCTGCTTTTCCCACAGATGGCGCCAATTGTACGGGAAAGAAATACACCTTCTCGTATAATCCTGTTGATCAAGTTTGCGTTCCTCGTACGTCGTCGTTCTACCACCTGAAAATACAGACGTGAGCTAGCCGGCGGGTGTGTGCCGGAAACCTTTCCGATGCCTAAGTCAGTAAGCAAGACAGGAAAGCAAAAGCTCTTTGTATTCAGTGAGCAAAAGTTGCATTACCTCTCCAAAGGTGATATTGGTGAGCTTATATAGGTTTCGCGTGGCACAATCCTGGTAGGACTCTTACTCCTCCAAGTGTAGAGTCCTTCTAGGATTACTCCTCCTTGCGTAGAGTCCTCCTAGGATTCATACTCCTAGAAAATAATGCTTATCCTGCAACACCTCCCTCACTGCATAAACCAAGTGAGATGGTTCTACTATGGCCGAACTCCTATACAACCGGAGTAACCTATAGTTCGACCATTACCTTTCCATCTCTTACCTCGGCTTTCCCATGCTACGACCGAGCTAACCATAAGAGAATCGGGCCGAACTACAGCGTGCCCAAACCGGACTAACACGGACAAACCGGTGTCAATGCACGACCGGTCTTATTCAACGAAGACCGAACTACCAACAACGCTTACCAACCGAAGTAAAATTAAGACCTTGGTGGACCGAACTGACTATCACGGTCTCCAAACCGGAGTAACTTCAAGGCTATTTCTCCAATCCGAAGTAACTCATAGGGCCATTGTACTCGGCCTCTTTTACTATGGCCTATATCGGCCCAATACCCAGCTCGGCCCAATTTGCGTATAAATTGCCCTCTCACTTTAATTTCAATGTATTTATAATTAGGAGGAAATGGCTATTTCTGTATCATATAAATTTTAGATCATGGTAAAAGTCACAATAGAAAACCTTTTGTGTTATTGTGTATTTGATCTTCTATTTCTTATTTTTGTTTTTGTTTTTGTTTTGCTTCTCATTAATCTTAATTAGAAATATCAATCTCTGCTTTTTTGGTTCCACAGAAGTTTGTATTATAGTGTTAACTCTCGAAAAATTGAGAAATGCTTTTATTAATTGATTTGGCTTCTCTTAAGTTATCATCTTAACATAAGAGAGAGTTTGCACTTGGTAGACCAATTTTGAAATCGATTTTGGTGATCCGAACCGTCAAGCTTTTAGAACTCATTGAGCAAAATATTCATATAAAAAATCAAAATGATTGAACATTGATAGATATGTTTGAATCATATTTATTTTAAAAATAACTATTCATTTTTCGTAATATAAATTTGAATCAAATATATAGCTACTAATATATAATCAACTTTTTTTTTTATGAATATTCTACGCAACGAGTTCAAAAAAAGTAAACGGTTCAGTTCATGAAAATCGATGAAAAAATAACCTATCAAGCAAGAATGGATCTAGGGGTGTAGATGGAGGTGACCGCACTCTCAAAAATTTGAAAAACATCCTATATTATATTAAAAAATTTTAAATAATATAAAATTATAAAAGTTTGTACTCAAACAAACTTTCGCACCTGATAGTGATGATTCTACATTTTGGGAATGATAAAATTGGGTATTTAATAATATATAACGGTCATGATTACAAAAATTTGACATTCTCAAACCTCAATGTTGCTTCCCACACAATTGGTTGGGAATTGGGGTCTTTTGAAAAAAAAAAAAAAAACAGGGTTAGTTTTTAGTTTCAACTTTGATTGGTAGCTCGAATTTGCCTCCCCCGAATCCCCCTAATTTCCATTTTCAGTAAACTGTTTTTTTTTTTTTTTTTTTAACTTACCTTGCATTTTTTTTTTTTACCATTTTTGGCAGTTTCGGGGGATTCGGGACGGAGGCTCTCGAGCTCCCCCGCTTTTCCCTTTTAGTTTTTTATTTATTTTGAGTGACATTACTTCTTACATTTTTTATTAATAAAAAAATAAAATAGATTAAAAAAGTCAAAAAATTAAGGGTGTATTTGGCTTGATTTTGAGAGATAAATTTTCAAAAAATATTTTGGAGAGAGAGTTTTAAAAAAAATTAGTGTATATTTTGAAAATAGTTTTAGAGTATGAGAGTTTATGATGATTTGATATTTTCTTTTAGTTGAGTAGATGTGTGTAAAAGAAAAAGTGATTGAGAATGAGAGAAAAAAGAGAAAAAGTGATTGATTGATGTGTGGGAGAGAGAAAGTGATTTTGGAAAAAAAATTTCAAAATCACTAAACCAAACAAAATTTTAAAAAAAAAATTCTCCAAAATTACTCTTCCCAAAACAAAACAAACAAGGCCTAACTTTTTACCGACTTCCTAAAACACCGCTGGTTATAGGATACTCACACTTAGATTTGTGTATATGTGTACAAGTAATGTTATGATGATAGAATTTTTTTTATTAATAATGTTATGTTTATTATATTTTTATTGGATAAATTACAAATATACTTTTTAAGATTTGCTTAAAGTACAGATTGTCCTCTTTAGTTTGAAAAATTACAAATACACCTTATTAAAAAAAACTATTTAACAGAATTAACTAAAAAAAGAAAATTCATAATTGCTCTCCTATACAATAATAAAATTATCTATATTATTAATTGAAACATATTTATAACATCATTAAAAACTTTTAATTGACTTGATGATTTATTAATAAAATGGGCGATTTCTTATGAAATTAAAAATCTCAGAAGTGGAATGTAATTTCCAGAATCATAGAGGATGATTTGTATTTTAATCAAAACTCAAGGAGTATATTTGTAATTTATCTATTTTTATATTATATTTAGGCCTTGTTTGGGATCTTTCAAAAAAGTCAAAAAGTCAAAAAGTTACTCAAAAAGTTAAAAAGTTAACACTATTTACCAAAAGTCAACAATTACGGCTGCACAACTCCCAATTCAAATTTTTCTCTAAAAACCAATTTTCACAATTTTTTATTACACATTTTTCCATAAAAAGTCAAAAAGTTAACCCAAACATCCATATTTTCAACCTCAATTTTTTAGACAAAAAAGACAAAAAGTACACTTATTTAGTCTTCCCAAACAAGGCCTTAGTTTATTGTTCCTGTGTTATTATTGAATTGGTTTAATAATTTTTATTATTTATGATTGTTGCCAAAGCATTGATGAGATATGAAATATGATATAAAAATATAATCATTGTAATATTATTAAAATTTCACCAAAAATTACATAATAATGTAAGTAATCGCTGCATTGGTGTAGTTGTTCCCACTGTTCATGTACCAATGCAATGACAACATATAAATAAAATCCTTTTCCATCAATAAAATCCTTTTATTGTTAATATATATATATATAATTTAATATGTAACTTTTGGAATATTTATAATCATTTAATCATTTAATCATCTTAAAATCTTAAAATCTTAAAATATTTATAATCATTTAATCATGTTAAAATCTTAAAATCTTGAAGCATAAAAATTTCAAAATATATTAACTGTGAGTTCTTTGAAATAAAAAAAATGAAAACTTTGAGATAAAATTTCGTGCCAAAATTTTAATCATCATAAGATTGTTCATATATTTTTATGACCGAAATATTTACAATATTTTCTTTACATCATTCACTTTGATAGAAAATGTATAATTTTTAGGATAAATCACAATAACCTCACATAAGGTTTAGTGAAAATACAGTAAATTCTATAATTTTGATATAATTATGTCGATCTCTCTTTTTGTGAAACTAAGTGTCAATGCTAATGCATCAATTTTCATCAATAAAATTTTCTTTTTTCATTGATCAGAAAAAATAAAATAAAATAAAATAATAATAATAATAATGGTATGAAAACAGACGATGAATAAGGAAAAATACATTTCTGTTAGGCTTCTCTCATTTACATATCTCAATATGAGAGAACTTGGGAGGCTCGTAGATCTCACCACATGTTTCGTTTTGATGATCTAAACTATTCATATTTTAGGACTCGTTAAGTAGAATATTCACACAAAAAATAAGATTATTGGATATAGGTAGCTATATGTTTGAATCAAATTTATATTTAAAAAAATGGATGATTATTTTTTAAATTATATTTTTCGTCCATTTTTTAAAACAAATCAGTGTGTTTGGTTTCAGTTTTTTGGAAATTGAGTTTTTTATTTTTCATATTTTTTTTGTTTTTAGTGAATATTTTTAAAATTTTAAGCATTTTTTTTTACTTTTTTAAATGCATCTTACTTAAATATATCTAAATAGTAAAATATTTGTGAAAAAATATTTTAAAAAATTAATAAATATATACAAATACAAAAAAATATACTAAATTTTCATAATTTTTTTATATTTTTGGTATTTAGTGAATTTTTTAAAGATTTTTTCACAAATATTATACTTTTTAAGTGTATTTATATTATGTGTATCTAAAAATTAAAAAAATTACTTAAAATATTAAAAAAATTCAGTAAAAACAAAAAAAAATACAAAAAATAAGTAAATAAATTTTCTAAAAATTATTTTCTAATAATCAAAACCAAGTAAATTAAATATTATTCAAATATATAACTATCGATATTCAATCATATTCTCAAAAAACATGTAAGAAGGAGAAGGGTAGATACTAAGATGAGTGGGTAGGTAGGCACCTGCTGCACAAACATAGTTGGCAAAATCAACTTGGCATAGGTCCTTCAAAATAAAAGTGTACCCTACATGATGACAACTTATTTTATATACACATGTTACTGTTGAAAAATAATTATCATATTGTCCACTAAACAGTGTCTAAAAACCCCATTTAAATAATAGATCCTATTGTGTTTTAACAGGGAAACAATGTTGTGATTGTCTTGTGCACTTCTCCTGATAACATCACCTTATTTTTCTTCCCATCTATATTTCTCTGACTTTCCTGAGAAACAAACAAAATGGGAAGGGCTCCTTGTTGTTCTAAGATAGGGTTGCATAGAGGGCCATGGACTGCTAGAGAAGATGCATTGCTTACAAAGTATATTCAGGCTCATGGAGAAGGCAATTGGAGATCTTTGCCTAAGAAAGCTGGTAATAATGTATTTCTGTAATCACTTGCTATAAGCTAGCTTTTCTCTTTTTCAAGTTCAACAAGATAGTGATACCAGATATCTGTTTACTCATATAATTCCAGTTTATTCGTGTTTTCCTTTTCTTAGTTTTTTATTTTATTGATCGTGTTTTTAAAAACTAAACCGATGAAAATTTTGAAAGATACCGATAATGTTTTCATATCTGATTCGTGTCTATGCGAAAATGATTTTTGCATATTTGTTTTTGGTTGATGTTTTATAAAAAGTAAGTTACTTTTATAATTTTTTCAAAAATACTTTTTAGAAACAATTCCTCAGACAAATTGTTTTTTTACCTTTTTTTTTTTCAATTTTTAATCAACTTCCCAAATTACTTCATGATTAATAGCAAATTAAGCATGTGATTTTTGCATTACCTCATGTCGATTTGGTCATTATAGTTCTGGTCATATCAATTTCACTCTTTAATTTTTCACATTGTATCAATTAGTCTAATCGGTAACACCTATTCAGAAATTAGATTGAAATCAATTGGTAAAATAATTCATTTACTCTCCCTAAAGTCATTGAGGGTTGATGTTCATTCCTTTTGAATGGACCATTTTGTCCTTTATTTTTGTCTAATTTCTTAACGAATATTATCAATTGAACTAAATTGACCCTATAAAAAAAATATAATAATAATAATAATAATAAAATAATAATTAAGAGACAGAATTGATTCAATTAAAATTACAATGACTAAATTTACAAAAGAGGCAAATTACAGAGACTACTAGTATAATTTGACCTAAAATTAATTCAATAGGACTTGATTTAAAAAAGTTAACTTTGCAATTTTGTTGGTGCTTGAAGGGTTGCTAAGATGTGGGAAGAGTTGCAGGCTAAGGTGGATGAACTATCTTAGACCAGATATCAAGAGAGGGAACATCACCCCTGATGAGGACGACCTAATTATCAAAATGCATGCCCTCTTGGGCAACAGATGGTCTCTTATCGCTGGAAGGCTACCGGGTCGAACCGATAACGAGATCAAGAACTACTGGAACACCCATCTTAGCAAAAAGCTTAGAAGACAAGGAACAGACCCCAATACCCACAAAAAATTATTGGATTCCGACCCCAACCTACAAGAAGAACCAAAGAAGAGGAGGAGGAATAGCAACAAACAGCAGAAGAACAAGTTTAAATCCAATGTTTTAGTGAGTGAAAAGGTCAAAGTTCATAACCCAAAGCCCATTAGGATCAAGTCTTCGAGAAATTTCTCAATGTCAAGAAATTGTAGTTTTGATTGGACTCCTACTTCAAGCCTTGAAGGAGATCATAGAGTAGCACTTGGCACAGAGGTTGAAGATGTTCCATGGTCTAGTCTCCAAGAGGATGGTGATCATGATCATGGTAATGGGGTTAGCTTTCTTATTGGTGATGATGATCAAGATAATTGTTCAGACTCTTCAGACCTCATCAAATGGCAGTCTCAATTACCAATGTTTGATCACACCCTAGAAAAGCTCTATGAGGAGTATCTACAACTTCTCAAGGCAAAAGATAATGACCAAGTTCATGATGAGTTTGATTCCTTTGCTGAATCTTTGTTGATCTGATTGGAAAATAATAATAACAATAATAATTAGTGGTTTTGAGATTTTGGGTAGGAAATGTCAAGAACCTTGTCCTTCAAGTCAACTTTAATTAACCCAAATCTCGTCAGGGTTATTTTTTTTACAACAAATTTTTTTTTTCCACGTGTATCAAATTGTATGCCTATGGCAATAATGGTACTCATTGTACCAATGCAATAAAGATCCTTCGTCTCCAAATAACTCTATCCCCTCTCTCAAATCGCTCATAACTATTGGATCATATAAAAATCTCAAGATATAAAAATCTCAAGACATATTCAATAATTGTGAGTGATTTAGAACAGAGAAATAGGGTTTTTTTGGAACAAAGGATCCTTGGACGTGCCAGTGCCACATAGAAAGTGAAATTCTTGTGATATATTGCTACCCGCTATAAATTAAGGATAAATTTTGTAGATAGTTTCTGTAATTTATACGATACGTCAATTTAGTATTTGCTATTTTAATTTACTCGATTTTTTTCGTTAATTTGACAGATTGTCATATTGGTCAATAAATAACGGTTGTTAAGTTTGGTAGATGGAAATTCAAACGATATATCAATTTGGTCGCTATCAAAAGAGAAAAAATTAAAACAATAGGGATTAAATTGACATATTGTGTAAATTATAAGGACTAAATTGACACATAATTTGGCCATATAACAATTTTCCGTCTACCAAACTTAACAGCCTTTATTTATTGGATCAATATGACACAATTCGTTAAGTTAAGGGGCAAAATCGAACAAATTAAAATAATATAAATCAAATTAACTGTACGGGGAGTAAATATTCCGGCAAGCCCGTACTCCTTTCTTCCAAGCTCCGTTTACGTCGATCACCGAAAGCATGGCAGTAAGCTACCCGTGATTGTGTGGTCAAAACCCTCCGACGATCAAATTAGCACACTTAGAGAGAGAGAGAGAGAGAGAGAGATGAGTGTTTGAGTGTAAGCATTTTCTTACAAAATGTTTGTCTGTCCGCATATGGGGGGCGCAGACATGCCTATATACCCTCTGCGCCCCATATCCACTCCCAGTCATCTACTGACACGTGGCTCTGCTATCCCATCTGTCAGCGTAAACCTTGCTGAACATCACCTAATCTCAACTGCCAGCTTTCTCTGCTGGAGCTCGGCAATTTGCTCTATCCGTCGGCCATTTGTCTTGCCCAAGCACTTCACTGGCCAAGCTCAAGAGAACTGGGCTAGGCAGCATCACGGTAAAGCCATGCCCGTGACATCTCGTGCTCACCAGTGGTCGGCTTTCCTGCCGAGCAAACAAGTATCTCGGCCGACTGCGCCTTTCCAGGCGCCGGTCATTTAACTGACTGGTCGGCCCTCCTGCCGAACAGACAGGTAGCTCAGCTGACGAAGCCTTTCCAGGCGCCGTTCAATCAACTTGACTGGCCGTGTTGCCTTAACCGAGCAAATTCTTTCTGGACTGGGCGGCGCATACTCGGCCCAACACCTGCCCGGCCCAAGTCCTAGTAGCCCAATTCTGGGCAGATCGCAAATCATCTCGGCTCAATGCCACATTGGGCTTCCAACCTGCTCGGTTGTTACCTCGGCCCAATTCCAGATCATAAATCTTCCTCTCAATTGCCCCTTAATTCCGTCCGCTAGAGCGTGACTGGGATTACCTGTTCTGACCGGGGTAGCACCTCCTCGGTCCATAGCTTATTTAGTGTCAACCGGGCTAGTTGGCATGCCTGTCTTCAAACTAGACCGGTCTCTTCCTCGGTCAACGCCCATTCTGATCTGGCTATCTCTTCGTTTGCTCAGCTGACGCCTCACCTGTCCCCCATCTCTTCAACTCTGATGCTGCCATTAATGGTGACAGGTGGCGCCCTCCCATTGGTCCTCGAGCGGCCAACCAGCCGTCCAAAGAAATTCAAATTTTTGGTGGCATTGCGACGCCAATAAACATGCATCTCCCACCTTCCTCTCATTTCTACTGATCCTCTGCTATTCCAAGTTTTCCAAACTTCTTGCCCTTCCTCTGCTATTCCTGTATTCGAGCTCGAAGGTGAAGAACGCACTGCCCCAGCTTGGTAAGTCCTCCAACTATCCTTTTATTATCATTTCCTTTGATATTTCACACATTAGGGTAGAAAAACGTAGCTTTTAGGATTTGGGCACCAAAAACCATCCTAAACCTCCAAACGTTCATGGTGTTCTTCATCTTTCCTGAAGAACACTGAAGAACTGGGGCGGACCGGGCTCCTGGTCTTCATTTGATCCAAAAAACCTCTACAACAAAGCAAAGAACATGTTTGTCCCAAACTTAGCAAAAACCGAGCTAGCAAAAAGGAGCTGGTCGTTCAACCGGGCTAATATCTGGTCCGCTTGGGCGACCTGGCTCCTTGGTAAGCTTAGGCAACCGAGGTGGTTTGGCACTCTTGATGACCGAGCTAAAGTCAAGCTCACTTTGCGCGACCGCGCTCACACTCATACTTGCCATCCTTTTCCTGCAGAGTCTAAGGGAACCATTGACCACTACTGAGGCTCTCAAGACCGAGCAACTTTCAATTAGCACAGTGCCAAACCCTCAGCCGAGATATCCTAGGTCGGCCACATGGGAAAATTCCGCTTCTTAGTGGACACTCCGGCCGCGCTGGATGCGTTCAGAAGAAATCTGACATCGACGCGTCCATCTCGAACTGGCGGAAGAGAAGACAACTTCCTGGGGCAGACTTGACCAATGCCCCTTCACCGTGCTGTCAATAGTAGAAGGTGGCCTCCGTTTCCCAGTCAATCCCCTCATGACCGAGTTCCTGCGCCGGACCGGGCTAGCACCAACTCAAGTGTCCACTAACACCTACCGAATAATAAACGACATGCACGAGCTAAACAACCGGCTAGGCATAAGCCTAGGTTTAGCCGAGATCCTGTGCCAATACACTTTAGGCCACACCGGCGACGGCCTCGCCTATTATCTTAAAATTAGATCGGGCAGAGAGAAAATTGTGACCGGCACACCAGACAAGGATCTTCACGACGATGATTTCTTCTAGGTGTCGGGCAATTATGAGACGGCCGCGGTACCGGGCTGGATGATCAGCAAGAATTTTGGCAGCACATATAAGCCGCGCAAATTAGCTCGGTTAATCTACTTTCTTCATGTTTTTATACTTAAATCATTTTCTCTTGTCTTTTTTTTTTTTTTTTTTTTTTTTTTGCAGCAATCCAAGCCTTGCAAGCCAACTATCACTTTTCCAACGTTGAGGCAATCACGACCGCGCTTCGCTATCGCAACTGAGATTGCAACCAACTGCTCGGCTACACTCCCTCCTACAAATACTCTGCTCCCCGTCGGAGTAAAGTTATAGACTTCCTCCGCGCTCTATCACCTCCACCAAATCCAACCTTGCCAGACGTTCCCCTCATCCGCCTGACCGATGAGCAAGAGATGGCCGAGCGAAGCAGAATCAAGAACCTGCTAACTGCCACATCAGCCAAGATACCGAGCGTGGTCATCCGCTCTCCAGCCACCGGACAAGCAAGCGACGCCGTGATCGCTCTTTCTTCCCCAGCAGCCGGGCAATCCAGCAAGCAACCAACTCAACGCCGAGCTAGCAAAAGAGCTCGCGCGGATCCGTCCGCCGAACTGGTGGCCGAGCTCACTACCGAGCAACCAACTACCACAGTCAACCCCATACTGGCCTGGCGTCCGCTGTTGAAACACCGGGGTCAAGACATCCCGGCAACGGCTTCGATCAAGGCTGATAAAGAGCACCTGCTAGCCTTCGATCTCTCCAAAGCACTGCTACTACCGAGCGACGTGGTCGGCAGCGACCACGTCCCTGACACTCGGTTGGTAAAATCATCTGTGAAGTCCATGGCAAGGGTAAGTCAATCTTCCTCTGAAATTTGAAATTTCCACAAGTGTTTGCCCGGTTCCTTCTCTAACGAACTTTGCTTCTTGCAGGCCATTCAAAAACAACACTTAGTAATGGAGCGCATCCATAGACTTCGGCAAAAGGCCAATGACATAGCCAGCCAAGTCCAGAGCCTCCAAACCGAGCTCGGCCGGGCAAAAACTTCACTTGAAAATGCCAATGCAGACAACAACAGACTACTCGATCAGCTGGATGCGGCCGAGAAAAAACGAGATGAGCTCCAGGCCGAGCTAGACGCGCTCAAGAAGTCGCGGAAGAAAGACTGCCGGGATGCTAACAATGCCGGCTTCAACGAAGCCGAGGAGAGCTACAAGAAACAGGTCTTTGAAACACAAGACATCTACTTCAAAGCCGGCTAGAAGTCTGCCTGTGAGCATCTCGGCCAGGGCTCTGGCAGCGACGTATTCGCCAATCCTCCTGCTGTTTCCCTACCGATCTACCTCGTGCCTTATGCAAACGACGTCTTCAGCGCGTTACAAGCTGAAGCCGAGAAAGGGCTTGAAGAGGGAGACGCCGAGACAGATACAAAGGCGGAGGATGCCGAGGTGCAGGAGCAGTCCGGCCATGATGAGCCCGGTGCCCAAGATAAAAGTCCAACCATCAACCTTGAGGCCACTGAGGACGAGTTTACCAATCTCTCTCCTTTAGTTTAGTTTTCTTTCCTTTTTGTGTGTTTGCTTTCTGCGCTTCTGATGTAACCGGGCTCTATCCCTACCTTTTGTATTGACCTTCTATCAATGGAAAACTTTAATTTTGCTAAGTGTTTGCACGGTTATCATCAATTCCGTCTTCAGCAAAACATCTGGGTATAAATCATAAATTTGAACACCTCGTTAACCGGAATACATAACTCGGTTAAAGTTCTTGAGCACAACAAAACAGCAAATTCATAAACCGGTATACCCATCTCGGTTAGAACAGCAAAGTTTAACCAATCACCACCTTCTTCAACCGGAGTAAACCATCTCGGTTGGGATGGCCTAAGTTGGGCAAGACACCGACTCTTCAAGCCGGAGCACAGCATCTCGGCAAGAAATATCTAAGTTGAACAAAACATCAACCCCTCCAACCGGAGCAAGCCATCTCGGTTGGGAGTCTTAAGTTGGACAAAACACCAACTCTTCCAGCCGGAGCGAAACATCTCGGCAAGAAATATCTAAGTTGAACAAAACATCAACCCCTCCAACCGGAGCAAGACATCTCGGTTGGGAGTCTTAAGTTGGACAAAACACCAACTCTTCCAACCGGAGCAAAACATCTCGGTTGGGAGTCCTGAGTTGGACAAAATACCAACTCTTCCAACCGGAACAAAACATCTCGGTTGGGAGTCCTTAGTTGGACAAAACACCAACTCTTCCAACCGGAGCAAAACATTTCGGTTGGGAGTCCTGAGTTGGACAAAACACCAACTTTTCCAACCGGAACAAAACATCTCGGTTTTTACATTTAAGACAACAATCTAAAGCAAAATCACTTCTATATATTGACAAAAAGAATTACATTCTGAAGTGCAAACCAAAAAATTCATTTGCACAAGAAGGGAAAACTAAAGCTAGAAATAATACAGTTTGAGGTTGGCCGCATTCCATGGCCGGGGTATTGCTCTTCTATCCAGATCCTCCAAGTGGTAAGCCCCCTTGCCCGCCAGACCGGTGATCTTGTAGGGTCCTTCCCAATTTGCCCCTAGTTTGATTTCACCTGGCACCAGGGTGTTGCCCATAACTTTCCTCAAAACCCAATCACCAACTTTGAACAGTCTGGAGTGCACCATCTTGTTGTACTTCTTTGAGAGCTCTTATTGGTAGGTGGCCACGTGGATGAGAGCCTTTTCCTGACGCTCATCCACTAGGTCCAGCTCCAAGGCAATTGCCTTGGCGTTCAGTTCTGGCTCAAAACTCTCACTTCTTAGGGTGGGTATGCCAACTTCCAAAGGTATGACCGCCTCCATGCCATAAGCCAAAGCGAATGGAGTCTCCCCGGTAGATCGCCGCGGGGTTGTTCGGTATGCCTAAATGACGCTGGGTAATTCCTCAGCCCATTTTCCCTTTGCCTTCTCCAGCCGTTTCTTCAACCCATCAAGAATAGTCTTGTTTGATGCCTCAGCTTGACCATTGGATTGTGGGTAAGCCGGAGTGGAGTTGTAAAATTCAATCTTCAGATCTTCACAAAATCCTCTGAATAGGCGACCGTCAAACTGGGTGCCATTATCAGAGATCAAAATCTTTGGGACGCCAAACCGCGTGACCATGTTCTACCACACAAATCGCTTCACGTCTTTCTCTTTGATTGTTGCCAAGGGCTCAGCTTTAACCCATTTCGTGAAGTAATCTGTGGCCGCAATGAAGAATTTCCGGTTACCCGGTGCTGTTGGCAGTGGCCCCACTATATCTAGCCCCCACATGGCAAAGGGCCAAGGACTGGCGAGAGGGAAACGTTCCCTGGCAGGCTGATGGATCTGATGGGCGAATCTCTGGCATTTTTTGCACTTGCGGACATATTTCTGTGCATCGGCCTGCATGCACGGCCACCAGTATCCTTGCGAAATAGCTCGGTAGGCCAATGACCGGCCTCCTATATGACTGCCGCAGATACCTTCGTGAATTTCGTACAAGAACACCTCCACACTACTTGGGTGCACGCACTTCAGATAAGGACCAGTGAAGGACTTTTTATATAACGCACCAGATGGAGAAAGCCAAAACCGCTCTGACTTTACCCGGACTTTGTGCGCTTCCTTCTTGTCGGTTGGTAGAGTCCGATCTCTGAGGAACAAGATTATGGGGTCCATCTAAGAGGGACCTAGCGCGGCACAGAGTACATCTGTCTACCCAGCGTGTTCAATGCTTGGCCGGGGAAGAAAGTCAATTAACAGGGGTTTTGGAGACGTACTATCTACCATCGAAGCGAGGCCGGCCGGTTCATCAGCTCGGCTGTTTTCTTCACGGCCAATCTGGTAGACTCTGATTACCTGAAACTGCTTGATGTGTTCCCTGACCAGAGCTTGGTACTTCGCCATTTTGTCATCCTTTGCCTCGTAAATCCCAGAGACTTGGTTAACCATAAGCTGGGAATTACTGTACACCATTAGCTTGGCAACCTTCATCTAAATAGCGCTCTTAAGCCCGACCAGAAGGGCCTCGTACTCAGCCTCGTTGTTAGATGCTGGGAAGCCAAGGGTGATGGAATGTTCAATGGTTAGGCCATCTAGGGAGATAAGAACGATACCTAGCCCGGCACCGTGACGGTTGGACGCTCCATCAACAAAAAGCTTCCACATTTCCCCCACAAAAAGCTTCCAACAGTGTGATGGGTACTGAGAGTTGCGAAGGGTGATGGGATCACGGTTGCTTGGCTGTCCGTTTTCAAGTTCCGCATTGACTGGTTCTACTCCAGCCCCCCTTGTTGATTCAGCACCGGACTCCGCAAGTCGGTCTAGAATGCCTAAGTCCGTAGGCGAATCACCAGGCTGCGGTATTATGCCGGCCGCGGGCTCTGTGCTGAGTAGTTCTATTACTTCCCCCCTGGCAATGCGGTACCGGACAGAGTGGGTGGGACAACAACACCCGACTCGGTCATCGCGTCACCGGTTGACGGAATTGTACAAGTTGAGGGCACTTCGGTGAGGCGCGCAAATTTCGTGTCGCCAACTCCACCAAGTTTTTGTATCTCGGTCAGGCTTGCATTCTCTTCTTCTTCCGCCGCGGCAATATCGACCAGGCATACCGGATGGGTACCTGGTGAGAATTCCGCAACGAAATCGGCCAAAGTCTGGGCCTTTATAGCTGTGCGCGGCTGGAACTTCACATCAAATTGTCCCAATTCGACCGCCCACTTGAGAATTCGGCAAGAGAAGTCCGCCCGTTCAAACAAGGCCTTAAGGGGAAACTCGGTCAGTACGATGATGGTGTGGGTGTGAAAATAATGCGCCAACTTCCTTGAAGCCATCATCAATGCCAACGTAAGCTTTTCCAACGGCAAGTACCTTGTTTCTGCCGGCAACAAGGTTTTACTGACATAAAAGATTGGGAGGTGCTTGATTTCAAATTAGCTTCAAGATCGACTACGTCTTTGTGAGACAGCAAGGTAAAGATAGAGTTCCTCACCCGGCTTAGCTGTAACCAACAGTAGTGGAGAAGACAGATATTCCTTGAGCTCGGCCAAAGCTTGGTCACACTCTTCGTCCCATGAGAACTTAGACTTCAATGCTTAAAAAAAAGGGCGACAGCGATCTGATGACCGGCTTATAAATCGATTAAGCGGCCATCCCGGCCAGATGCTATCGCCTTAATGAGCTAGGTCGCTTCAATTCTTGCAGCTCGATCCGACTAGGTGCCGCCGATGCCTCGGTTCGTGACTAGGAATCCCAAAAATTTGCCGGACCCCACGCCAAAGGCACATTTTGACGCATTCAAGCGCAGCTTGTGCTTCTTTAGGATGGCAAACATCTCGGCTAGGTCGGACAAATGGTTTGTCTCACGTCGGCTTTTTACCACCATATCATCGATGTAAGCCTCCATTGTCCGGCCAAGCAAAGGAGCAAACATTTTGGTCACCATCCTCTGAAAGGTTGCCCCGGCGTTCTTCAAACCAAAAGGCATGACTCGAGCGAAAAAGTCCCTTGGAGTCGTGAAAGAGGTGATCTCTCGGTCAAGCCCATGCATGGCGATCTGATGGTAGCCGCGATAGGCGTCCAAGAAACTGAGTCTATTATGTCCAGCCATCAAGTCCACGAGCTGGTCAATTCGTGGTAAGGGGAAGCTATCTTTGGGACAAGCTCGGTTGACTGTCTGATCACTTGAAAGCACAACGACGGTGAGCTACCCGGCGGTGTGTAGCCGGAAAACCCCTCCGACGATCAAATTAGTACACACTTAGGGAGAGAGAGAGAGAGAGAGAGAGAGAGAGAGAGAGAGAGAGAAGTGTTTGAGTGTAAGCATTTTCTTACAAAGTGTTCGTCCGTCCGCGTATGGGGGCCGCAGACATGCCTATATACCCTCTGCGCCCCATATCCACTCCCAGTCATCTCCTGACACGTGGCTCTGCTATCCCATCTGTCAACGTAAACCTTGCTGAACATCACCTAATCTCAACTGCCAGCCTTTTCTGCTGGAGCTCGGAAATTTTATCTTTCTATCCGTGGTTTGTCTTTGCCGCCTAAGCACTTCATCGCCAAGCTCAAGAGAACCGCTGGCAAAGATCTCGGTAAAGCCGTGCCCGTGACATCTCGTGCTCACCAATGGTCGGCCTTCCTGCCGAGCAAACAAGTATCTCGACCGACTGCGCCTTTCCGGGCGCCGGTCATTTAACTAACTGGTCGGCCCTCGCCGAAAGCGAGCAGTCTTCGGTACCGACGGTTTTTCCGGCGCTGCTCACTCAACTCGTTGGCGTTTTAACAAAGCAAATTCTTTCGGATGGCGGCGATACTCGGTCAACACCGGGCCCAAGTCCTAGTAGCCCAATTCTGGGCAGATCGCAGATCATCTCAGCCCAATGCCACATTGGGCTTCCAACCTGCTTGGTTGTTACCTCGGCCCAATTCCAGATCATAAATCTCCCTCTCATTAACACATCGTATAAACTATAAGGACTATTTGCATAATTTAACCAGTTAATAATAATGCTTAATTAGCTTGGAACTATATTTAAGTCCGTAATAATAAGGCCATGCAAATAAAATGGTATTATACAAACTACACTGAACATTTCATATGTAAGCTACGGTATTATGGTATTTGGTTACGCATGAATGGGGTGGTCGGACTAGCAAATAAAATTCGTTACAACTCGTCATTGGGGTGTTTGGTGTAGATTAATTTGGTCAACTTATAAATTTTAGCTTTAAAGAGTTATTTTTAATTGATTAGTTAAATTTATTTCAAATAGTTTCTGATTTTAGTAATTTTTTTTAACTAAAAAAGTTGATTTTGAGAAGTTGCTTGCCTCTTATTTCTGATTATCAACTCTTTTTTCTTTCTTTTTTTGGTAGTGAATATGTTAATTTACAATTATACCCTTAGAAATTGATTTTTTTGTGTTGTTGTTTGTTTGTTCTTGAAAATAGAAAAAGACCAAAGCATAGATTGTGGAATATATATATATATATTCATGGTAAATGTGGACTAGTAATTAATAACAAAAAAATAAATGTTAATTCAATTTATAATTAACAAATATTAATTAAATTTACTGTTAATAGGGTAAAAAGGACATCTATTCTACATCAAAAAGTTATTTCATAACTTATTTATTAAATATTATTTAGCAACTTAAATCTATAATCCAACAACTACACTAAATAGATTAATAATTTTTGACTAAAATCATAATTTATGATTTGTTAAGTTATGATGAGGACATTGTCCCATATCGTCTGAGAAGGACTTCCACTTCCACCTTATAAATTTACTGGTCCCCTCCACCTTGTACAAGACATTTTTTCCCGAGGAGGAGCAAAACTGTGAAGCTCCGATCAAAACGGATAATATTTGTAAGGGCTTTCCTCTTTAGGAGAAAAGCTTCGTACAAAACTGAAGAGATCAGTACGCTTATAAAATAAAAGTGAGAGTTCTTCACATGTGATGTGGGACAGTGTCATCGTCAGTTTTATTTTGGTTGTAAAGAATTTATTATTTACTTTTTTTTATCCTTTAGAAAAGAAGTTATTAATCAGCCTTTATTGTAAATATCTATGGACAAACAGGTTTTATTTCGTAGGGCTTTTGGACATAAATTTTTCCCCAGTAGACCTTTCGATGGGGAGGATATTTTTTATTAAAACTTTTTTATTTTTTTAGAGTCCGTTTGAGATGGTATTATTTTAGTTAAAAAGTTAAAAAAATATTAAAATGTCAAAAAGTCATATAAAAAATTCTAAGATTCCTTTATATTGTCTTTATTTTTTTACATATTTTTCGATAAATATTCAAAAAATCACAGTAAAACAAAATAGGATTTTAGAGAAAAAAAGATGACAAAATATTTTTATTACCAAAAGTGTTATTATTGCAGTTTTAGTGATGAAACTGAATATTTAGTGATGAATTAATATTATTTTGAACCAAAATTTTTATCTAAAAAAATAAACCCTTTTGAGACTGAATTATTTTGTCAACATTTTCAAAATTTTATTGTCTTTATGACTTTTCGAGACAATATTTTAACGATTAATCTCACAACAGAAATTGCTTCCAAATTTTATTTTACAATAAAATTTTCGCTTTTAAAGTCTAAAAAAATTCGAGACGTTAAAATGATAGCATTCTAGTCTAATGCTATTTGTTTTACAAGAATCAACTTCACTATAAAAGTAACTACTTACCTATTGCCACTCTCTTTTTCATAATGGGAAGCCTTTTGCCTATGAGTATTGATATATAACTTTAATTTGAGAGTTTTAAATAGAGTTTTAGTGAGGTGGAAGAGAGAGAGTAAAGAGAGATAGAAAAAAGAGTGTGAGTCTTACTTTCACATAAATATTCTCTACATCATTAGAATTGTATTAGAGTTCTTAAATTAAAACTCTCAAATATTATAGTTTTACTATATGCACCGTCAAAGTACAATTATTGGAGGGAAGTCTTGGTCACAAGATAATCATTATTGATATTTTTCTTTGCTAGTATCTTATAGTCTTATAGTATTGATATAAGAATTTTGAAGGAAAGAAAGGCTATTCAATGAAAATGCCACATCTATTCTAATACAATGCCATCTCTCTCTCTCTCTCTCTCTCTCTCTAAAAACCTCCGGCCCAGGCCTCTCTTGGGCCGGCCGGCCACCGCCTTTGGCTATGGTGGTCGGCTGGCCTAGCTCTTTCCGGTGTTAGTTTCTTCTGTCAATAAACTTCCGTCAATAAACTTGATACCCCTATTTTCCCTTCCTAGGTGTGTCTCCGTTGTTACGGTAGAAGTTTTTTGGGTGATTCGGAGCCCGGTGTAGCTGCTTCATTCGAGCGCTCTTCGGCGAGTTAGAGCTTGAGGGATGATCACTGGTTCAGATTTGGTGGAGAAGTTTGGGTGTCGTAGGCATTCCAAATCTGTCTGGCTTTCATTCGTGCACTCCTCTCCGAGTGATAGTTTGAGGGGTGAAGAAGAGCTGTAGTGGGTAATATTTATGGATGAGGCTATGTGAGTAATATAGTGGTGGAAATGAGTTCGAAAAAGAATCGTTGAGAGATGATATAGGGGTGAGTCAGCGGTGGCTGTGGGTGATGAACTGCAGTGGGTGGAAATGCAGAGGAGTTGGAGCTGCAGTGGGTGTCTTCGGCAAAGGTGTGGAGTGGAGAGAAACATAGGTGTGTTGATCTGCAGTGGGCCGAAATACAGGGAAGTTGGAGTTGCTGTGGGTGTTTTCAGCAGGGGAGATGTAGTGGAGGGGGTTTTCTGGGGTTGGATATGGAGTCATCTTCTGCAGGGGAGTATCCGGTGTTGGCTGTGGTGTGTTCTCGGCCGGATCAGCAGCATAGGTGTGGAGTGGTTGGTGTGGGCAGCAGCTCTGGTGTGGTTGGTGTATTGCAGAAGTTGAGGGGAGACGTGGGCAGCAGGCTAGGCGTATGTGTGGAGGGGCTGGTGTATTGCAGAAGACTAGACTAGTGGTGGGCAGCAAACTAGACTAGGCGTAGTGGTTAGATTGAATAGATTTTAGTTTGGGTGGTGGGTTGATTTTGTGGGGTGTCATGTATTTTATTTTAGTTAAGTCCTTCTTAACTTTTTTTAGTAAAAAAAAAAAAAAGAACGAGAGGCCAAGGGGTTGGTTGTATGAATACGAGTAGCAATAGTAGGGATATTTTTATACTGTCCGAATCTCTCTCGATGCATGTCATCTACTTGTACCTTTAATTTCTTGCTGTTAAATGAAATTTTTCTTTGCCGATCAAAAAAAAAAAAAAAGTCTCTATTTGTGATATTTGGCATGTACAAATGGCAACATATTATTTTAATAATTTTTTAATTTTTTAGTTAAAATATGAGATTAAAAAAAATAATATGTTTGAAATGATTTTTTGATTTTTTACTAAAAAATATGCAAAAAGTAGAGAAAAAATAAAATTTTTGACTTTTTGATATAAGTTATAAGCTTTTTTTTATTTGTTTAGTAACTTTTTGACTTTTAAACTAAAATACGCGTATGCCAAACGAAACCTTAAACAAATTTAATCCTTGATGAACACGGTATTGCTTTTGCTCATTTGTATGATAGGATGACAAAACGATAAATAAGTATTTAGTTTTATGTTGATGGATTAGTATTGAAAGATTCATGTTTAATTGAAAATGATCTAACGATCAAAAATCACTGTTTTATTGTGACTAAATTATGGCTTTATTGTACAGATTCCTTCATTTATACTTTCAATTTTGTGATCATTTTTAAGAAAGTTTTATTTGCAAATTACTTTGTCCAAAAAAAAAAATTTATTTCGGTTGTGTTTGTTCTGATATGTTTATTTTAAGTCTCTAATATTCAAAACTGTCATTTTTTTTTTTCATTTTTTAGCTTGATCAATTAAGAATTTTGGGACTGTGTCCTAATAAACTTAGGTTGCTATTATTAGGTGATTCACCTTGTTTGGTTATTTCTGTTTTTCTAAAAATTGAATTTTTTATTTTTCGTATTTTTTATTTTTAATAAATTTTTTTAATATTTTACAAAAAAAAATGGATACACTAAAAAATTATTGTATTTGTGAATTTTTTTTAAAAAAAATCACCAAATTTAAATATATATACATATATATATATATTCAATATATTTTCGTATTTTATTGTATTCAATATTTTTTAATTTTTTTAAAAGTGCACACATTTTTTAAGTATATTAAGATTAAGTGAATCTAAAAAATAAAATATAATAATTAAAATATTTTTAAAAATCACTAAAAATATAAAAATACAAATTAAAAACTAACTATTTCCGAAAACTCATAAAGAGAATATTTTCATAATTGTATGTAATTGTGTTTGTTTTAGTTGCGATTATTGCAACTCTTAACTCTATGCAGCCAAAGATATCACATCAAAAGAAAGTTTCTATTCCACTATCAACCTCATTCACTTTTGTAACCATCTTCTTCTACCTTACTCAAAGGACCCTCAGATTTTGTCTCAAATTTTTATTCCATCTGCATCACTTTTTCATTTATTTGCTGAAATTTCAAGAGATTAATGATTTAGGCCTCGAATTTGCCTCGAAATCTTTTTTTTTTTTTTTTCTTCTTCTTCTTCGCAGAACCAAAGGGGAGGGTAGAGGAGGGGAAGAAGAGAGAGAGGAAGGGGAGGGGAGGGGGTTCGGATTCGCTGAAGACTCGCCGTCGCAGCTCGTCGAGCTCGCCAGCCGTCCGATCGTCGCCCGATCCAGCTCGTCGCAGCAGCTGCACCGCCGTCGCCTCCGCCTCCGGCCCGCCTCCGCCTCCTCCTCCTCCTCCCCCGGTGATTATGGCCCCCTCCATCTCTCTCTCTTCCCTCCCTCTCTCTCTTCTTCCCCTCCCCTCCCCTCCCCTTTGGTTCTGTTCGAACAAGGAAGAAAAAAAGAAAAAAAAAAAAACCAAAAAAACCAAAAAAACCCCCAAAACAACGTCGTTTTGAGGGCTGCTGGGATTCGAGTCAAATTCGAGGCCTCTATCACGACTCATTTCAAAAACAAGGGTTGCTGTTAAATTGATTTTTTTAATTACCATTTCTAGTTTGATTAATTTTTATATTTGTCAAATTTCTTGACATTTTAAATCTTTTTCAAATAAATGGTTCTAAAAAAAAAAATTTAATCTAGAAAGGAGAAAAAAAGAAGTCAAAATTTTATAAGTTTTTTTTTTTTTTTTTTTTTTTTGAAAAAATTACAAAACAGTGGAATGTCAAAAGAATAATTACAAAATATTGAAAAACTTGTGATTTTAATTAGTAATATTGATATTTTTTTTCACTAATTTATAATTATTTTCACAAAAGTAACCTGTTATGTAATTTTCCCTCATTTTTTTTTTTTTTTTGGGATAAAATTTTACTTTGGTGTATTTCAAAACTTGAGAAATGCTATGGAGTGCACCCCATCTTACCATAAAAATATATGTAATTTTATCACAAAATTTTATAACACCAATCACAAAATGTGCAACTTCACCAAAAATTAGCAGAACGAAAAATATCATAACCAAGTTACAAATTTTTATAGCATCAATCACAAAATTTTAAACTTATTAAATCAATTTATAACAAGGTTACGTATTTTGCAGTTCATGTTTTAAAATTTTGTGATAAAATTATATATTTTTGTGGTGGAGTGTATATGGTACACCCATCATAGACCCTAAATCCTAAAATCTCACAATATAAAATTTTAATTATAAAATTAATAACCAACGTGTCACTTCATATTATTTGGATCCAAAAAAACCACTCATCACCTAGTCATTGATTCAGGGATAAAGTCACGATTTTAGCGTTGAAGTACGCGTAATTTTAATTTTAGAGATCAACCATGTAAATTAATCAACTTTGAATACCACAAGAAAGACCATCGTGTGTTACCCGCACAGGATTCGATTTTTAGAGTTAGATTGAGAGCAAATATTTTTTTATGAATTCTCCGTTTTTGACGTAAATGGCTTATTTTTTACCGGATTCAAGAAGAAATTAGTTGAAGTGTGCATAAACTAATTTAAACATTTCTAACCATAGGAGTATAAAAAAAAAAAAAAAAAAAGATCATGCTGTTTCTATCTTAAATTTTTTTTATAAAATAATATATTTACAACTATTAATATGAATGATTTGTATCCACATTTATATATTCTGTATCCCATTCTCTTTGTGCACGTACTACAATTAATAATATAATTTGGAAAATTTTATTATTGTTTTGTTGTTTGTGACAGGGCTAGGCCCACAAGGACCACGGCCCACCATGAGTAAACCCAAGCCCACTATTTAGACCCCATTACACAACCCGGTTAGTAAACCCAGATACCGAAGCCAACTGAAAGGGGAGGCCAATGATATTCGACACGTGACGGGTGCGTATCAGCTATATCGCCAGACAAAGATCTCGCAGTTATTGCCACAAAGACATCACCATTAATGCAACCCATCACGCATTTATTGCGACAACACCTCCTCGGTAACGACGCCTCACCCTGAGCAGGGCGAACCACGGCGCAAGCTTTTCAAAAAAGGTCGAACGACTAAGACAAATAAATGATTACCAGAGGATATAAGCAAAGCTCAAGACAAGAAGAAGCTTAAGTCTTTCATCTCCTATCTCTCTCTCTCTCTCTACATTTTCTTCCCTCACCTTCTCTAATCCACACACCGAGGGTTCACGGGACTACCCCGTTCCCGATTGAACTTGTTTGCAGTTACCAGTGGGCTTGAGGAGCTTGGATCGGTCCAACCCATCCACGAGGACTCATCAGATATCGATTGGCGCCGTCTGGAAACCGGTTTTATCCGTGCGCCAGATTGTGTTCATTGCGCCGGAGACCCTTTTCCAAAGAACCTTTTCACCTCATCCGTCACGTGCATGGTAACGACTGATCCATGGCTTCCCACCACAATCTTTGCGATCACCGGACCGACCCTCCCAATCCAAACAACCCACCACAAGATTTCATCGAGCTCACCAACAAAGATCAACCAGTATGGCGAACAAAACCAGCCTTAATCAACGCCTGCTCCAACGGAACCTCCCTATTCCACCACCACCTCCGGATATTCCATCCCATCCGAACAAGTCCCAAGCCATCGTCCCACCACCCAATCCTCCCAACTCGGGGGCTTGCAACCCTCACCCACATATACATCCTCCTCCTCCACCCCCACGCCCATCACCATAGCCCAGCTCAGGGAGAAGCTAGCAGCGTCCAACATCTATCTCCCTCTGACGGTGACAACATTCCCCTTTGGGACGCCGAACTCCGAGCCATGAAACTCCAACTCCAAGGGGTCATGCAGAACATCCAACATAAGCCCTCTACTACAGCAAACTCCCCTTTCGTCGCCTCCATCCGAGACAAACCTCTACCACCCAAGTTCAAAATGCCTACCATCGACCCCTTTGACGGAACGACCGACCCCGTCGACCACCTGGAAACCTACCGTACACTCATGATCCTCCATGCTTTCCCCGACGAAATCATGTGCCGAGCCTTCCCCGTGACTCTAAAGGGGTCGGCTCGGCTATGGTTCAGCCAGTTGCCGCCAGATTCAGTCTCTACATTCCAACACCTCAGTGACTCTTTCTGAGCCACTTCGCCGAGCCCAACGCCAGCGACGTCCGGCGACTCAACTCCTCAACATCCGTCAGACCGAGGGGGAGTCACTACGCAGCTTTGTCACTCGATTCAACACCGAAGCCTTACAAGTTGCTGAAAATGACGATAAGGTCATCCTCACAGCCTTCATGGCTGGTCTGCGGTCATCCGATTTCCTCTTCTCTCTCTCCAAGAACCCCCCGACATCCATGGCAGCCTTGCTCTCCAAAGCCCAGAAGTATATGAACGCCGAGGACTCTCTAGCCGCTCGGCAGGACTCCACAACTAAATACCTGACCTCCAGAGAAAAAAGAAAAGACCAAGAACCCAGTAACACCCGACCTCATAACCAAACATCCCGCTATCTTCGTGACCGACCCCTCGTCGGCTAACCCGAACCCGTCGGTTCGAGCAATATACCCTCTCAATACACCCATGGAACAAGTTCTTAACCAAATCCAACGGGACTACCCCTCAAGTGGCCTCTTCCTCCACGGAACCCTCCAACCGCAAAAAGACTCCAAATATTGCCGCTTCCACCAGATCATGGCCATAACACCGACGCGCATCGGCCTCAAAGATCGGTAGAGACCCTCATTCGCCAGGCGCTGAGCCGATTCACGATACGCCCTCAGAGAGACAAAGGACCGAACCCCACAGAGACAATCACAGCATACCCCCCTCGGCGACCAAATTCAACAGACGAGGCGTGGCCACCCCACCAACAACCTCGGCCTCAAGGTAATCCGCCTCACTTGATTGGTGAAATCGAGTTATTTCTGTGGTCTTGCTTGTGGTGGACCATCACGCCACCAGAGGATGAGCTTAGAAAGATACGACAGGTTCGGACAAAGGCGATCGCCCACGGTCGACCCGACCCCTAAGCAACCAAGCAGCAAGGCGAGCCCATTACCTTCTGACGCCGACCGTCTTGCGGCAGATTATCCTCATGATGATCCTTGTCATCTCCATCGCCCTCTCAATTATAAAGTCGACGAGTCCTCATTGACAATGGTAGCTCGTCGGACATCATTTTCTAAACTGCTTCCGCCATGAAGATCGGGAAGAAAGCCGTCCCCACTCCAAACTCCTCTGGTTGGTTTTACCGGTGACCGGGTGACCTCGATCGGCTCCATTGATCTCCCCATCACCATTGGAGAGTACCCACGGCAGACCACGAAGTTGCTTACTTTCCTTGTTGTCGACTGCCTCTCAGCTTACAACATCATCCTCGGCCGCACCGCCCTCAATGCCTTCCAAGCCATCATATCCACCTACCACCTTGCCCTCAAGTTCCCTACTGATTTTGGGGTCGGAACGGTGAGAGGAGAACAGACCATCGCCAGAGAATGTTATGTGGCCTCACTCAAAGAGGTCAAACTAAATGAGGCAATGATCATAGAAGGACTTGACGTCCGAGATGAGGACGAACTGATAAGAGGCGAACCTATGGAGGAACTCGTCGAGGTTAACATCGATCCCACCAACCCACTCAAGACTGCCAAAATTGGCAGCCAATTGCCTTCCCAAGCCAAGGCTGACCTCACCGCTCTCCTGACCGAACACAGAGACGTCTTCGCCTGGAGTCATGCGAACATGCAGCATCGACCCTCTTTCATCACCCACCGCCTCAGTATCGAGCCTCATTTCCGACCTTACCGGCAGAAGCAGCGTATTTTCCATCCAAAGCGCAACAATCTCATAGCTGCAGAGGTCGACAAACTTCTCGAGGCCCAGTTTATCCGAAATGTGGATTATCCTAAGTGGTCATCCAACGTGGTCTGGTCGCAAAAACAATGGCAAGTGGCGTCTATGCGTCGACTACTCCGACTTGAACCGAGCTTGTCCCAAAGATAGCTACCCTCTTCCCCGCATTGATCTACTGGTCGACGCCACGGCCGGTCATCAAATGCTCAGCTTCATGGATGCTTTTTCAGGGTACAACCAGATCGTGATGCACTCATCCGACCAGGAACACACATCTTTCATCACCGACCGGGGCACTTACCACTACCGTGTCATGCCGTTCGGACTAAAGAATGCTGGGGCCACCTACCAACGTCTGGTCAACACAGTCTTCCACCATCAGATCGAGCGGAACATGGAAGTGTATGTGGATGACATGTTGGTTAAGAGCAAACTCTCCGCTGACCACCTCAACATGCGAGACTTTTGCCACACTCGCAAATATCGGATGAAGCTCAACCCGAGAAGTGTGCCTTTGGAGGATCCGCAAGTTCACGGGTTTCATGGTCGGTCGGCAAAGATCGAGGCCAACCCCGAGAAGATCAAGGCCTTGATTGAGATCACGATCACCCAAGACCGTTAAAGAGGTCCAAAGGCTCACCGGCAGAGTGGCAGCCCTTAACCGTTTCATCTCCCGTGCAACGGATAAATGCCTACCATTCTTCAAAGTCCTGCGGCAGACTTTTGAATGGACAACTGAATCAGAAGAGGCCTTTCAACAGCTTGAAGCAAGGCATGGCCAACCCTCCCTTCTCTCACAAGCAATCACCGTGAGCCCTCTTCCTCTACCTAGCGATATCAAGCACCAATCGGTCTGGCTCATCGAGAGGACGGCTCGGTCAACGCCGGTTTACTACATCACCGGCTCTCGGGGAGCGGAGCGAGAACTACCCCTATTAGAAAAGTCACTCGCCTTGGTCATCGCCTCCAGCGACTCGCCTCTTCCAAGCTCATTCAATAGTGGTTCTCACCGACCGGCCTCAAGAAGGTCATGTTCTCGAGCTCTCGTGAAGACTAATGCAAGGGTCAATAGAACTAAGCCGATTCGACATCTCTTATCGCCCGGACAAGAATCAAGGCGAGCCATAGCCGACTTCATCTTGGAATTTACCAATCCAATTTCAACCACTACCCTCCACCCACACCAACTCCACCAGAGCGAAGATCCTCATTGTTGGACACTCAATGTCGACGGTTCGTCGCGAGGAGTGGAAGTGGGCCTCATCCTCACATCCCCCGAGGGGGGTTATTTCAAATGTGCCCTCCGCCTCTCGTTTGCGGCCAGCAACAATGAGGCCGAATACGAAGCATTGATAGCAGGACTTCGTCTAGCCAAAGACATTGGTGTTAGCCACATCCGCGTGTTCAGTGACTCCCAACTTATCGTCGGCCAGATCACGGGTGAATTTGATGCCAAGGACACCACAATGCGGAGTTACAGAGACATGGCTCTCACCCTCGTTCGTCTCTTCAACACCTTCCAGATCAAACACATACCTAGGGCGGAAAACTCCAAAGCAGATGAGATGGCTCAGCTTGCCTCCGCCGACCAATCCGACCTCAGCCATGGAGTTCGCCTCGAATACCTGACTCAGCCAGCCATCTCACCCGACCTGCAAGAAGTGCAATTCCTTCAGACGGAACCCATCCCTTGGGCATCTGACATCTTCCTCTTCTTGACCACGGGGGAACTCCCAGATGACCAACAGCGGGCTGCCAAGGTCAGAGCTCGGTCGGCTAACTACATTCTGGTCGACGGCGTCCTTTACAAACGCGGCTTCTCACGGCCGTACCTGCGATGTCTCAGCCCCGCCCAGGCAACCTATGTAATGCAAGAGATCCACGAAGGAATATGTGGCAATCATTTAGGCGGCAGATCTCTCGCACACAAAGTACTCCGTACAGGCTACTTCTGGCCGACCCTCAACAAAGATGCCTCTGATTTCGTGCTGAAATGCGACAAGTGTCAGCGCTTCGCCAACATCCCACATGCTCCTCCCACCGAGCTGATCTCCCTCTGCAGCCCTTACCCGTTCGCCAAATGGGGTATCGACCTGGTTGGTCCACTTCCCACTGGCCGAGGCCAGACCAAGTTCGCAATTGTTGCCATTGATTACTTCACCAAGTGGGTCGAGGCAGAACCTCTCGCCACAATCACTGAACGAAACACCACCAAGTTTATCTGGCAATCGATTGTCTGCAGGTTTGGCATCCCTCAGGCCATCGTCTTCGACAACGGCAAGCAGGTTCGACAATGCTAGATACCGAAATTTTGTGCAGATCTCCAAATTCAACCATGCTTCTCTTCCCGGTCACCCCCAAGCAAATGGCCAAGTTGAGGTCACCAACCGCTCTCTCGAAGATCATCAAAACTAAGCTCGGTCGCTAAAGGCCTCTGGGTGAGGAACTACCACATGTACTGGGCCTACCAACCACCGGGACTCCTCTGAGGAAACCCTTTTCGCTAACATATGGCCGAGGCGGTCATTCTGTAGAAGTCGGTCTGCCCTCCCGGTCTTACATCCAGATCTCGCCTCGGTAGAAGAACTCCGTCGGCGGACCTAGATCTCATCGAGGAGCTCGAGAGGCTGCTGGCTGTCAGTTGGCCGTGCAATGAAAATGAGAACACACTACAACCGCAGAGTCCCACCGCCGGAGTTTTCTACTGGCGACCTTGTCTTGTGAGAAGCAACTCTTGCCACAAAGAATCCAACTGTGGGCCAATTTGCAGCCAAATGGGAGGGGCCCTATGTGGTGAAGGCAGACCACGACCAGGCACTTACCGACTTCAAGATTTGGATGGCCGAGACCTTCCCCATCCCTGGAATGCTGAACATCTGGAACGTGACTATCAATGAATCTCCACTTTTGTATTGTCGAAATTGTTGTATTTTCCTTTTTCAATACATAATACAAATGTCGACTGGAGTTCCCACTTTCTATAATTCAGCTGTCTGAATGTAGCTTCCATGCAACTTTTCTTTGCAGCGCCACTTTTCCAAAGCCTCGGCCAGTCCGAGCACTCAAAGCCTCAGCCAGCCCTGAGCACTCCCAAAGCCGCGGCCAGACCGAAAGACTCAAGCCTCGGCCAGACTGAGCATTTCGAAGCCTCAGCCAGACTGAGCACTTCAAAAGCCTCGGCCAGACCGAGCACTCCAAAGCCTCGGCCAGACTGAAAGACTTCAAAGCCTCGGCCAGACCGAGCACTCGGGCCTCACCAGTCCGAGCACTTCCAAAGCCTCGGCCAGACCGAGCACTCGAAGCCTCAGCCAGACCTGAGCACTTCCAAAGCCTCGGCCAGACCGAGCACTCGAAGCCTCAGCCAGACCTGAGCACTTCCAAAGCCTCGGCCAGACCGAGCACTCGAAGCCTCAGCCAGACCTGAGCACTTCCAAAGCCTCGGCCAGTCCGAGCACCAAAAGACTCAGCCAGACCTGAGCACCTCCAAAAGCCTCGGCCACACCGAGCGCCCACAGCCTCAGCCCGACCTGAGCACCTTCAACAGCCTCGGCCAGACCGAGCCCTCAAAGCCTCAGTCAGAACCAGACCTGAGCACTTTCAAAAGCCTCAGCCAGACTTGAGCATTTTCACAAGCCCCAGTCAGACCTATGAATGAAGGCTCATAAACCAAAACACTCAGTCATGGTCCGACGCATAACCACAATTTCAACATACTTTGACACTTCGTCATATTTTAAAGATGTTTTCCCAAATTCCATTTGCAAATCATATGTTCAACATTACATTTCAACCTACCTTTTCAAGGTAATTTGACACTTAGTCAATATTTTAAAGAGGGTTGCCCATATTTCATTTGCAAATCATATGTTCAACATCACATTTCAGCCTACCTTTTCAAGGTAATTTGACACTTAGTCAATATTTTAAAGAGGGTTGCCCATATTTCATTTGCAAATCATATGTTCAACATCACATTTCAGCCTACCTTTTCAAGGTAATTTGACACTTAGTCAATATTTTAAAGAGGGTTGCCCATATTTCATTTGCAAATCATATGTTCAACATTACATTTCAGCCTACCTTTTCAAGGTAATTTGACACTTAGTCAATATTTTAAAGAGGTCTGCCCATATTTCATTTGCAAATTACATCTTCCACTTCACATTCCAGTCCACCTTTTTAAACTAATTTGACTCTAAGTCATGTTTTTAAGATGCAAGCATTTGCTGAACACATCAGTGCACACAATAATCACAAGAAAAATAAACCAAGACCAAACCAATATAAGAAGAAAGATATACCGGAATCATCAGCCAAAACTATAAGGGACATTTTATTCATTCACAAACATGTGTACATCCATTTATTACAATACTTCAAAAACACAACGAAACACAAAAGATGTATACAAGGAAGAAACAAAAACTCCTACGTCCATTTATTCTCAAATCACTCCCCCTCCTCACTGGAAATAAGATCCGCCTCTTCTATCCCCTCGTCCAGAGGGATCTGGGCCACATCGTCTTCTTCGACCACCACTCTGCTAAAATCGAGCTCTGGGAACAGCTTCTTGCGCTTTGAACATTTTCCACCCATTGTCCCAAGATTGCCATTTCATGCTTATAGAAGTCCGATCATGAAGCTTGCAATCACGTCTGACTTCAGCTCTCCCGATTGCCTTCGATGGCCCAAATTTCTCCAGCCTCCTCCTTGCTGACTATTACCACCGCAGATCAATTGCCACGAAAATCTGGCGACGCTTGAACTGCTCCACACCGATGCACAAATCAGATAGGCAAGACTCTCCGAGGCCGCCGCCTCTCCTCAACCAACTCCTTCATCAAGGCCTCCCTTCCGTGGCGGCTTTCTCCTCTCAAATTTCAAACCGCAGATCTCCTTCTCCCCCACCTCGCTTAACTCGCCTCAACTCTTGGCGCAGACTCTCCTCGCCTCCGCCGCTCTGGCACGCTCATTTTCCACCTCTTTTTGCAGCGCCTCCAATTTGGCATCTGCCTCGTCCCTCTGCCTGACAAGATCCTCGTTACTATTCATGGCCTCCTCATGGCGCTCGATCGCAATAGCACAGGCCTTTTTGGACTCTTCCAGCTTCCTCTGCTCACCAGTCAACTGGAATTCGAGCGACACAACCCTGCGGCGTGTGTCCTCCAACTCAGACTTGACTAATGGCAGCTCAGCATAGGTAGCCTTCCAGGCAGCACTCTCCTTCTTCAGCTTTGCTAAGTCTGCCTTGGCCTCATTAGCTTTTATCTTCGCATTGCGCCTTTTCTCAAAGAAGGCCCCTGCCAGGGTAGTTACCTCCATTTGGGCAGAGCATAACCCCCTGAACAGGTCGGCCTCCCCGAATCCAGAGGCCGAACGCAGAGCTGGCTCGTCCACCATCTTCACCAGACGGTCTGCCACCGCCTTTGCTGGTCTCCCGTCTCCCTCCAACCTTCCAACACAAAGACGCCAGATGGTAAATGGTGGCCCCCAGACCAACCCCTCTTTCCTGAGGCGCAGGCCCCCTTGGCATCTGCTCCCTTCCACTCGCCTCTGCCACGACCAACTCCACTCCTGCTGGCACCACGGGGGTCTTCTCCAACCCCCCACTTGGCTCGCCCCCAGCCGGACCAGCCCCCGCTTGCTCTGCTGGGGTCTTCTCCACCACGTCCACCGTTGGGCTGGCTACCCCCACTTCGGGGGTCTCCTTCGTCACAAGGACTTCTCCTCACCGAGACCGCCTTCCGGGTCTGCTCCACCTCCCCACCCTCCAATCGCTTGGCCAGGCTGGCCTCTTCTACTCTTATCTCCTTCCTTCTTTTCTGGGCTGGCTCCTCCTCACCTCGCCTCAACCTCTTTTTCTTCTTCCCCACCCCTAGTGCCTCCATCTCCTTCAACGACCTCTCCTTCAGAGGGTCTTTTGGAAGCAGTCGTGGGGCAGACTCCTCAAACCCCTTCTCTCCCAACGCTTTTGGCCGAGGGCGAATCCTCTCCCTCACCACTGGCCGAGGAGGTCGGTCGGCTTGGGCCTCTGTGAATTTCTGAGCCCTCAGTAGCATGGCCTGATCCTCCGCCTCCTGCGCCTTCCTCTTAGCCTCCAACTCCGCTCGGTCGAGGTCTCCCCCGACCTGGCCAGGGCCCAACCCCGCTCAAACAGATGGCGAACGAGCTCGTCCCACCTAACTTTTTCCCTCTCCTCCACTCCTTCACCTTCCTTACTCTCTCCTCCATCGCCGCCCCTTTCGATTCCACAAACTTGGCAAGACCTTCCACGCCTTGCGTGCTCAGCCTCCAGAGTTGGACACATAGAACCACCTATGCCTCCAACCTTTGATCGAGGTTGGCAACCCTGCCACCAAGCCCATCCCTGCCACGGCCTGTAGGGTTACCCAAGACTCCTGCTGCCCTGACGCTTTGTAGTAGCAACAGAATTCATCCACTGTCATGGACTCCCCCTCCATTGCCTTCGACCAGGCGCTTGCATAAGATTGCAAAATCTTCCTCGAATTGGGCATCAGCTGTCCTGGTGCCATGTCCAAACGATTACACATCCACCATAATCTGCGGCAAGAATCGCAACCCACCCTTCAGCCTCGTAGAGGAGAACTTCTCGCCTCACGTCCGATGGCGGCTCTGCTGACTTTGGCACCACCAACTCCACTTCCGGACCGAATCTTTCGCGGATAACCTCCAACTCCGCCAGAATAATGGACTGTCATACCGAGTGCGGCCGTTGATCTCGTTCCACCTAGCCGGCCGACTCAAGACCGCTACCATGACGGAACCTTGGGATCGCACCGTTGGCACCTCCATCCTCCCTGATCTATATTGTTGCGCCAGTTCCATCATGCGCTCCTCTCCAGCGGATCCATCCTCACATCCCCTCCTCCTCGCCATTGCTAAGGCGTGGTTTGCGAATAGCTTCAGATGCAGGTTCCAGAAAATCGCAGAAGTGTTTTAATGGGGTATCGTGAGCAACGAAGGAATTGATACTTCGGATATTTTGAGTTTTTGTAAACAAGTAGGTGAATCGTATGATACCAAAAGCCCACGGGTTGCCCGTATTCCAAGGATCCAAATTAATGTTCGCCAGTTTGAAAACTTTTCAAACCATCCGCCAAAATTGTATCATCAATGCCCATAATAATGCCCTGACGTTTCACTCTAATCTAACGCTTGACCTTTCACCTCCGACGCTTTTGCCAGTGTATGGTCCAGATGCACCGACTTCTCCTCACCTTGTCTTTTTCCACTTCAAATCGCCACCGACACGCCTCTCGAGCCGTGCACTCCGCTCGGCCACCTCACGGCCACCTTTACGGTCGGCCTCATCCCGCTCGGCCACCTTCGCGGTCGGCCTCATCACGCTCAGCCACCTTTACGGTCGGCCTCATCCCGCTCGGACACCATTACGGTCGGCCTCATCCGCTCGGCCAACTTCGCGGTCGAGCTCTCCCCCTCGGCTACCCTCACGCTCGCCCTCTCACGGTCGGTCTCTTCCTACAGGTCGGACTCATCCCCACTATTATTATTCCCTTCGTTGGACTAAAGCTGCACTCGGGAATGGGGGACTACTGACAGGGATAGGCCCACAAGGACCACGGCCCACCATGAGTAAACCCAAGCCCACCATTTAGACCCCATTACACAACCCGGTTAGTAAAACCCGGTACAGCTGGAAGCCAACTGAGCAGGGGAGGCCAATGATATTCGGACACGTGGCGGGTGCAGAACAGGCCATATCAGCAGACAAAGATCTGCAAAGTTATTGCCACAGCACATCACCATTAATGCAACCCATCACCGCATTTCTTGCGACAATACCCCTCAGCCGGAACGACGCCCCCTCACCCTGAACGAGACGAACCACGGCGCAAGCTTTCGGCAAAAAGGTCAGAACGACTAAGACAGCGAAATGATTACCAGAGGATATAAGCAAAGCTCGAAGACAAGAAGAAGGTTAAGTCTTTCATCTCCTATCTCTCTCTCTCTCTCTCTCTACATTTTCTGTCCATCACCTTCTCTAATTTACACACCGGAGGGTTCCCCGGGGGACTACCCCGTTCCCCGATTGAACTTGTTTGCAGGTTACCCAGTGGGCTTGAGGAGCTTGGATCGGTCCAACCCATCCACGAGGACTCACTGTATTATCAGTTTGTATCTTCATTTGTTGTTTTCATAATTTGATACATCAATAAAACTTTTTTTTTGCCAATCAAAAAATAATAATAATTTGAAAAAAAAATTCGATGTGCAATGCACACTACTGTATGCAACTCTATCATAAAATTACATAAATTTTCATGAACTTATATAAGTAATTTCATAAAATATATAAGTTAAATATAAATTTGCATAATTATGAAGTTTTTATGAACTTACATGAATTTATATTCAATTTACGTATTTTTTAAAATTATTTATAAAAATTTATATAATTTTATGATAAAATTTCCTATAATATATGTGTGTGTTGATTTCTGACCACACTGTCAAACAAGTACTCAACTGGAGAACACCGACAGAATAGATTGCGCCCAACGACCTGTCATAGAAAGAAAAGACTCCGGCGATAATTTTTCCACCTGGAGGCACTCCGACGATCTAGTCAATACTCAATTATCTCTTAAAGATAATAATTAGTATTTAACTCACTATCCAGAATACTAAAAGCGTACCTTAGACCCACGAGGGTGCCCTTCTTTATAGCTAGCACTTACTTGATCCCTGTAGAAGCCTAGCTTCTCTTGGACTCTGACTTAATGCTTATTCTAGACTCTCCAATAAATAAAAATAAATTTCCTAAGAGTTTTATCCTTATACAAGCTGAGGTCCTTCCTCATTTTAGGACTCTTATCCATTATCCGTTCATCTCGGATTCCTGTATCTTCGCAGATAATCTCGGCTTAACCGAGATCATCTCGGCGTCATGACCAGAACACGTGACGCCTCAACTGACACTTCAATACCACCTTAACCACTTGTTCGTTATTCAAAAAAGGGTTTTGTTTGGGACCTCGAGGGGGAGTCCCCCGAATCCCCACAATTCCCTCTTTTAGTAAAAAAAAAAAAAAAAAAAAAAAAAGAAAAAAAAAAAAAAAACAAAACAGTTTTTCAAAAAAGGAAATTAGGGGGATTAGGGGGAAGAAAATTAGGGGGACAAATCATTTTTGTTCAAAAAATATGTCTCCCTAATATTCATTGCACCCTGCAACATTTTGCTTATAATTTTGGTTGGAATGTTGGTTAGTTGAACTCGTGACTAACTTCAATTCCTGAGTTGGTAGATGCAATACACACGGAGGAGAGAGAGAGAGAGAGTGGTTTGCCTAATCTTTTCACGGTCCTTTTTAATATACTGAAAGCTGTGAAGATGTGTGCTTTTTTTTTTTTCTTTTTTTTTTCCTACAAAATCTAGGGATTTGACAAACGTTTCATTTGTCAAATATATATTTTATTCAAAAAAAATTAAAAAGTTATTATAAATTATTATATTATTTTTTTTACTTTTATTTATATTTTTTTGTAAAAAGTCAACAAATAATTAAAAAATATGTTCACAAACAAGGCCTAAGAATAGATTATATGGTAGACATTAAAATTATATATTATAAAATTTATGTGTAAAATGAATTTAAATCACATATTAATATTTTTAAATAAATTCTGAATACATTTCTCTAAATTTGTAGTACTCCACTTTTCTTTTCTTTCTTGCCAAGCACTTGATCAAGGCTCAGGTGCCAAGCACTTGATCTAGGCCGATTGGTACAATATATTAATGACACTCGATTACAGTATTTTGAAAAATTGGTACATTTTTTTGTTTTGTGATTTTTTTACCTTTTTTTTTTTGTTGTTAAAAAAGCTGATTTTTTGTGGTTTTTTGGATAAAAAAGTTAAAAAGGCAAAAAGTTAACTTTTTTATGAAGTTTCCAAAACATCCCTACGTTAGCATTTAACTAAGGAGATGTTTGGAATATTTTAAATAAGTGAATTTTTGACTTTTAAAAAAATATATAAAAAAAAAGTAGAAAAAGTTCGTATAAAAGTAGAAAGAAGATGTTGATTGATGTGACCTAAATAAGTGTATATATACAAAAAATATATATATATATATTAATACATGCCAAACAAATACTAAATAATAAAAACTGGGACATGTTTTTGGTGTCCTACTAAGACTTAGATTTTTTGATGACTATATTTTCTTATTTAAAAAGTAAAAATTTTGATATAAAAAAATTTAGAGTTCAATTTCTATCATTCCAAGAAAAATTACTAAAAGACCGCTCAAAAAGATATAAAAAATAAGTTTCTAGTGACAATTTTTAAAATATTACTAATAAATGTAGTTTTAGAGAGATATTAATTTGGTTTCAAAAAGATTAATTTTTTGGGACAAAAAAATTGATTGCAAAAGATAATGATTCATCATTAATTGTCTAATTTTGTTGCTAAAAATTGGGGTGATCATGAATCCGTCCAATTTGATTGAATTTAAATAGATGCTTGTCTTTCGACAGACGGATGTGGATGAAATATTTCAAAATTCACGAATACGGTTCGAATGGCGAATCAATCATCCTGCACTCACATGAACCTAATCTATCTGTAAATGAAATTCAAAAAAAAATAAAAGAAAAGAAAACTGCTAACAAATAACAACATAAAGTAGAAATAATAAAATATATATTTTATGAAAATAAAAAATAATACCTTAAAAATATACAAGCATGATATGGCCTATTTTAATTTTGTTTTAATCTAGTTTGATTGATAGTCTCAGTTATGAGTTGATGTCAAGAATCATGTATTGAAGCAAACAAAAATACCCTGTTATAGAAAAAACGCTCTTTATAATTTATTGATAATTCACTCAAAGTTGTTTGATTTAGAATAATTCTATAGAAATTTTAAATTTATCCACACAATTATATAACAGGAGAGTTTATTATTCTCTCTCAATGAACACTTCTTCCTTCTTTTTTTTTTTTCTGATTTGTTGTGGTTTTGTTTATGTGCAAATTATTTTTTGGGACCAATTTGTACGGGGCTTTTCTGTACTAATGAACAGTAAAATTTGGCTGAGTAAGAAAATTTGGAGGTGAGAGAAAGTAGAGAAGGAAAATTTAATCAAGACCCATCCTAATAAAATTTTAATATATTAAAGACAAATATAAAAAAATTGAAAATTTAACACATGCCAAACTACAAAAATTTCAGTTTTTCACAACAACAAAATGTCGTCGCTAATACTCTTAATACTGTTTTAAAAAAAAAAATTAGTGACGGCAAATAAGAGTCACAACAGAAGGCGTTACTAAAACGTTTAAGCGATGGCATGGTGCCGTCGCCTTTTTTTTGCGACGGCAAATGTGGACTTCCCAGAGAAAACTCTCTCCAGAGAATTTCTCTGGACTTCCCAGAAAAATTCTCTCCAGACATCCAGAGAAAATATAGATAATTCAGAGAAAATTCACACAATCTAGGAAACTCTGCATCATCGTGCATTTTCTATATTCTCTTACAAATATCTTTTCATGGAGGGTTGCCATCAAAATTCTGTTTGCTAATCACAGTGCTCCTTGCAGGTCAAGTCCAACAAGATGAGGTGGTTGACAGACAAAAAAGAGAAGAAGTCATTGGGCGAGTTTAAACAAGAATTTCTTCAAGCACTACAAGTAATAAAATAGATTATTTTTAGTTTGTTTTGTTTTTTTAAATTCACAAATTTGTTATGTCTTAGAATTCTGCTTAGACTACGGTTCTACAGTGATTAAAATACTTCTGATTGTCCTACTGGCTGTAGAATCAAAAGTACTGTGCAACATTCTAGATTTTAGCAAAAAAAAGAGTAATGATCCAGAGAAAATTCACAAGTCCAAAGAAAATTCACACATCCAAAGAAAATTTACATAGTCCAGAGAAAAATCACACAGTCTAGAAAAAATTCAATATGATTTCCTTACATACTCGACATGATTTGAACAACATAATTGATATTACTTTCATGTATGTTCACCTTTCAATTAAAAAATCTGCAACATAAATTTGGGATCTTGGATGTCTCATTTTTTTGTAGATAATATGACATTCATCAAAGTAAATAAAGAAGCAAAAAGATGTTGGCATGAGAAAGCTTTGTACCTACATGCTATGCATATATTGAGAAAGTTGCTTTTTTGTTTCTGCATGATTTGTAATCCCAAAACCCCAGCTAGACACATATGTCATCTATAGATCTTGGGGAAAAAAAAGTAATGATCCAAAGAAAATTCACACAAGTCTAGAGAAAATTCACAGTTTAGACAAAATTCAAACATCCAGAGAAAATTTACATAGTTCAAAGAAAAATCACACAATCCAAAGAAAATTCAATATGATTTATTTGAATTGGCTAACTGTTCGTTTGAAGTACCTTGTTTGTTGAGGCCAAATGTTTCTGTTGGAAAATGGTTTGGAAAATCTGGGTAAAAAACAAATTTTTTCCTAACTTTGGTCTATTATTTAAGTGGGCCCCATGCGTTGATTTTCGCAGGTCAAAGTGATAATGCGTTCTATGCCGTGTTTTGATTCACATGATATATTTGGTTGCTCAAAACTATTACCGAGTGAATGGGAAATTGAAGCCAAAGTATGCTCCATGGAAATGGAGTTTTTGTGAAAAATCCTTAAAAGTTTAAATAAGGCTTGTCCCACATTGATTTGGTGGGAAGTTTTGAATGGGTTTATAAGGCATGGGATTGGAACTTAGGGTGTGCCCCAAGGGGTACCCAAGAGTTTTAGAGAGGGAGGTTATGGGCAAAATGGGCTAGACCCATTGAACCCAAAAATCACCACACGCCACCGCTATCCGTCCGGTCGGGCATGCTGGGCGCGGGTGTAAGGTTGGGTTGGCCTTATCTAGCCAAAAACATTTGAATTTTATTTTATTTTTTGATAAAATAAAATCCATAATTCAAATTAATTCCAGAAATAAACTGGTCTGGTTTTACTATACATCCAAACATGTCCCTTCCTCTTTTTATCTGTTTGAATTTTGAACCCAACAGATTTAAATCTATTTAATTCAAAACCAAACAGGTTTCATACCTGTTCAAACAGGTTTACACCTGTTTAATTCAAAGCCTGCAGCCACCACTACATCTATAAATAGGGCAACCCTCATTTAATGTTACACATTCAGAAATTTCGTACTTCACCTCTGCAAATTTATTCTTTATTTTGCTGCATTTACTTTTGTGAGAAAGAGTATAAACACTTAGTGTGTTCGTTAGGCAAACAATTTGTAGTGCTGCTATTGTTTGTAGTTGATCATTTCATCTTGGGAGATAGACGTCCATATTCTGAAAGCACCGAGGAGATGACGAATCTGTCTTAAGGACACTGTGTCAAACACTGGACTTGATCAGATATTTATTAGAAGAAATTAATCAAGTAAGTTGTTTAATTTATTATTCTATTTTATTTGTTTATTAAATCAAATTTTAATTTTGTTTTTGTAACAAATAAAATATGTTTTTATTTTTTATTTTTTCATTTATTTCTAGTTTGATCTTTATAATCAAACAAATTCTCTCATTTCCTTTATTTCTTTATATTCTTGTTGTTGTTTAGTACACAACAGAATTTAATCTATTTAAATACAGTGAAGATTGTCCGACAGTTTCATTAGCCACAATAGTATTACTCGGAAACATTTCCAAGTTGACGGGTGTTATGTAAAGTATCACTTTTACATGCAGTATGATCAACATCATGAGGACTATCTTCTTTAACCCCATTATCACCATTTATCAACCAAACTCGGCAGGAACTTAATTATTCGGGTGGAGTACTTTATCTTCATTTTTGGATGGATTTGATTTTTTTGTAGTAATTACAGTTGTACCACCAATTAGACTGCCTTTACTTTCTCCAACATTTGCAGCACCACTTTGTGAAATATGATTCTTATCCTTTACAACATCTTCCATGTCCTCTACCCCTTTAGGCCGAGAAGGAACCCCAGCATCGGTTCCAAGAAGGTTTTCCAAATCTTCACCACTTTATCCAACTGTTCAGTCGTACAAACTTCACCACAGGAATATTTGACTAGATGGTACAGGTCTTCATGGATGTCCGAATCAGGATATTCAAATTCCATATGTGGAATGATTGTAACAACCCAGATTTTTAATTATTCTGTAGAATTTATACTAATATTATTTAATCTCAGTTTGAAAAATATATAATTTATTATATATTATTATGCGTAATTTTGTAAAATAATATAATTATTAAAAGTTTAGGGGTAAAAATATAAATAAATAATTAAGTTAGCTTGGAGATAAGCTTGGATTAATTAATAAGGGGGGACGCGTGGCAGTTTCCTTGGGCCTTACGAATTCAATCCCTTATAAATTGAGAGAGTTGAACGACCTGGAGAAGACCAGGAAAGAAAAGGGAGAAAGAAAAGAGAAAGAGAGGAAAGAAAGAGAAAGAGAGAAGGAAAGAGAGGAAAAGATGATAGAAGTTAAAAGAGTCTTTGATAGTATAAAGGAAGAGTAAGGTATTAAAGTTAAGGTGAGTTATATTATACCTTGAATCACCAAAATATATTTTACGTATGTTTTGACTTACCAAAATCTGTTTTACACAAGTTATGTTTTATTTATATATTAATAAAAATTATGTTTTATAAATATTTCAGTTACGCGGTTTTATTTCTGAACCGTGTTTGCTTAAAAGGAAATCCATGGATATGTCTGTTTATATTTTAAAGAATATTTGGTTATGACCTTATGAACAATTATGTTTTGTAAGTACTACCACGGGAGTCCCACGCCTTGGGGGACTTAAATAACCATTGGCCTCTGTTTGACCACTTTGTGGTCCTCTGTTTGTCATGGATCCACTGACCTCTGTTTTGTGCGGACCAAAATGCTGTGCGGAACTAAGTGCTACACTATTGTGGGAGCCACCTCTAGAATCCGTACGAGCCACCTCTTGAATCCACTGCTCGATTGTCACTACATGACCTCTGCTCGCTTTTGTTCTCAGATCGTGGTTGTGGTTACATAACTTCTGTATTTCAGTTCTGCTACTTAAATGATTTGGTTACCAATAAAAGATTATTTGTTCTGACGAAGCATAATCTCAGTTTTATTACTTAAAGGATTATTTGTCAAATGATGTCTGCTACTTAAATGATTTGTTTATGTAAATGTTTTGATCTAACTAACGATCCATGGTTATTTCGTGTCCTTTATACTCTTGGTATAATATTTCTCACCCTGCCATGTGCTTATAGTTGTTTACCAATTTTCAGGAAATAACTTTTGGAAAGTCTTAAATGCGGCGCTGCGGAATAGACACACACGGCATTTTTATGACATTTTTCTATGTAAATAACGACCTTTTTGGTCAATACATTTTGTAATAAAATAAAAGCTCCGATGATTATTTTGGTACCCTTATTTAAATATTTCTTCCGCTCGCGTTTATTAATTTGTTTAGAATTGGCCGGAGGTAACCTTAGTTACTGGCCATCACGATGCTTAACCCTTGGGTACGGGGAGCGAGTCGTGACAATGATAGTTCTTCTATTTCCAGCAAGTGTACCCAACATGACATTAGCCTATATCTGGAGTCCAATAAAGAGTTGGAACAGGAGGCCTGTGCTTGTTGTGAAGACATCTCTCTCCGACTCAAATCGTGGTGGTTTGGGGCTTAGATCGCGGTGGTCCAGCTCAAATCACGGCATTTCGGCAACGGCATGGTAAAGACAAAGGCAAAGGTGAAGCTGGCGACATCGGAAATGAAGACCAAGAGAGGAAAAATAAGCAGAGAGAGAGGATCGGAGAAAGAGAGTCAAATTTCTCTAATCTGATATATGGGTGTGGCTTTAGTGACCTTAGACATCAAAATATAATATTGTGGATCTCTTCTATTTCTAAAAATGGGAAATGGACCTTAGTCTAATTTTCCTCGAAAAAAAAATTAAAAATTTAACACATGCCACACTACAAAAATTTCATTTTTTTGCGATGGCATTTTCCTAACACCATCTCAAAAAACTTTTAGCGACCGTAAAAGGGGGGTCACAACAGAGGACATTGCTAAAAGGTTCAAGCAATGGCATGGTGTCGTCGCCTTTTTTTTGCGACGGCAATTGTGGCCTTTTACAACGACATTTTACTATCGCCTATAATATGTAAAAAACTGAGACCTTTTGTGACAACAATGTTGTATCATCGCTAAAAGTTTTATTTGAGACAGGAAAAAAAAAAAGGCTATCGCGAAATTTTTTTTGTTGCAACGGCATGACCTCTGTCGCCAATTTCTTTTGCGACAACATTGCCTATGTAGCCAAAAAAATAGATTTTAGTTCTAATGTTTTTTGCGACGGTGTGGTGCCGTCGCACGCGCGCGCGCGCGCACACCCACATACACAAAAAAAAAAAAAAAAGCCCTGTAATAAAATAATTAAAAATATTAAAATTACCTGTATTAAATAAAAAAAATGAAAAATAACCAATAATTGCATAATAATATAAAAATTCTTGTATAGAAATAACAATTTCTCCATAATAAAAATATTCTAGCATTTATAACTACACATCAATAAAATTACTCCACTACATAATGTTCCATAATACATATATAATGTTTAAATACATAATATTGTTCACAATTCAAAATAACATAAACCAAAAATAAAAGTTTTCCTCATCATTCTCCGTGGGGGAAAAAAACAAAAGTAAGTCGCATTCTTCACAGGCATGCATTCCACAAAAACCAAACTCCTACTCGGTGAATATCTGAAAACAAAAAACAAAAATAATTAATAACAACATAATTATGTGTTAATATGTTAATTACAAAAAAAAAAATTAACTACTATACAATTACACAGATAATTAAGAAAATAATGTTGCCTAGACCGAAATCCAGCTCTAACTCCCAAACCGGGAACCCGATTCGAGTACCGTCTTCTCTTACAAGTCTCTCGTGCCAAGGCGGTCGTGTGTTCTAAGTTTCGTGCTAATCCGACGCTGTTTGGTGATTTTGGGGTCTCAACACCTCGAATTCTAAATTTTTTAAGAAACTAGTCTGCCTAGACCGAAATCTGACTTTAATTCCCAAACCAAGAACCCGATTCGACTCCCATCTTCTTCCATAAGTCTCTCGTGCCTAGGTGGTCGTGTGAGCCAAGTTTCATACTAATCTGACGCCATTTGATGATTTTGGGGCATCAACACCTCGAATTCTAAATTTCTTAAGAAACTAGTTTGTCTAGACCAAAATTCGGCGCTAACTCCCAAATCGGGAACTCGATTCGAGTCCCGTCTTCTCCCACAAGTCTCTCATTCCTAGGCAGTCGTGTATGCCAAGTTTCATGTTAATCCGACACCATTTGGTGATTTTGGGGCTTCAACACCTTGAATTCTAAGTTTTTTAAAGAACTATTTTGCCTTGACCGAAATCTAGCTCTAACTCTCAAACCGGGAACCCGATTCAAGTACCGTCTTCTCCCACAAGTCTCTCATCCAAGTTTCGTGCTAATCCGATGTCGTTTGGTGATTTTGGGGCGTCGACACCTCGAATTCTAAGTCTCTTAAGGAACTAGTTTGCCTAGACCGAAATTCGGCTCTAACTCCCAAACCGGGAACCCCGATTCGAGTCCCGTCTTCTCCCACAAGTCTCTCGTGCCTAGGCGATCGTGTGTGCCAAGTTTCGTGCTAATCCAATGCCTTTTGGTGATTTTGGAGCAGCAACACCTCGAATTCTAAGTTTTTTAAGAAATTAATTTGCCTAGATCGAAATCCAACTCTAACTTCCAAACCGGGAACCCGATTCGAGTCATGTCTTCTCCCACGAGTCTCTCGTGCCTAGGTGGTCATGTGTGCCAAGTTTCGTGAATACAAGCTGTACGGGAAAGAAATACACCTTCTCGTATAATCCTGTTGATCAAGTCCACGTTCCTCCGTACGATGTCGTTCCACCACCTGAAAATACCAACGTGAGTTAACCGGCGGGTGTGTGCCGGAAACCTCTCCGATGCCTAAGTCAGTCGGCAAGACAAGAAGGCAAAAGCTCAATGTATTCAGGGAGCAAAAGTTGCATTACCTCTCCAAAGGTGATATTGGTGAGCTTATATAGGTTTCATGTGGCACAATCCTGGTAGGACTCTTACTCCTCCGTGCATAGAGTCCTTCTAGGATTACTCCTCCTTACGTAGAGTCCTTCTAGGATTCATACTCCTAGAAGATAATGCTTATCCTCTAACACCCTCCTCACTGCTTAAGCCAAGTGAGATGGCTTTACTATGGCAATTCTTTCAGACCGGTAAACACTAGTTCGGCACTAACCTTCCTCTTCCTTACCTCGGTTTTCCCATGCCACAACCGAGCTAATCATAAGAGGGTTGAACCGAACTATGGCTTGGCCAAACCGGTCTAACACATCCGAACCGGTCACTCCAAGACCGGTCTACTCCTCCCCGAAGTATCATAAACCGACCTAACTTTCGTCTTCTCTTGGACCGGACTAGCTCGTGATATGCCGCGACCGATACACGAGTACCCGATTTACAACCGAACTACCCATACTCCTCCTTTCTTAGTGGTGTATTCACTATCTTCCGTACTTGGGCTTACCTCGGCCCAACATCTAGCTCGGCCTAATTTTATAAATATAAATTACCCTCTCACAAGCACATAGAAGATAACTAAAACAAAACCATTAGAAATGGGCTTACCTCTATATCAAGTGATGGGTACTTCTTTCTGAGTGTGTGTACCTGAAAACCATATTTATAAACTGTGGAAATGAGAAAGATGAAATAACAACATCAATATAAATGACAATGGTTTACGCACCTAATCCATCATTTCTGACATGAACTTCTGTCCACCAAATCCAGGTTCCACAGTCATCACAATAACCATTTCCACAGGATTTTCACCATCAAGTTGTGGAGTAGAAAAGATGAAATAACTGCTAATTGCAAGGTATCAAACAATCTTTATTTTAATTATGGCGTAACTTTACTCCATTAGAGAAGCATGCATTTTGTTTCTACTTTCCAACACATGTATCAAATAATCTTTAGTTTAAATACTTCAGTTTAACTCAACTTCATTAAAGGGAAAATACCAGGTAAATAGCAAAACTTGAGAACTTAAAAAAACAATAAATAGGGCAAATGCTTACCAGTGGATACACATCTTCAATAGGAGTTCCAAGTTTTAATGCCAAAAGGACATAGAATATACAAACAAATAGTAGAAAATCATGGATTTGGATTTTTTGTTTTTACCTTTTTTTAATGTGAATTTGTCCTTGTTTTCTCTTGCCATCGCTCATTTTATTTCATTACTCTATTTTATGTTGTTAAGCATTTTTATTTATTTTTTTATTTGAGTTAAATTTTAATTTAACAATTTATTTAGAAACTCAATTTACCTCCCTTTTGAGTTGCCTACCTAAATTAACAATAAGAACAAATCTAATTTTCACGTCCTAATAATATAAGCTTGACCAGGAGAACCGAACTGTACAACAACTTTCAAGAAATCCATCTCTCCTACATTTGAAAAACAAAAGGCCAAAAAGACACAGAATATACAAACAAATAGTAGGAAATCATGGATTTGGATTTTTTGTTTTTACCTTTTTCTAATGAGAAAATATAAGCAATCTATGTCTAACATTTTTTCAATGGACTAGTCCATCAGAAAACACGTCAATAATTTTTTGTCATTCACCAAGTGAAATGATAAGGTGCCATGTCCATGTAAACTCCATGCATGAAAACCATAAAATAATAATAATAATATGGTTGGTCACGTTTGTATCCTCATAACACAATTGATTTCCATCTCTACACAACTTGTTACCATAACAGTAAGTCAATCTCTATTATAAATTTATAAAAATTTAGAGTTTGTGCATGTGAATTATGGTTGCTTGTGTTAAAGAACCTCAGGATTAATATTTGACTGAAATTACTATGTAAAAAATTTATGACACTTGCTACACTACCAAACAGATACAGGCATTAAAAAAAGAATAACGGTTGGGACCCCCTTTCCCCCACCCCCTTTTGACCCCCTTTCTTTTTTGATTGGTCACTTTTTCTTTTTTTTTTTCTCCTCCTCCAATCACCATCCGTCACGTGTTTGTGGGGGTGGTGGGGGTTGAAATTTGAGGAGGTCTAAATCACTGCTGTTAAAAAAAATTCAAGATCATAATAAACAAAATATTTGTATGGTAAGATCATAAATAAAATCTCTCTCTATAACTGTGTTTCTCCTACCCACTGTTTTTTTTCTTAGTTTCAATGAGAGAAATTACACTAACATTTCTTAAACACCCATTATTATTACCTATGAATCACCACATTGACGAGTTGCTTGAGGGAACAAATATTTGAGGAAAACAACTTTTTTTCCCCAAGGGTTTTGTCGTTGTAGATTTGGTATTCATAGAGTAATTGTTGGATATAATAAGAGATGGCTTTGGCCTATTCTCCTAAAGAAGATGATACAAGGAAACAATTACTATATCTTCTGGTGATTTTTGGGGGGAGCAATGTTTTGGGGGGTGGCAAAAAGGCAGGTTCGGATGGGTTCAATTTATGTCAACAAGTTAAGTGGTTAACCAACACAACCCAAACTTACCTATTCAACTTTTGAACTCTATTTTAACTGTATAGGCATCTTTCTTTTACATATGATTTTTTTTTTTAAACAATCTTTTACATATGATTTGTATACATTATATATACATGAGAGAAGAAGGAAACCCCAAATCAATGAGCAATACTTGATAAAAATACAGAAGGAAAAAAAAATCAAACAAGAATAAAGAGAGGCAACCCCAAATCAAACCTAAGAATCAATCCCAAATCAAACCCCAAATGACGTCCTATTGTGATATATGTGTGCAAAGCAAAATTAGGGAACAATGCCATGAGATAAGAAGGCTTACCAAAGAGAAGAACAAGCACACACATAAAAAAAAAAAAACCACTCGCAAAGCAATAAGGAAGACACCCAATGTCGACCACAGCGAACGACCCAACGACAAAGGCATTGGCAAAGGTATCTGAGACGCCGCTACCGCTGCTGCTGCTACCCATCGTCGCTCACTGCTTGCCGTCGTCCCCCCTTTCTACTGCTGCCACTGCTACTACTTGCAATCATGAGAGAGAGAGAGAGAAAGAGAGTATTTTGGGGATTTTTTGTTTAAGGGATTAGGGATTTGGGATTTGAGATCGTAAGAAACAAAAAGGAGGAAAGAAATGAGGGGAATTAGAAAAAACGGGAAAACGAAAAGAAAAAGAAGAAAAGAAGAGGAGAGTTAGAATTGGCGGTGTGAATGACGTCGTTTTATTTATTTTTTGTTAAAATAAATTTATTTTTTTTGTAATTAATAATTTATTTATTTTTTTGATTTTTGATTTTCTTTTTTTAGTTACTAAGGTTGAAAATTTATTTGTCTCATTTTTATTTTAATGATTTTTTTTTTATTTGGTAGAATAGGGGTAATATTTTAATAAAAAAATAGTTTTCGTTAAAATAAAGTTAATTTTTTGTGATCAATGAAAAATATTTTTCTGCGGCCCATTTTTTTTTTGTCACTAAAAATCAGGAACTAATTTTTTGTGGTAGATGAGAAGGAACAACAGTAGTGGTGAAAGTGGTGGTGGCGAATGAGATTAGTAGTGAAGTTGTGGTAGTGGTAGAAGAGAGGTAATGGTAGTAGCAGTGGCAGTAGCGGTGATGGTGGTAGTAGTGGAATGGTAGTGATGGTCGTAGTAATGGTAGTCGTAGAGGTGGAGTGGCAACAGTGGTAATAGTGGTGGTAGTGGAATGGCATTTGCAGTAGTAGTAAAGGTGGTAGATGAGATGGTTGGTGAGAGAGAGAAAGAGAGAGAGAGAGAGAGAGAGAGAGAGAGAGAGAGATGAGTGAGTGAGAGACAGATAGAGAAAAGAGATAGAGAAAGAGAGAAGAGACAGAGTAATGAACGAGAAAGAGACAAAGTGGTCGCTAAAAGTGCATTTTCTTGTAGTGGATCGATAAATCGAGAGAGAGCTCGGTAAATAGAGAAAATTGGAGGAAAATAGTGAGCAAGGCGAACACAGTGGGGGATAGAGAGACAGACAGACAAACAGACAGGCAGATAGAGAAAAAAAAGAAGAGAAGAGTAATGAATGAGAGAGATAGAGACAGAGCGAGAAAGAGAAAAAGAGAAACAAAAGATGAGCGAGAGATAGACAAAGAGATAGAGAAATAAAACGGAAAGAGATGAACGAGAGAGAGACATAGAAACAGAGAGAGAAGAGAGATGTGCAAGAGAGACACAGAGAGAGATAGAGAGAAGAGAGATGAACAAGAAAGACAGAGAGAGAAGAGAGAGATAGAGAAAAGAGAGATGAGCAAGAGACACAGAGAGAAAGAGAGAGAGAGAAAGACAGACAGACAGAGAAAAGGGATGAGTAAGAGAGAGAAAGAGACAGAGAGACAGGAAGATGAAAAAATGGGTAAAAAGAGACAAGTTATATTAAAAGAGTAAGACGACGTTTTTTTAAATTTTTTTTTTTGTTTTTGCGACAGAAAAATAAAATTGCATTTATTCAAATCATTTTGCGATTGTATATCTATGAAGCCATCTCAAAGTCACAATATTTTTTTTTTACGACGGTACCTATTACAATCGTAAAAAACTCACTTTTTTTTCGTGATTGCAGCTGGTGCCGTCGTAAAAACTCTATTTTTTGACGACGACAATCTCTACCGTCGTAAATACTCTCCTTTTTTGCGACAGCATTTTTTGCCATCGCAAATGCTCTATTTTTCCGCGACAGCATATTGTGCCGTCGCAAAAACTCACATTTTTCGAGATAGCAAATTATGCCGCCGCACAAACTCACATTTTTTGCGATAGCAAATTGTGCCATCTCAAAAGGTTACTTTTTGAGACGACAAGTGTGCCATCGCAAATGCTTCCGTCTTTTAAACTCACTTTTCTTGTAATGCCACTATTATCAAAATATTCTCAATGAATAATTTAATATTTTAAACTTGGGAATAATATTACTTTTGATTTAGATGTCGGTTTATAATAAAATTATTATTTTTATAATTCTTTTATCAAAATCTAGATTGATTATGAAATTCTTTATAAAAAAAAAAAAAAATTAGCATTGAAATTTATATAAACAATAACATTTTACTCTAATTTATAATAAAATTTTATTCTATTTCACAGTAAAATTTTACAAAAGAAATTACTCAAGAACACACTATCAATGTAAAAATTTACTGTCGTTCTTGAACAAGACACCAACAAAAGGAAAAAAGTACATATTAAAAGGACAATCAAAACAGCTTAGACATGAAATTTTACTTTAATATTTACAAATTAGTAAATATAACAAAAACAAATCTAAAAGAAAAACCTAAACAATTAATCAAAATTGTTCACCATCTGTATTTTTTTTTTAACAATTATTCAAATTTTTTTGAAACCTTCAAAAAAAAACCAATCATAATAAATCAAATATATATTCTTTAATTTTCAATCTTATCTAAAAAAGCTTCATTAATAATTATTTACTACCATCGTTATCATTAGTTGCACCATCATCTTCTTCTCTTTTTTTTTCTTTTTTTTTTTCTTTTCCAGTAATACTACAGATCCCAACATAAAAATGTAGGATTACTTAAAATTTTATATCAATAACTCAAATTCATTTTATATGTGAATCTGACATTACACTAATTTAATTTTCACCACATTACCTAAAAAAATCTGAATAAATATATAATGGTCCATAGCATTTTATTTTTTTATTTTGGTAAACGTTGCACCATCATCTTCATTTGTGGCCTCGCCTTTCAGTTTGGTGCCGTCAAGCTGGGTTGTTGAAAGATTTGATTTAAATCTGTACCATATATATTGAGGGATAAGATTGTACATGAAAAAATAAAAATAAATTTTTTTATCCTTGAGGAAGGTGGTTTTCGCCAAATAACTCGGTAGGAAAAGAGGAATAAATTATAAGAGATTTGGTGTGATTGAGCATATAGGTGAAGAAAAATGATTGGTACACACAACATTCTCCCGCCTATGCTATTATTTGGCAAGTGTGTTGGGTTTGAGTTGGAATTATAAAAACACAAAACAGATAAATAAATTAATTAATTAAGTTAAATAAAATTAAGGGATATTTACACAAGTTTTAATTTATGAATTTACTTCGTTAAGTCTTAATTAAAAAATTTTGAACCTTCAAATCCCATTAAATTTTTAATAGTTGAAATTGTCCTTCAAATAATAATTATTCATTATTTATGATTATTTATAAAGGAATATAATGATTTGACATTTATTTGATTTTCAAAACTTTAAAATATCAACTTTCAAATTGAAAAACTTAAAAAAATAAAATAAAATTATGTGCAATAAAACAAACTAGGGATATTTACCAATAAATCCTATCTTAGAAATAGTTTTATAGATTGGTCCTAAGATTATTTCTATTGTTCTGATTAGTCCTATTAGTGGGGAAATATCTTACCAGTTGATTCTATTTCCTTTGTTTAGTAACATTGAGTAGTCAATTATACCCTTCCGTGTGTGTGTCGCGTGACATACATCATTCCAAGGCAAAAAATATAAAGAGCCTTAGTATACTTGTTGATGTGTGGTACCCATTGTGTGTGTCACGTGACATACATCATTCCAAGGCAAAAAACATAAAGAGTCTTAGTGTACTTTGTTGATGTGTGACGCCCATTGTGTGTGTCACGTGACACTCCAAGGCAAAAAGCATAAAGAGCCTTAGTGTACTGTGTTGATGTGTGACACCCATTGTGCGTGTCACGTGATATATTGTGTGTCACGTGACACACCCTCATAAAGAGTCTTGGTGTACTTTGTTGATGTGTGACACCCATTGTGTGTGTCACGTGACACACCCTCATAAAGAGTCTTGGTGTACTTTGTTGATGTGTGACATATTGTATGTAGCACATGACATACCCTCATAAAGAGTATGCATCTAATAACATCTAAATGAGGGCATTAAGGTCCCTTAAAATATCTAAGGACTAAACGGTTTATTAGAAAAAAAAATTAAGACCAATTGGTTCATAAGTTTAACATTTGGTATTTATTAGTAAATCTCCCAAAAAACTAGTGTTTTTTTGAAAAAAATAAAAAAAAAATTGTGTAAAATTGAAAATTTTGTGTCTATAAAGGAGTATGATGATGGAACATTAATAAACAAAACTGGAAAAAAAAAATTTAAATGAAAAAATTAATAATGTTCTTAGTTTTAAAACTGAAAAAAATTGATAATGTTTTTTGGTTTTATTAGATAGTTAAATCAAATCGATAAGTAGAAGGGCAAAATAGTTTAATCTCATGCTATGTTTTTTTTTCATCAATGAGTGAAACAATTATCTTGAACATTACTATACGAAATTGATAATGTTCTTAATTTTAAAAATTAAAAAAATTGATAATATTCTCAATTTTACTAAATAGGACTTATTAGTTCAAAAATCTTATATCGGACCTGAGCGACCATAACATTTACAAATAGTATTTTTAGGTAATTAACTCATAAATTAATAAGATAAAATATTATATTTAAATCATAATTATTTTATTTTTTCTTTAAAAAAAAATTAAAAGACTAATTTAAACCTGCCAAATTAATCCAAAAAAAACAAATTAAAAAAGTTCTACCGAATTAGCTGGCACAGTATATCTCCGAAAAAAAACACTCGCGCATAGCTTCTCTCACTGAGACACAAACAAACCCAGTTATCATCCCTCTTCAAAACCTTCTCTCACCCCTCTCCTCTCTGTGAAATCGTCGGGTAAAGAAAACGGAGCCGACACCGGAAACTCCTCTCATACGCTGCTCACCGAAGCCCTCTTCTTCTCTCCGACGCCGGAAAAACTGGGTTCATTGCTTTCTACCCCATTAGCAAATTGAGAGAATTATGGCCCGTTTGTCTTTAGACATAGAACAGTAGAGATTAATAGTGAATGAATTGTTAGGGAGGAAATTAAATAAAATTGTGTTTGTTTAGGAATTGTTAAATTATTTTTGTATAAAATAAATATAAAATAATAAAACAAATAAAAAATACAAAACATTAAACATTAATGTTAAAAAAATATATATTCAATGTGTAAAAAATAAAAATAAATAAATAAAACAATAATTTTTAGTTAACAAAAAATACAAAAAAAAATTAAATATTAATGTTTAAAAAAAATACCCAACATATAAAAAATAAATAAAAAAATAGTCTGACAAACTATTTTTCTAATACCACCTTTACATTCTCCATCTCAATCCCGCTTCCAATGCCTATCCTAATACAAAGGGATTAAGAATTCCCTCTCCATCTCTCAAACAAACACCCTATATAGTAAGTCTCGCTTCACTGTTAATCCCAATCTCCCCTCTCTATAACCCTAAACAAACGAGGCGTATGAACTATAAAAGGTCAGTGATAAAGATAGATATTTTGAGAATTGATTATTTTTAACAAGATGAGCTAAGAGGTGATTTGAGAAATTGGCTTTTTAGGTTTTTTTTTTTTTTTTTTTTTTTGGACTTTTTTTTTTATCTTTTTATGCATAAAAAATGTAAGAAGTGATGTGAGTCAAAATATGTTAAAAGCTAAGAACTAACTTTTAGCTAGCTTTCCAAATTGCCCCTAAATCAGTTGATTAGTTAATAATGAGAAAGACAGAGAGCATGCATTGAGATCTAAAAAAGAGCTAACAAGGGTTGAGCAGCGGATATTTTGATCCACTCAAATCAACCGAACCGAACCGATCTGCCGTATTTTGGACGAATGTGTGATGACGAGCGGACGGTTGCTGATTGATTTTTTTAATCTGCCTAATTTTGGACGGATGGTGGATTTGAAGTTCCTTTGACCGCAACCGAACCGCCAAACGGCGAGCCCCCTAATAATTTGTAAGATTTTGCGTTTTCAATTTATTTAGATATTCTATTTATGTTTTTAATTGAAAAAGAATTCACATATTCTGTTGCGTTTTCAATTTAGAAATCATTTTATTAAATTACAAAGGTTTACGTTTGGTATTTTTGTGTGAAAAATATAATGCTTAATTTTTTCATTTTAAAAAAAAAATCAAATTAAATAGTTTTTAAATAGAAAAAAAGTAATGAATAAGTTTTGATAATGCATGATTTTCTTATATGTATGTATTATTGATATTTGACAATTTACTTGATAATCTTTTAATTATGTTAAATTGGATTATTATCCAAAAAAAATTGTTAACAAATTGTTGTATTATATTTAAAATTTGTAAAAGTTTAAATTACTAAACCAATTCGCATCCATCCGCCAATCCGCTCAATCCACATCTATCAATTTAGCAGAAGGATACAGATTGATTTTTTCTAATTTGTCCATCAAGCAAACAGATAACTGGTTAGTAATTCTTTGATCGCAACCGAACCGCAAATCCAGTCAAGTATCAATTCAAGCAAAAAGAAAAAGATGTATAAATACAGCAAAGTTCAATAGAGAGGGTAGATAAGGGAGAGAGATATGAACTGGGTTTGCCAAATAAACAGTTTTCAAGGGTTGTGGATCTTTGAATGTAACGAATGCAGTCCTTGATTCCCTTATCTCTGTATCCCAATTTTTTGCATAACAAATCAAAACAGCAGAACCTAACAAACAAATCAAAAAAATAATTGAAAAACATTATAAAAAAAAATTGGTCCAAAAGAACAAGAAAGAAACTGAAGAAATCCTCAAAGAAAACTCGAAGAGATAGGAGAGAGAGAGAGAGAGAGAGAGAGAGAGAGAGTGGTGGATGGTGGTAGTCTGGGCGGTCTTGGACACAGGCCACTAATACTTGTACCTTAGACCTCAAAATTTGGCTCAAAATTAGGATTTCAAGTTTATTAGTAGTATATTCAAAACTTAAATAGGCCTAATCTAGTTTTGTTCATTTATGGTCAGTTTAAAATGCTTCAAAAAATTCTATTGAGCATAGTTAAAAAAAACATTTAATCACAAATGTGGTTAGACCCAATTGAAAAAAATGAATTAAAAGATGTATCAATATAGTTGGCCCAAATAATGAAATAAATAATTTTGTCCTAATTTTTTTCTCTCATAAACTATCAGATTTTAATGGAATAAATAATTTTACCCTAATTTTTTTACCCTATGTCTTTATCATATTTTAATTGAATAAAGTTTTCCTAATTTATTTGTCCTAATTTTGTTTTATTAAATTATGTTTCATAATTCTGTTGCTATCAAATATCAGATAGTGAGTGGATTGTGTATTTTATGTGAAAAAATAATTATATAGTCATGTTTCCTTTTCATTTATATTTGCTACACACTCCTGGTGAAACAAAATTATTATCCCACTCTTTAATTTAACACAATGTGAAATTATTTATGTTCGTTTCACACGGGTGAAATATTTCATTAATTAGAATTATTAATTAATTAGTTTGTTTTTGTTGATTTGAACTACCTTTTGGTAACTTTATTATTATTATTATTTTGATAATATAAAATGAATAGATTTTGATCGCTATTTTAGAATCAATTGATGATAATAGTGCCACACAGAGTAGGTTTTTTTCTTTTTTTTTTAATATATAATGAATATAGGTCCTGTTTTTTCGACTTTGCCTTAGGCCTTCGAAAATTGAAGACCAAAACTGGTGGTAGTCAATAATGGACGTGATAGTCGTCAACGGTGGATGTGGTCATCGTCAACCATCGTCAATGGTGGACGTTGATCGTCGTCGGTGAAACAAGGTAATAGATTCGGCAGAGATGGTGGAGTGGTCTATTCTGTCTCCTCTATCTTCTATTTACCTAGCGCATAGCCTTCACGTATGGTGAGACAACGAACCCTAAAAGTAGGTATCTAAGAAAAATCGATAAAATTAAGCTGAACGATTGAAACCGATCGAAATTTTAATTTTTGGTCTATTTTTTATAACATACAACTTGTTTTAAATTTGAAACTTTTTATATCAACGCAAATCAAACCAACCGAATATTATATTTAAATATTTTTATATTATGATTTCTTGAATATTATATGAGAAGTAATTAATATAATACACTTTTGTAATAAAAAAATTAGAGAAAAAAACATTTATCGAGCAATTATCATACACTTTTTTTTTTATTTTCAATGTAAAATTTTATAATCTACTATAAAACCTTTTAAAATTTTATGTAAATTTCTCTTCTGCATCAAATCGATAAAATTAAACCATATATGATCTGTATCAGCTTTTTAATCATAAAAATCGAAAGGATGAGTTTGATGTTAAATATACGGACTTTTCTTACAAGCAATTCCAAGGTGTTTGGGCCATTCGGGTGCTGTTATTCGGTTTACTTAGCTGGATTGATAGGCCAATGGTTTTATTTGGTTGATCAACAATGCTAGAGACTTCTAAAAAGGCATCTCTAACCCACCTCTAATGAGGTGGAAAAGACAAAAAAAAAAAAAAAAAAAAAATCAAGACACATGATTGGTATGGCGTTAGGAATACATCATTATCATTAGTGCACTCTAAATTAGAGGTCCCAAGCATTTTTGTTTGGTTGAATGAAAGTGTGTGGGTAAATGGAAAATGAGTGAGAACACTAATTAGTGCTACCACTAATGATATGGCAGTAGGTCCCACCATGAATGATTTGATGTTTTGGCCTTAGTGTTGTATTTTTTTTCTTTTTTTATTGAATGCCATGTCAGTAGTGATCTTTTTATAGCTCAAAAATTAGTGATCTCTATCCTTGTTGGTGGGTAAATTGTAATTTTACGCTTTAAGAATGGTCATGTGACCAGCAAATGATTATTTTCTGTTTCAAAATAAAGTTAGCGTTTGATTATATTTTAGGATCTTGATTCGGATAAATAAAAAATTCATAACTCATAACAAAATAAATTTTTTAAAATCTAATTCAAAAATTATTTTCAAAATTCATAATTAAACTCTTTTCAAAATTTTATTTAAAAAAATATATAAAAAAATAGCACCCAATTAGTACATATTAATGTGTATTTAAGAGAGAAAATATTGGGTATTCAAAAAATTTATTTTTTTATTTTGTTCTTTAAATTTTTTTTAAAAAAAAAACATGTTTTTTTCAAAAAAAAATTATTTTATTTTTGAAGAAAAATATTTTCTATGTTTTTTTTTATGTTTTTTAAGTATTGATTAAATAATTTGTTATGATTTAGATATATATGGCCAATCCAAAATTTTTTAAAATTTTAAAAAATAAATATATTTTTTATGCATTTTAACAAAATATTTAAAATATTTAAAAAAATATTTACAAAATAAAATAAAATATTTAAAATAAAAAAATAAAAATATATTTTAAAAAAATTAGATATTTAAAATAAAAATAATAATTTTTTTAAAAATTTTAAATATTTAAGAAATATCAAAGATACTAAAAACCATACAGCTCACAAATGTAATAAATACATCACACATTAAATAAATAAAAAAATATTCACCCTAAAAAATTAAAATAAGGAAATTTTTAAATATTTAAAATAAACCCCAAACAATTTTAAAATACAACTCAAAATTTAAAACTCTTTTTAAAAACTCATAACCGAATAAATTTTCTCTTTTCAAAACTCAAAACTCAAAACTCTTTTTAAAATTCATAACAAAATAAGTTTTCAAAATTTTTTTCAAAATTCATAACCAAATAAATTTTTTCTTTTCAAAACGCATTTCAAAAAATTAATTTTCAAAACACAACTCAAAACTTAAATTATGATTCAAAAACTAAATCAAATGATTTTTGTTATCAATTGAATTAAGTTTAGACAAAATAAAAATTTAAGAATTAATTTAAATTAATTGAAATGGTAAGCATCAAAATAATATAAAAGGCAAAGTACTACGATTACATGTATAATTTTAGCAATACTATATTATATATAGGCCCCGTTTGATAGAGCTGTGGGAAAGTGATTATAACTTATAGCCTAATAGCTTATAGCTTATAGCTGTGAACATAAGCTGATGTTTGATAGAGCTGTGGGAAAGTGATTATAACTTATAGCCTAACAGCTTATAGCTTATAGCTGTGAACATAAGCTGATGTTTGACTTATAAATTAAGCTTCTCCTCCTCCACTCAAAGAATAAATTGAGTTTTGACTTACAAAAAGCTATAAGCTGTATTGTTAAGAAGAACCAAACGCATCAAAATAACTTAAATTAAGTTAAAACTGAAATAAGCTGAAAATAAGTCCTACCAAACAGAGCCATAGTAGTATGGTTTGTGATTTTCAAATCTAGTTTGAATTGTTTTTTTTTTTTAGGGAGGGAGGGAGGGGGGGGGGGGACGTTTGCATTATGTAATACTATTATAATTACTAGTGCTATGCACGAGTATGATTGCATTATGTAATACTAGTATAATTACTTGTGCTATGCACGAGTATAAATAAATAATTAAAAATTAATTTTTAAAATTAAACAATAATCTAAAAAATTTATCTATAATATTTAGCAAAAATGATTTAGAGTTAATTTAATTTTATTCATTTTTCTTACAGTTATGTATAAGAGAATTTTTTTTTTTTTTATTCTTATGTGCTCTAAGTTTTTAATAACAAATATATGTCATAATTTAAGTGGTAAAAATTTTAAAAAAATCACAAAAATTATATTTATGATAAAATATAAATACATTTTGTCTTATGAGTTTCGTAAATTTAATTTATCATAAGATAGTGGTAAATTACATTTGTCAATACAGTAATTTTTTCATGTTTTGTGAAATCTAAAAATTATAATTTGTCTTATATTATAAGATTCACGTAAAAATGAATTAGGATTCACTTGTGATATTAAATTTGGGCTTAACATTAAATTTACGCCAACTTGTCCTTCACCTAATCATTAAAAATTGTCTTATTCTATTCTTAACTTATATGAATTATTTGACCTATCTATTTATTAAATTAGTAAATAAATATTTGTAAATATTTTTTTTATAATAAAAATAAGAAATATGGAGTCATTTTATGCATACTTATTAAAAAGTTTGAACTATAGTTTTTAAAAATAAAAATAAAAACTATATATTTATGTTTAAAACAATTAATGAATAGTTATATATATTTATGTATAAAAAAATTATTTAAGATAAAGTCATCCTAAATTGTTGGTCATATTCTAGTCGTAATAAATTTAAATTTTTATATCATAGTTTATCAGTTTCGTGACTGATATGAACTAATTTAGAGTTTCTAATATTGGATTAAACACTAAAAAATAGCCAAGAAAATTTAGTTCAAGTCAATTTTTTTTGCCAATAATTCTTAATTTAAGCCTAATCCTTAGAGAATCGTTTAGTTCGTGTCCAATCTATGAGTTAGTAAACCTACCTATTTATTTAATTTTTAATTTGTAAATATATATTTTTTTAAAAAAAATTATAACAAAAATAGGAAATATGCACATATTTGCTTGGTATATTTATTAACAATTTCAAAATTAATTAAGAAATTATGTACTTATTCTTAAAAGGGCACATTACATTGGTAATCCCTATATTTTAACTCTTGTGTTATTTTTGTCCTTGTAATTTTAATTTGCTCAATTTTAACCCTAAATTTATAATTTTGTCTCAATTTGATCCAATTGTTATAATTCCTAGTTTTTTTTTTTTTTATTGAAAATACACACACGAGTAGCATATGTTATACTTTTATAGACAAAATTATAAACTTGTTCAACTCAATAAATTAATCTCAACCAACTCAATAATTATTTTCTTTCAAAAATCTTAACCGGCAATATCAATTGGACCAAATTAATACAAAATCTAAAATTAGAGGTAAAAATCAAACTAATTGAAATTACAGAGACCAAATTGACACAAGAGGCAAAATGCGGGGATTATCGATATAATTTACCCTTCTTAAAATATATCTAATATTGATTGTATCAATATGAAGATATATTTATATCTGAAAAACTATTTAAAACCAGATCAGGTTAGAACTTGAATAAAAAATTAATGACTTATTAAAAATATATTTAATAATTATAAATTCAAATTTGATCAATTTTTCATTTAAATTTTTTCATAGAATTAGGTTTTTTGATAATTTTAATTTATAATTCCAATTTTTCCTTATATTTTTTTTAAAATATTTTTAAATTATATATAATTATAATTTCTTTTGAAATTTCCTTTTCAATCTCAAATTAGTTATAACTTGAATTTGGTTAAAATTTATTTTTGACTTCTCATCTACAAAAACTAACAATAAACATAAATTAATTTTTTGAACGTTGTAAAAAGGTAAATAAAGAAATATATTATCAATAATAATAATAACAAAACATATTTTTATTTATCATGTGATGTCTCACCACTACATTGATAATAGACATTAATAATAAAATTCATTACGATAATACAATAACAATATATCAAATGATAAGTAACATGTGATCATAATAATTTTTGATAGTTATACAAAAGTACCCAATAATTTTATATAAAAAATGATATATGATCTATATTTAATTTTTATATGGTAAAATTCACACTTAATCTCAATCACACATTAATTTTCTAAATCAATTCATCACCCAAACTATCTACTATTCTTTTATATTCACCTTTTCAAAATGCACCCAAACAATGCTCTGGCCGAGCTCATTATCACCCTTATTGTTGTCATGCTCACCACCTCCACTAATCATTATGCAACTCTGATTTTGTTTTTTATCTTTGTAAATATAAAAAGACAATGTTGTGGAAATAAAAAAGTACCGTTACAGTTTTAAAGAATTAAAAATGAAAAATAAAAAAATGCGTGATTTTAGATTTTCTTATTCCCTATATGGGTGTCAAATTTTTTTTTTCTTTTTTAAATCCATAAATTATTGATTAGTATTCATTATTTAAAATTTTATTTTTTGATGGGCAAGTCAGTTAAATGTTTTTAATTTTTTACAAATAAAAAATTTGAAAATTTTGTTTAAGAAATTTAATAAATTACCAAATCATAAAGAATAATATAAGACGTCTTATTCTTAAAAATAAAAAAACTCATAACTATATTATCAATTCACATATATCAAAAGAAATAATAACAACAATATAAAAAATACACAAATATCTACCAAAAAAAAAAAAACTTCAAATCAACTCCCAAAACAAATATAATTAATAGATATATATATTTATTATCAATTTAGCTGAAAAAAATACATTAGAACAAAAAAAGTCATATAGAGAAAAAAAACATACTCACACGAAAATATAAATTTATAAAAAAAAAAAAAGAAAATCACAAACAAACAAACTTGAAATAAGTTTGGACTATTGGCAAAGAGAGAAAATAACTATTGCATCATTCATTTAGGGAGGAGTTGGCCGGATTGGAAAAAGATCAAATATTGTTTGGTTTTTTTTTTAGAAAATTTTTTGGGAAAAATTCTCTACAAACAAATTTTCAAGAATAATCAAACCAAACAAATTTTTTCAAAAAAAAATCTCAAAATTTTATTTGGTTACCTACTTTTCAAAATCACTTTCTTTCTCATATATATCAAATCAATCACTTTTTTCAAAACTCTCTCCCAGAAACAATTTTCCAAAACCATTTCGGAAAAGAAAAGTGTTTGAGGGCTCGAAATCCCGTTGGCTCGAATTGGCTCGAAACCCAAAACGACGTCGTTTTGGGTTTCATTTTATTTTTTTTATTTTTTTTTCTTCTTCTTCCTTTTCTTGACCCACGCCTCTCACCTCTCTCGACTCATCCCTCTCGCCTCTTTGGACTCATCTCTCTCATGTCGACTACACATCCTCTCTATCTCTTCAATCTCGCCTCTTGCTATCTTTTCAGTCTCGCCTCTCTCACCTGTCTGTTGAAGTAGTACAAAGGACGACTAAGGTAAGCCCGAAATCGAGCCATGTTAGGGTTTATGTTTAGCTTCAACTTTTTGTAGAAATTAGTCGATTGGGAGTGTTTGGGTTTGAAGTTTGCTTGAAATTTGTGTTAGGGTTTGGGATTTGGCTTTAATTTCTGATGTGTTAGGGTTTGAGATTTGCATTTGAATCTGTTATCATCTGTATGTATTTGATTGGTTTTGCTTGAAATACACATCTGTGTGATGACCTATGTTCGAAATGTATATATTATCCTCTGTATACATTTGAGATTAGCATTGCTTGAAATACACATCTGTGATGACCTATGTTCGAAATGTATATATTATCCTCTGTATACATTTGAGATTAGCATTGCTTGAAATACACATCTGTGATGACTTATGTTCAAAATATATTTGATTGGTTATCTTGTGTCCATTCTCATGAATCTGTTAGCCTCAGCTTTCAGATTTGCTTTAATTGGTTTTGGCTTTAATTTGGTTGTGGTTGAATAGTTATCCAACTCTATCATCTATTTGATAGATCATTCTAAATATCCATCTCTTTATCCAACTTTATCATCTGGTACATACATCATTCTAAGTAACATATTCATGAGAATGGTTACAGAGGATACATTCTAAGTATCTATTCTAAGTATTCATTCTAAGTATCCATTTATCAAACTGAGACACTTTAAATTTTTAAGTATCCATTCTAAAAAAATTGTTGTCTAGTAAGTAACAGATTCAAAGAAAGCCACATTAAATTTTTTATAAACCAACAAATCATTCTAAGTATCCATTCTAAAAATCATTGTTGTCTCAGTACATCATTCAAAGAGAGCCACTTTAAAAATTGTTGTTTAAAGTGGCTATCAGAGGATACATTCTATCAAACTGAGACAACATTCTAAGTATCCATTTATCCAACTCTATCATCTAGTAAGTAACAGATTCAAAGAGACTTATCATCTGTTTAAGATAGATACCTTTGAAAGATCATTCTAAGTGTCAACATTGAATTTATGCATTCACTTTGTTATCAACATTTAATTTATGCATTCAACATTCATAAGTACTTAACATTCATAAGAATTTAAAGTGGCTTTGTTATCAAGATTGATTTCTGTTTATGGATCACATCAGTATGGATGCATAATTATGCATCAGTAGGATGCTTATCCATCAGTATGAGGTAGTTGAATCTATTGGTATTTTTTATGCAGATAAAAAAATGGCTTCATCTTCTACTAATAATAGGAGAATAAGATTAAAGCCAAGATTCTGTTATTGTGGAAGAACAGTTTCTATGTATATTGTACGAACCAATGAGAATGGAAATGAAGGACGTGTGTTTTTTGTTTGCCCAGACAAATATGTAAGTATCTGTTATATAAATTAATGTTTCACTTTTTACAAATTTCATTTGTCTGATTTGATTAACCGATTCTTGTGCATTGTAGAGTGTGAACGAAAACTGTAATTACTTCAGCTTCGCAGATGATGATGACAACGATGTTACCTCCATAGATATAAGAACTGAAGAAATTAATGATCTAAAAAGAAGGCTTGGTGAGATGGACAATGTAATGCGTGAACATGATAGAAGGCTCGAAAGGATGGAGAAGATTTTCAAGGCAATGACTTATGTCATTGTATTTAGTGTATTTTTTTACTTTATAATGTAAATGAATGTAATGGATATGTTGAATGTAGTGTTTGAATAGATGTAATGGACATATTTTGTGTAATCTATTATGTAATTTTATTATGTAATGTGAATGTAGTGTTTGAATGGATCTGTTTGATAAATCTTTAACAGATTGAATAATCATAACCTGGATTTGTTTGATAAATCTTTTATAAATTGACATGTTGAGGCAGATTCAGGTAGATTCATGGACATAACCATTCAGGCAGATTCATGGCATAACCATTCAGGCAGATTCATGGCAGATTCAGGTAGATTCACTACAACAAAACTAACTATTCACGGCATCATGTTTACGACATGCATTAAATGCATGTCGTAATTAGTACATTCTACGGCATTTTTTTTTTGCAAGCTGTTAATGTTTTGTCAATAACAGCATACATACCATGTAAGTCGTTGATTCATATATTTATAGCATGCAAAAGTATGCCGTAAAAAATGTATGTTTTTACGACTTACAAAAATATGCCGTAAAATATTTGCACTTAAGACGACATATATTTCATGTTATAAAATATTATAACTTTACACGGCATACATTAACATGCCGTGAAAACTTTTGCAAAAAAAAAAAAAAAAAATTCAATTCAAAAATTTTTTATGGCATGCAAAAGCATGCCGTAAAAAATGTATATTTTCATGGCATATAAAAATATGTCATAAAATATTTGTACTTAAGACGACATGCATTTCATGTCGTAAAATATTATAACTTTATACGGCATGTATTAGCATGTCGTGAAAACTTTTATTAAAAAAAATTTCAATCCGAATTTTTTTTTTTTTTGATTTAAAAAAACTAACAATTTTCAACCAAGCTTCTCAGCTTCCATTTTCCTAATTGAGGACAACGTGAAAAATGTTATTTTATAATTTAGTGTCTCTGTTAAGGGATAATTGCACCCAGTGGGATTTTGAGAAAAAAAAATTACATATTCATGAAAAAGTTTATAATTTTAATAATTAATATTTATATGGTTTCTCATTAATTTGTAATTATTTTTTTTAAAATTACCTTGATTTGATATTTTTCCTTCTTTTAATAATTTATTTATTTTTTACTTTTTAGATGTGTCTAATCTGAATACAATTAAAAAATAAAATATAATATAATATAATATATACGAAATGTATTAAATTATATATATATATTTTTTGAATTTAGTGATTTTTTAAAAAAATTAAAAAATATTTTTCTTTTAAGTATATGTAAATTATTTGAAGTTAAAAAGTAAAAAAAAAATTATTTAAAATATTTAAAAACTTACTCATAACATTGCCCGTTTACTCTCTCACTCTCCCTTCTCTAAACCCTAATCTCTCTCAACCGATCAATCACTAAATACTTGTTTTAATTTTTAAACACCACTTTTATAATATTTAACAACGTTCTATAAGTGTCTCATTTTGTATTAATTCAAACATTATAATAGAAGGCATTTATAAATGCCTCCAAATGTGCTCTCTCTCTTGAAACCCTCATTCTCCAAATCTCTCGCTTACTCTCCGGTGATATCGATTTCATAGAAGCTTCCTTTTAATAAATCAATACCTTGCCCCTTGTCATAAATCAAATCGTAGCTCGATGATTATTTCGATTTAGTTCTCTCTCTCGATTTGCCATTTGCATCGTCTACTAAGGTGAGCCATCTGCATCGATTTCGATTCAATCTTAGTTTATTCTCTCTCTCTCTCTCTCTCAAGCTCTTCATTCCGTTGATTTGTCTCCTTCTAGGGTTTACAATCTTGAATCTCCTCCTAAGGTTTGCCCCTTGCGATTTCAAGCGGTAGATTCTCTCTCTGAACTTAAGTTCATATTTAATTATAAATTTGTTGTGAGGGATTTGAATTTGAATCCATGTATTCATTTGATTTGAAAGTATAAAAAATATTTTATAAATTCATATTCATTTGATTCATAAAATATTTTGAATCAAATATTTGTTCTGATTGTAAATTTGTTCTGATTATACATTTCATGAATTTCATGATTTGACAACTATAAATTCATATTCATTTGATTCATAAAATATTTTTTAGGCCATAGTTTTCTCCTAGTTATTATTTTATCTCACATTATAGAATAAAAGTATAAAAATATGACTTTTTTTTTTCTTTTTTTTGTTGAGTCCCCATACTCTTAAGTTTGAGGTTTGATGGGTTTGAACTATAGACAACACTTGACACGTACATTAACATTGCTTATCAATGTTTATCTTAGGTTTGGGGACAACCTTGAGCGGCCAAAGAAAACATGGTAGAATAGGAAAATTGAATCCAAGTGACCTTTTTCTTTTCCAATTCCATGGGCTAATGATATCCAATTTTTCATCGAAGCAATTAGTCTATTTAGCAAATTAGGGTTCCTTGTCCAAGACCCTTTTGAATCAACTTCTGCTTTGCCATTGATTATAGCGAAGTTTTATTTTAAGACTTTAATTTCTCTTAAAGCCTTTCTTTAAGAAGATATAATCAAGTAACTTGCACTCTAAGTGTGTATGGAGAATTTGTCAACGCCACTTGAGAAGCGGTACCTCATCACACCCTCCTTATCACCATACAAATGCTAGTCACATGAGTAGTGGGTTTGAAATTATTCATTGATCTTCATTTTCTGGTCTTCACCGTATCATATTGGGAATGAATAGAAATTGTAAGCAAGGCCTTTGCAATAATTACTTATTTGTAGTTTTTTAGGGGTTTGTCTTGGGGTTATGTGGTTGAGACTTTTGACCTTGTCATTCACTGCAGTTATTGTAATCTTGTTGATTGCTTGATTATATAAATAAAATTAGAATTGAAGATTTTATATCCGATGTGGTCTAAAATTTCAGATTTGGGTAATTCTTGATAAGTGTGGAAATTTTCTAGGTTAAAGTTTGCTTGGCTAGTCCTTTGAGGATTATGTCAGAGTTATAAGTGTTTGTATGTTGAAGAAAATATGATTTTTTTCTATTGCTCATTCTTTTATCTTTTATAATGCTACTTTCAATTATAAGAGAAGAAAGAAGGATGACACTTGTTAGCATGCTTTTAACCCGACATTATGGTGATCTGAACTAGGATTCTTTGACAGTTGAGTAGTTGTGAGTTTTTATCCATTTATAACAAAAGATGACTCCTAGCTAGTTTAACAGTTTAAAAAAATTTTCTTTAAACTTCTCCATGCATTTGACCCTTCCTAAATGTGTGGTATGGAGTATTGAACATAAGATGCACCCTGCCACTTTGAATAATTTATTTGAATGTATTTTTGTATGCAGCCCCTCAATTGTTTGATATTGTTGTTTGATCCTTTGGAGGCCTAGAGGCTTGTTGGTTGATCAATTTGACTCTAAAGAAGACCTTATCAATTTACTTCATCCTTTATTACATTTACGTATTTCAAGTACTTCATACCTAGATTTATGAGTATATATATTACCAAACCCACATCTTTTTAAAATTTATTTCTCAAGTCCAAGTCCTTTTCAACTTATTTACCAAATTCAAGTTGTTTTTGAAGTCGTGTTTCCAATGCATGACTTTAATGTAAAACTGCAGTTTGAAAATATTTAAAAATAACTGAAAGTGAAGTCGTATATTGATTTCAGTAAGGATGCTATCTATTCCTTCTACGTTTCATAACTGCACTGAAGTTGTGATCAATCCATGATCTCTATGGTCAAAACATTGCCTAACATAAAGGTGCCAACTACTTCAATCCATACCAGATGGACCAAATTCATAAAAAAAATTTGAATTGAATTTTTTTGATTATACATATGCAAACAGTAGCTTAAAAAATATTTGTTGTGAGAGATTTGAATTTGAATATGAATTTATAGTTGCCAAATCGTGAAATTCAATCTGTGATGCTATGATGTTGAGCTTGAGTGATTGCTTCCTCATGAATTTACTTGAGTTATTTTGTGCTTGTGATCTCTAAGTTTATATTACAAGGCTTCCTATTCTTGATGAAAACAATGTAGATAGATTTTCATAAAGTTTGTCAATTTGTTCATAGTTTTTCTTGCAGAAATAAGCTCTCAGCAAATTTCTCTTTCTTCTTTGCTAATATTTTAGTGAATAAAATTTATATTTGCTATCAGTTTTTTTTAAATTACTTTGAGGAGGTATGATCAAGTAACTAGGGGACACATCTATTCTATATTAAAAGCACACAACTCAGAAAGAAAAAAAAATCCATGCCTTTTTGGTACAATACTTGAGTTGAGAATCGCTTATATGCCTTTCCAAAATTTACAATATCAAGTCTCCTTATACAAGTACCACAATTCTTGATTTGGGCCTATTTAGTGTTTATAATTAGTTCTTTTCTCGTCACATTGTCCAGGAGGTAATAACATTGAGGATCTGGCTTCTATTGATTCACTAAATTATTTTCCTAAATTATTAGTGTCATTTTGAATAAAATAAAGGGGAAATACCAAAAACAAATACTTAGGTTTGACTCTTAAACCAATAATAACTCTCCTCTTTGGCTCTAATCTTCATTTTGATCAATCTGTCTGGCTTATAATAGAAACAAAAGATATGTCTAACAAGTCTTATAATAGAAACACAAATACAAAGGAAGCCATGCGCCATAACTCTTAAAAAGTTTACTTTACTTTTTGGCAACGTCATTATTAATTGAAAGAATTTGCAAGATTATATGATCAAATCTATGATAATAGAATCTTCAAGATACCACTATTACATTGCAAGATGCATAGAGTAATATGAGTTTCTGGTTTTTTTAAGATGTCTAGTTGTAAATTTTGGAAATGAAATCAAGTCAGTGTAAGTGAAATCATGAAGTGTAAAGAGCATCACTTTGTTTAAGTGTACCATAAGCAATTCTTCCCTGTGAATAATTAGATTCTTTTCTAGGCAAAAGTCGAAGTTGGTTGAGGATGATCACTTGCTAGAAGTAGTTCTTGTTTCTCTAGCATTTTATTGCGAGAACTTGAGGTGATGGTGAGAGTATGAAGAAGTAAACACAACCAAAAGAACAATTGATGGTTAAGAGTCTTTTTCTCAAAACAAGAGGGAGGTCAATGCAATAAAGAGTCTTTGTTTTTTGTTTTGCGATATTTTTGTTTTTTATTTTTTCTCATTAAATTGCTTTGAATTATTTTTTTGCTCTTCTTTCATGAAATGGACTCATTTACTTGGGTTTGGATCCAAAGATTACATGTAGCTCTAAGATATTGAAATGAAATTTTGAACTATCATTTATTTGTTGTATTTAGGTTGTTGGAGAATCTAATATTTTTGTTTAACACTACTGCTTGTTATTCATTTTTCTATGACATTGTAAATAGAGGAGAACTTTGTGTGAGTTTGGCATACTTTCTTGACAATTATTTCGTTTTGCTAAATCCCTTGTTTATTTATTTATTATATTTTTATTTTATGTTTTGATAATTTCTTTTTGTTTCCTTCCTCTTGCCAATGTAGCATCAATTAGTAGACTTGCATGTGTTGATGTCAAGGTATCTGATAAACAACTAGGTTCCTATATATATATATATATTATATTAAAAATAACTTTCTACGGCATGCAAAATTATGCCGTGAAAAGTGTCATAATTTATGGCATGTAAGAAAATGTCATAGAAGATTATATACGGCATACAAGGCATGTCATAAATATATTAAAAATGACCTTCTACGGCATACAAATTTATGTCGTGAAAAATGTGATAATTTATGGCATGCAAGAAAATGTCGTAAAATACTATATACGGCATACAAAGTATGCTATAAATATATTAAAAATAATCTTCTACGGCATGCAAAATTATGTCATGGAAAGTATGATAATTTATGACATGATAAAAATGTCATAAAAAGTTATATACGACATATAAAGTATGTCATTAATGTTTAATTTATTACTTTTTACAACTTTACCTGCATGCCGTAAATGACGCTCAACGTTCCACGGCATGTCATATAACAGCATTTGTGTGCATGCCGTGAAAGAGTTTTTATGGCATGTATTGCAAGCCGTAAAAAGTCAATTTTGTTGTAGTGATTCATGGACATAACCATTCATGGCAAATTCAAGGCAAATTCATGGACATAACCATTCATGGCAGATTTAGGCAAATTCATGGCAGATTGAACAACCATTCAGGCAGATTCATGGACATAACCTGGAGCATAACCTAGAGCATTCAGGCAGATTCACAGACATACAGATTGAGGATTAAAAATCTGGTCCATTCAACATACAATTTGCCATCATTCAACATTCATTTGCCATCATTCAACATAAAATATTAGCATTCAAAATATTACCATTAACAGATTGATAAATCTTTAACAGATTTCAAGAACCATAACCTGGAGCATTCAAAAACATACATTTGAGCATTCAAAATGTGGCCCATTCAGTCACATTCATAGACATAATCTGAACTATAACCTGAAGCAATGCAGATTCATAGACATACAAATTGAGCATAATCTGAACCAAAATCTGGCCCATTCAGTCACATTCATAGACATAATTTGAACCATAATCTGGCCCATTCAACATACAATTTGCCATCATCTCGAAATAGGTGATAAAATATTACCATTAAAGTACAATGCGAAACTAAAAAAAAAAATGGGACATTTGGATCTGCATCTACATTGAAGCGAACATTTGAAGCGATTGTCAAACTTTGACTGCTGATGTTGTTCACCATTCCTAATTGAGTCTGAGATGTGCCTCCAATATTGTCCACCGTTTGCGTTTGACTAAACTGTGCCCATTCAATAAACAAGTATACTTTACAAATATTGTCCATTCAACATATATATCAATTAAAACAAGATTCGCACATTTTAGTTTAAACATTGACCACATACCGGTATATACATACTCTGTTGCGTGCCATCCATGCAAGGAAAATAGTAAGGTGCAGTTTGCGTCGCCTTATGATCATAGTAACACAATTTCATTATACATAAAAAGACATTTAAATAAAAAAAAATAACCAACAACATAAAAATTCAAATATACATATCGGGTCATGATAAGTATTGTATTGCATATCATTTGTACCAGGAAAATTTAACTTCCGAGGCTTACATTGAGGAACCGTGCGTCCCTATAGTAAGACACAAATACATAGGTGAATAATTTATCTTAAATACATTCAACAATTTCCATGTCACATACAACAAAAAAACTTACTCTTTCCTTCAACTGATTCACTATTGCATCCACTTTGCTAACCTTCCGTTTGGTACATGGACGTCCTTTTCGGCGAGCAACCATTGAACTAAGCATCTTGCGAGACATGCTTGCTTTTGTAGTACTACGAGTAGACGAACTTCTCAACAAACTATGAGAAGGTGGTACATTACTAGTAGAAGGTAGCACGTTACTAGTAGAAGGTGGTACATGACTCGCACTACCCGATTGATCTTTTCTCACTCTATCCTTGATTTCTATCAACCTAAGATCAAGCACTTCTTGTTTACCATCATCGTTGGCATCAATTCTATGATTTCATTCAACATCTTGTGGTATTTGTCATGCAACTTTGCATTAAGAACAGCCCCAGCTTTAGTGTATGTGGTTGGAATGCATGTGTACCCTTTTTCGATATCTTTACTCCATCTTGATACAATGTATTTATGTGGCACCTGATATATACACCTCTCAAGTAGCACAGTAATTGCATGGGCACACATAATGCCCCTAAACTCAAACCATTGACACATACAATGCAATTCACATTCAGTTGCATTAAAGTACACAACAAATTCCATAGTCTTCATTTTCTCACCCACAAGAACAACCTCCTTCACATGATAAGTACAAATTGCTCCCTCATCTTTGACAAGATTCGCACGACAATACAATAGTCATTTCAATTCTACTTGCACTTCTTTAAATTTTGCATTCGTGTAGGTTGCACGAAATTGCTTCTCAAACTCATATACCGTTAAACAATCATACAATTTGTTTCCAGATTTAAAGTCTGCTTTCATCTCTTTCTCAACCTTACTTCTCGAGACATTATCATGCTGTTCAACAAATTGCTTTAAAGTTGTCTTTGAGTTCACATATCCATCAAAAAATATATTCATGCTCTCACTTCGTTGTGTAGTCGACATGCTAGCCCAAAAAACATCTTTTACATACGTAGGAATCCACCTGTGTCGCTCACTGTATAATACCCCCAACCAGTCATTATCATCTAGCTTGAACTTTGCAATCATCGCTTGCCATTCTTCATCAAATTCATGTTTTGTAAAACAATCATAAACTGCATTTTGCAAAGCAAGCTTGATGGATTCATATTGGGCATATCCTCTTAATTTCTCAGGAATTTTCTTCATAATAGGCCATAAACACTAACGATGTCGAGCTTCTAGAAAAACAACTTCAATGGCATTTTGCATAGCTCTACACTGGTTTGTTATTGTAGCTTTTGGAGGAACGTCAGACATGCAACTTAACCATTCTTTGAATAGCCACACAAATGTTTCAGTGTTCTCATTAGATAATAGCCCACAACCAAGCAAAATTGACTGCCCATAGTGATTAACTCCTATAAATGGAGCAAATGGCATATCATATTTGTTTGTTAGATAAGTTGTGTCAAATGAAACCGCATCCCCAAATGCTTTATAAGTTGCCCTACTCTTTGCATCCGCCCAAAACAAGTTTCGCATGTGACCATCTTCATCAAGGTCAATTGCATAATAGAAGTTCGAAATTTTGTTGTTGCATCCTATGAAAATAAAGTGCAACTGATTCAACATCTCCTACCCTAAGCCTCAATCTTCTCATACTCTGAATATGATTCCTTGCATCTTGTTCATCAAATGTTAATGTCTCATACCCCCCTGCTTCAACAACTATAGAATGAAAATTCCTAGCCACCCATATCCCTGCATCATCGTTTATTTCTAGTCTTCTCTTCACAGGGCTAAGAATTCTCTTATTCATTGCAAAATGTCATGAGTCACTCGGAATCAAGTCATGCGTATGTTCAAGCACAACTGTGGTCAACTTAAATCTTCCATCCTTTTGTGGAGTTGCTCTAACATTTGCTTTACACTCAATGAATGATGACAAAGATGGTTCGAGAGGGTGTACTTTTGATCGTTTTGTTCTCTTGCGTGCCCGAGTACATTCAATTCCAAAGTATTTTACTTCCCCATCTTGTCCAATATTCTGTGTTCTATAAGCTACAGCAAATCTGAGGTGCTTCACATATTTTGCATAAAACGAATATACTTCTTGCTTTGAGCTAAAACACATTCCCTTCTTAGGTTCTTCAACTTCACCAATCTCATTTAATGACGGATTATTTTCTGCCTCTTCAACTTCCTCACTCCCATTCAATGAAGGATTGGTTGAATCAATGTCCATTGAAGCGTGTAGTTCGTGTAGCTTCAAACCAAATAGAAACTAAAGTGTAAGTGCATGTATATGCATTTCAATTTTTCCAACTGAGATGAATTCAACACTGAGATTAATTCAACGACACTGAGATTAATTCAACACATTGATCTCAGCAATGAGTAATGAGTTGATTAATTCAACACATTGAGATTAATTCAACACATTAATTCTTACACTGAAATGATCTCAGTGATGAGTTGATTAGGTAAATTAAGAACACTGAGATTAGGTAAATTACCCTAAATGACAAAATTAGTTTCAAACATAATTTCTCAACTAATACATAAAAAATCAGGACTTTTAGGATTTTAATTACACAAATTAGCATCAAGAAAGATGACACAGATTAGCATCAGGACTTTCGTCAACCAACACATAAAAAATCAGGGCAATTTCTCTATGCAGACTTTCATTAAACAATTGGCATGCATCACTACCATGGAAATGTTTAACAGAGGGCTTACTTCCAGAACAACCAAATTTTTTTTTTTAACATACACAGATCAATAACGAGATGTTCAATCTGTGTCTTACGAAATGTTGACCACAAATCAATGTTAGCAAAATAAAAATGCATCTCAGAAACGAAATGTTGACCACAGATCAATGTTCAATCAATAACGAGATGTTCAATCTGGTTCTGTTCGTTTTGTTTATGAGTAAGAGACAAATGCATCTCAAATTACTTACCTACATGCACAGATACAAAATGGAGATTCCGAACAGCGGTGGACGGTGGTCAGCGATGCCCGTCAGTGAACACCAGGTTGGCCGTCGTCATGGTCATCTCTCTCGCCGTCGTCGTCATGGTCGCAACCTCCCTCTCTCTCCCTTCTCTCCTTTCTTGTTTCTATTTTTTGTTTCATTTTTCTTCATCACTTTGGGCAAAACACGTGAGCTCTACGTGCATCAAAATTTCAGAGGGAAACCATTTCGAGCCGTTGGGTCTTTCGGGACCTGTAACGGAATTGTTTTGAAAAAAGGCAAACCAAACAAGTTTTCATACTTTTTATTTCAAAAACTACTCTACAAACACAAACCAAACAAGGCCTGAGTATTTTAAAGACAGAATTGTATTAAATTTTTAATTTGATTGGGTTTTTAAAATTTTAGATTTATATTATTTTCGAAAAAAGTGAGAGTGGATGAAGGTGACTTATCATATTATTTTGAATTTTGAAATTCAAAATCATAGATAATTAGTATCTTTATTTTTTTTTATTTGAATTGTTTTGATCAATATTATTTTTGAAAAGAGTGGGGTGACTTATATCATATTGTTTGGAATTTTAAAATTCAAAATTGTAGATAATTATAACTTTTTTTGTTTTTGGATTAAGGAACTAACTAATAGATTTTTTTTTATTTCTTTAAAAATTAACAAATTAACAAAATTAATTTGAGAGTTTGGAGCTTCCACAATCATTCTTCTTAAAAAGACCATTTTCCTTATAGATATATATATATATATATATATATCTATATAATGTCATAAATAGAAAAGTTTGAAAAAATTAGATAAAAACACTTTTGTAATAATTTAAATAGAAAATATTTGGGAAATTACGATCCATCTGAAATTTAAAAAAAAAATAATTACAGATTTACAAAACAAAAAAATAAAAATTTTAATTATTAATATTTAGAAAATTTATCATTAATTTGCAATTATTTTAAAAAATACTATTGTTTTGCTATTTTCTCAAAAAAATTTAGGGGCAAAAAACTAAGGCTAAAATACAAATACACCCTTGAGGTTTTTTCAAAATGTGAATTGTCTTATGTGGTTTTGAAAATTACAAATATCTCATGTTATAATTTTTTATTTAATAGAATTAATAGAAAAATTAAAATTTCTAACTACCTTTCTATACAATAATAAAATTATTTAAATTGTTAATTGAAATATATTTATGACATGATTAAAGTTATTAATTGACTTGATAATTTATTAATACAATAAATTATTTGTTATGTATTTATAAACTTGAAGAGGCAAAATGTTATTTGTAGAACTGCGAATAAAAATCTATATTTTAAAAAAACTTCAAGATGTATTTTTAATTTAACCAAGAGGGGAAATTCTATTTACATCACTGATTCAACTTATTACATCCTTTAATTTTAATTTTCTTTTATTATATTTCAATCATTGTATAAAATTACTACATATCCTTCCAGTTCAAAATTTGAAAATCTTAGTTAGCATCTGATAGAGTTTTAAAATTATGATTTGAGAATAGAGTTATATTTTGAGTTTGTGAGTTTTGAAATTATGATTTGAGTGTGAAAAATTTGTTTGGCTATGAGTTTTGAATTGAGTTTGAAATTTTTGATGTGACATATGATATTTGATTCAAAAACTTACAACTCATAACCAAACACACAACCCAAAATTCTATTAAAAGCTCATAAAAAATTTTAAAAAATTCTAAAAATATTTTTTATTTAAAATATAAAAATAACATGTGCCAAAAAAAAAAACGCGAACACTGTTCTGATTAACTAGCTGGACATCCGGGAGGATGACCGAGTAGACGTGTTTTCAAAAGTGGGTTTGGAATCAATTTTTGAAAACTCCAACTAAACACCACACTCAAACCAAGGGGTGGAATTGAGTTTTGAAATCTCCACCAAACACAGCTTTAATTTTTCAATACAATCCATCACCACCACCTCTACTAGCCTACTATTGCCTCCGTCCATTCACCTCAACCATCGCCATCCAATTTCTTACTGCCTCACCCCGCCATCCTCTGTCTCTGTCATCTCCGACTATCCATGTCCCATCATTTTTAACTGTCACCGGCCACTCCTCTCCCACCACCTCTATTTCGTTGCCCTTTTTTTTTTTTCCTCATCATCTTCTTTTTCTTCTTGTTGCCACACGCAGATCTTTGTTTTGCAAAGAGGAAAAGAGAGGCGAGGGAAATGATCCTGATCTGGGCTATGATTTGGTTAGTTCTCTCTCTCTCTCTCTCCCTCTCTATGGCGATCCAGTGAGATTGGGCATCAGTGACTCTGATGATGGATTTGTAAAGATTGGACATGAGTAAGAGGAACAAGCATTGGTGGCTAATGGGGGGTGGAGAAAGGAATTGCAATGGTGGATGGTGGTCTTAAGGTTTGAATATACTGATTGAAGAGTGGGGTTAGGGTTTTAGGAGATGGGAAAAAAAAAAGAAAAAAGAAAAAAAGAATATAAGGATGAGATGGCGAAGAAGAGAATGATGAGATGGTCTGTTGGCATCAGCGGAGAGGGCACTGGTGGAGACCGGCGGTAGTGACAATGGCAGCGAGTGACGACAATGGCGAAAAGAATAAGATGAAAGTGAATGAGAAATAAAGGAAATGAAAATAGGTGTAAGGAGATAGGGGGTTAAAGAGTGGTAAAATTGGTATATTGAAAAGTGAAATAAGAGAGTAAAAAATTGATTCATCGGGAATTTCTATTTCCACACATTTATTTCTCTTTTTCCACACACTTAATGATTTATTTTTAATTACAAATCTATCCTTTAATCAAATTACTATTTTAGATCAAACATGCACTTGTTGATGGAGCACTCAACAAACACACATCGACTGGCCAACCATCACCACCAGCCATAGCTATCACTACTGTCGCCATAAACCTTACCACTGTGAACCCTCTATTGCGGTGAACCCTACACTGTCGCAAACCCTCTAACTGTTGCGAATCCTACCCTATCGTGAAGTTTGATTTTGCATAATTGCTATTAACAATTCAATGCCACAAGTTTGAACTTTAGTCTTTAATTTGGAAGCAAAGCAATAGAAAACATATATCTAATAATAAACAAAAATGAAGCTACGTTACCCCAATATTATACTAGAAATAGTTATATATATATTTCTTTTCTTTCCTTTTTTTTCTTTATTTCTTCATATTTATATATGTCAATAGTTTTTTTACATGTAAACAACTTTGATAAACAAAAAAAAGAAAGCATGTTTGATAAAACAACAAAAAAATATTCATACTTGTTTCCCTCAACAAAGCCTGTCTGTTCGAATTTGGTATTTCGAACATAAACAATGGTGGGTGATGGATTTCACGTGGTAGCCACCGTGGGTGGGAATGGGAGAGTTTCATGGTGATAGTCGTAGGTTACAATGGTAGTAGCTTTGCGGTGGTAGGAGTTTTGTAGTAGCGGTGTTGATGGAGTGAAAGGTTGGAAGAGAAAGGGTTTGTGTCACGACTCAAACCCACCCTAAAAGTTTGGTGTCGTAACCGGCCAATAATCCTTGGATTACCAAAGGCCTTCTTGCGCAAACAAAAATAATCAGGGCTTGCGGAAGCAATAGACAAAAACACCAGCTATGCATCTATATGAATAAATATGTACATGCAAAAACGTTAATTTAGCCGCTTACAATACATAACGATAACATAATATCTTATATAAAACATATGCATGGGTCAAAATTGTACGTCATAATCAAAAGCTTGACAACGGCCTTCCAATCCTAGCCCTAACTCAAAAACACTCAAAATGACTCGATAGGCTTTAGAGCAGTGGATCGACTAAAGGCCCTTCTAGGCTTGCCTTCTGAAACGATCACCTATACATAGATATATAAAAACAGTGAACTAAAACTCAGTGAATAACATTAACGTAAAGGGGTTAGTGAACGAATCCCAAATCATATCCGTAAAACAAATCATAACACAATCAATCATATCAGTCTCATATCAGAATATAACATACTAGTACATTCCACAGATGTAGCACATATCGTCTTTCGACTAGAGTAATCGGTTCTCGATACCGATTAAACACATATCACCACAATGAAATGGCTAACGAGATCTCGTATCACATATATGTCATAGACTCGCATTTACATGCCGTCCCCCATGATTTGGGATTATCTGTGGATGCCATAATAGATTCTCAAATAGGACATTTGTTCACATAATCAAGATAACATTTCAAGAAACCATAGCTTATTGATAACAGTTAAAACATAATTTATATCAATGTATCTTTATAGAAATGTTACTCACAGTGGGCTTCCAAATCCGGTTGTTCGGTCTTCGAGTCTTGACCTACAAATACAAACATTCATAGCACAATTTCTAAATACACATCCGAGTCATGCAGCTGTTTCTTAACTTTATTCAGTTATCCGTTACTTGTTCGTTTAATTATTTCTATTTTTCTTTTAATTTCTTTCATGCTTATGAGATGTTAATGGATGTAAATGACATGTGAAAATCATGTAAATGAAGAAGGCCCGAAAGTCAGAAAACAGGAAAAAAAAAAAAAACAAAAAAAACAAAATTGGAAAATCTGCCCTATTTGGCTGCACATGAGGTGACTTGGCCGCTCGTGTGGTGGCCTTGGCCGCACGAGCGGTGGAACTTTAGAATCAAATTTTGGCCGAACCAAGATTGGCCGCTCGAGCGGTCTGGATACATTTTCAATCCAAAATTCTGCTCTTGAATGAAACCTCATTATTTCCAAAAACAAACTTCATTTCCATGTATTTTAAGGCCAAAAACTTAAAAAACATGTTGAATGCAACATATCTAGTTTACACAAAATCATAACTTTAAAACACAATCCAATTCCCAATTAAGCAACCCAAAAATCATGAATTACATGCCCAAACCCAAATATGTAGTTAAAAGCTCCAATTCAAGCTTTTATGGAGGAATTGCTTTCAAATCTTAGAAGCTATGCAAAAAAACAAGTTTATGAACATGAATTATATGATTTGATGCCATGTATGTAAAGTTATGAGCCAATTTCCTTCAATTGTTGCCATATGTGCTCATATATGCTTTCTACGTCAAAATATAACACAACACCCTCAATTAAACATGAATTCCTTCTATCTCCACTTCATGTTCATGAGATTATGTATGTCTTAGCTCCATATCAAGAAATTAATAGGAAATTCTTACCCTTGAGTGTTGATCTTTAAAGCTTGTTTGATTTCTTCTTTGTTTTTCTTCTTATCTTCTAAGTCTTTAGAACTCTCTCTCTCTCTCTCTCTCTCTCTCACACAGATTTTTTTCTTCTTTTTGTGTTGAGTCAACAACTAAGGCACATATCCATATCTCTATATATTTGTTTAAATAATGAGACAAATGTGGCTTAGCAAATCAGACGAAATCAATTTTCAATTAAACTTCCCAAATGACTTTAAAAATTCCCATTAGCATATCAATGTACCCAATTTCGATTTCTGAACACATTATGGTTGTCAATTTTAGTCCCGAAATTGTAACCTCAATAGATATTTTCTCAATTCAAACAGATATTCTCAAATTAATTCATATTATCGCATAATTAAATAAAGATAATTGTGACACGCATTTTGGAGCCGTTACAGTTTGAGTAGTTAAGGTTGAGGGAGGACACTGATAGACAAGCAACTATGGTGGTTTGGGATTTAGGATTTGGAATGAAAGATAAGGGTATTTTGAAAAGAAGGGGATGTGCACTAAGTGAAAATTAAAATTTAAAAATTATTTAGTGTGTATTAAGTAAGGATGTGTATAAAGAGGAATAAGTGTGTGGAAATAGTAGCTCTCTGATTCATCGTAATGAGAAAATGAGTATAAGAAGATTAAATTATGGTAGAAATAGAATTACCCAAAAATAAAATGTTGAAAACTACCTCCAAAATTTCTTATAATATCACCAACCACTCTGGACTTTTAGGATAAAGTTGGGTTTTTCTCATATTGGGATCTCAATAGACATAATTTAAGGGTTTGTAAGGTCTAACACAGATCTCGTTTTGATGATCGAAACCGTTCATTTTGTAAGGCTCACAATTTATATTATTCATGATATTTTTTTAAATGATTTGATAATCGTAACTTTTTATTTTATCGCATTTAACTCTAAAAAAATAGATGATCTATTTAAATATATATGTGTTGTCTATTTTTTTTGAAGACAAATTTAATAAAATGAAAAAGTTAGTTATAATTGTTGGATAGAATTAATTTTTTATAGATAATATACCTTATGAACTTTACAGAATAAATAATTCAAATCATTGAAACAAGATCTGTGTTAATCCCCACAGACCCCTTACATTTTGGGACTATTTGTTACAGTTTTTGGGGATGATTATACCTTATTTTGATTTGAAAGTCTGTACCAAATTGTTTAGTACAACTTCTATTTATAATTTATTAGGCAAAATTAACTTAAAACAAGCTCACCAAACAGGGCCTCTGTCATCTTCAGATCCAACATGAGAGAAGTCTAGCATAGGGATGACAATTGATAACCTACCCTGTGGGTATCCATGGAGACTCAACCCATATACATGGGTCTTCCCCCTTTTTTATTGTCCGTCGGATTGGGTAAGTGATATTCTTTAAATCTCCACCAATAATGGGTACCCACTAATTTCTCCATATGTTTTTTTTTTTATAGATACATCAGAAATTAATTTCTCCATATGTTATCACACTACTCTGTTTACAACTAGAGTTCTAATTCTCACTCTCTCTCATTCTCTCATTACAGCAACGACGATTTGTGATGGCGACAATCTAGCTGCAACAAGACTGTGACTATCGATAAAAAACGCACGATTAATCATAACCAAAACATAAAAATTGAAGACACAAATGTACAAAATTTTAATTAAGGTGATCACTAATTAAGATGAAAATTAGGAAATTCAATCTAAAGTTATCATCAAATCAGAAAGAAATCCAATAAAATAATTGCAAGAGATATTGAAATACGAAAATTTATTCTATAAATGCAAATAAAAATTAAAAAAAAGAAAAGAAAAAAGAAGAAGATGGAAATGAGAGCAACAACTCACCTTCAGATTATCGATGATCAATTTATAGAGAAGAAAATGAGATACATAAAATTAAAAAAGAATATGGAATTTTTTTGTAGGAATAGAATTTTTCTAAATAAATTTTAAAAATTCTAAATATATATAAAATTTGACAAGAATAATGTGACAATATTAACTAATATGCATTTGATATTATTGTTGAATCAAATAAAATAAAATAAAATAAGATTAAATATATCTTCAATTTTGATTGTGAATTAAAAAAAAAAAAAAAAAAAGAAGGCGAAATTGGATTAGGAAAAATCCAGACCCGATAAAGGGGTAGTACCATAGGAAATGGGAAATGAAAAAAAAAATAATTATAAAGAAATGGGAATGAATAATTAATATTCAACCCGATTAATCCCTATTGCCATCCTGATCCAGCATTTTTAGGATAATTCACAGAATCCAGAGAATTGTTTTTCAGACAGATAAAGCAAAAATGGGAACCGTAACAGCGCCATGGAAGCAGTTGCTCCTCAACGCCTTGGATTCCAATTCCACCCTAAAGCACTCTTCTTTCTTCCAGCTTGTACATTTCTATACATTCACACACACACACGCACGCACACACACACACACATATATATATATATATCTATATATATACATACCCACCGTTCTATTTTAATCGATTCGTTTGCTTTTGTTTTTCCCAAACCGTTTCTAATCAATCCTCTGTTGTGGGTTTTCAGGCAACAATCGGATCTAATGGAAGACCCTCCAATCGCACTGTCGTTTTCAGGTCTGTGTCTCTCTGTGTAAAGTCTTGAATTTTTTTATTGAAATTTGTCAAACGATGTTTTTATTGTGTGCAGAGGGTTTGAAGAGAACAGTGACAAGATACGAATCAACACTGATTGCCGAACTCGCAAGGTTGTTTCTCTTTTTGATTATTTGTTTTTGGGTTTTAATTTTTATTGATTGATTAATAACAGATTTTGTATATAGATGTTTAAGCTAGATTTTGTATTAATAGTTAGTATAGAGTATGTGTGTTCAAATTGTGAGATGGGTTTTTATATTTGGTTAAACATCATTGGTTAGAGTTGATTTTTCTACTTTAAAAATGCAGATTGATGATCTCAAGCATTGCCCATTTGCTGAGGTAATTTATCTTTATTGAGGTATTATAGCTCTTCCATGTAATCTTTGTGTTTATGTATTTATTTATCTTCTCGCTGGTGAATTGCGTTAAGTAGAATTGCTGAGACTTGCAAATTTATTTGAAGTTTGATTTTTTGTGGTTTAGATATGTTGGTATTTTACTGATTCATGGGAGCAATTCCGGATTAATGGAAGAATTGATGTGGTTGATGGGTTATGTCTTGACCCTCTCAAGCTTCAGGTACCTTTTTATCCAGTTTCCAAGCACACTGCAAATGCCATTTCTTATTTGTTTGTTATATATTTTTTGATTGCTGAACTAATTGTTAACTTGGATTATCACATTCATCATAATTGAAAATTCTAATATTAGTCTCTCAATGTAGACATAAAAAGTGTATAGAAATATGTAAAAATTGTGTACAAACGTGTAAAATGTGTGAGAATATGTAGGTGTTGTCATTTGATCAGCCTTGCGAAATCTCAATAACTACATAGCAAAGGAACTTATGTTGTTTATGTAGGTGGCATTGGGACAATGGAACCTTTCTTTTCTTCCTTAGCTCCCCTTAGGATAAGAGAGAAATAGCAAAGGTACTTCAGCAATATTGAAAATCAACACAAGGCTCAAAAATGATTTCTTAATATGATGATGTAATAAAATACAAATATATTGTAACACAAAAATGTGGAATTTGTTATTATTTATATGTTGTGTCTTGATTTTGAAAATTCTTTTGTTGACATGTAAATATCCATGTCCTTGTTCTTATGTTGTATTTGTGCTTCTTATCTTACGAATATTTTCATTTTCTGTTATACAATCATAGCTCAAAGACTAGAAAATAATTTAGTAGAGACTATAAATTTCTTATCATAGAACCTCAAGGCGAAGCATAGTTTATGTATAAGAAACTCGGGTAACCATCCTTTTCAGCTGTCTGTGTAGATGTAATACAGTATAATTCTTTTTTTGGGGGGTTAATATGCTTGTACCTCCAGCTGCTGAAGTAGTATCTAAGCCAGATTGTCTTGTGAGGTTACCATCACTCATACTTGGACAAGAGAAATTTTGGTGCTTATAAATGTATCTTTGCTATTCCATAATGACACTATCTACATGCTACAATAATGATTTTGCTATTGTTAGTAGCTTTCACTAATCTTTCATTAAGACAACATATGATTTTGATTCTAAAAACATATAATGCAGCAAAGAGAGAAAGCTTGGTTTGCTAGTTCTGTAAAATCAAGACTGCAGTACTTGGGGCCCAATCCCGGGCTTCCCTCTCTTGTTGAACAATCGTCCTCAGGGTCCTCTCTAGATCCTTCTGCTGGCCCAGCTGATGCGTTTTGTTTGCTCGTACTAGATCCTGACCAGGTCCGAGGTCTTCTCTGCTCTTGTATTTGTTTCCTGCTATTTTTTATTTTTTCTCCTCTCTTTAAGCTGCTAAATTTGTTTCAACCTCAAATTTTATGGATTTTGTCTTTATGTCTAGGTGGATTACTTGAATTTGAAGATTAATGAGAGGCTAACCTTTTCATCCAGACAGAACATCAATGGTGAGAAGTTTTGGACCTCAGAAAGAATTAACCCATAATATCTTTCTTATAATATTAAGATTCTAAGATTGCAATTACATGGCATTGTATTCACTAAATTTAGATGATTTGATTGTTAAGAAATCTATAATGTTTTCCACAATTAAGAAAAAAAACCATTTTTCTTGAATAGAAGAGGAATGTATTTGTGCATGCTTGACTTTGCTACAAGTCATTACTTTACTCTAATCATATATTTGGTTTTGTTTTTGTTTTCGTTTTTTATTTTCATTTTTTGGAAAACAAATAAATCTTGTTAGCGAATTGTTTGGACAAAATTTTCTGAAAGCAACTCCTTTTAAGAAAACATAAGAAGAAGAAAAAAATGTTGTTTTTGATGCCAAAAAAAAAATGAAATTATTAAGAAATCTATTGGCATTTTTGAGTTTTTCATTGTTTTTATTTCCGAAAACATGAAAAACAAAAACACAGCGAAATATTTGGAGGTCAAAATATATGATTGTTTAGAATGTTATTATTGTACTAAAAGTAGTAATTACCTCTGTAAGACCTTTGAGGTAATGCATAGTAAATGTATGTGAGCCTCCCATGCAAAGCATCTTGCCCATATGAGTATTTGAACAAATGTCCAAATGAAACTAGAAAGTTAGAGGAAGGCCAATTGGAGAACTCCAAAAAACAAACTTGTATATACACATATACATATATATACATTTGAAGTGAGGAAACTTGTATAGTTCCCACCTAATATTGTGGAATACTCATTTGAGTAGGGCTGAGCAAGAAATCTGTATAATCTATAATTCGATCCGGTTCAGTCCAATCCGGTAGAATTAGATTGGTTTTTTGAATCCGTGAATCGGTTCTGAATTAGAAATTTAAAAATCCATAGGTCACGGATCAGTTCCAGATTGAACCTCTGGTTTTGGATTGTAACCTATCCAGACCGTATACATTTAGTCTATATTTATACCATATACCTTCCCACATAATATCATTTCTTGTTGCATATAAAAGCTAAACACCAACCTTGATTCACCTCACACGCCACTCAGCTCGCTCACTCATTGCTGCCTCTCACACTCTCATCTCTCTCTCTCTCTCTCTCGATACTCTTTCTCTTTTCTTTTTCTTAGACACTTTCCGATCATCCATCTCCGATCATCAACCTCACACGCCGCTCACTTACTCATTACCTCTCATACTCTCATCTATCTCTCTCGATACTCCCTCACTCTCCCTCTTTCTCAAACACTCTCGGATCCTCCATCTCCGATCATCATCCATCTCAAATCATCCATCTTAGATCGGTAGTTGTAGCTCTCTCTCTCCCCTCTCTCTCTCTCTCTCTCTGTGTGAGCTCTTCCCTTCCCCCACATCTCTCTCTCTCTCGCTATATATATATTATATTTTATTTTTGTGAGAATCATGTTTTGTTTGCTGATTTTTTCAGCCCCAGATTTGTCACATTTGATGAATAAATCTGTTTGATGTCTTTGATGATCTGTTTGGTGATTTTTCCATCTTGTGCTTTTATGTCTTTGATGATGAATAACATTTTTGATTTGTTTGATTGCTCTTTTGTTTAAGCCATAATATTATTTGATAACTCTTGTGTATTTTTTATTTTATTTTATTATTATTATTTTTTTTGTGGGAATCATGTTCTGTTTGTTGATCTTTCCAGCGCAAGATTTGTCAAATTTGATGAATGTTATGTTCTATCATGTTCTATTCTATTTTGTCACATTTAATGCAATCCAACACTTTGCTTTGATTAATGTATATCCAATTTTAGAAGAACTCTGCTATGGTTGTGGTTTTTAGAAATTAAAATGTTCTATATTTTTTTATTATTTAAATATATAAATCTGTAATCCTAAACCGATCTAATCCGTGTTTAAATAGATTGGTTCAGATTGGTTTCATGATTTAGACGAATTGGATTAGTTCTAATTTTTCAGGAGTCGTAGATAATGGATTGATCTTGATTTTATCCCAATCCGGATCCTGCTCATCCTTACATTTGAGCAAGAGGCCTTAGCAAGGGAGGGATTGAAGCTTTTTTTCCATTTAGGTTAGGGTAAAGTAGGAAAAGAGTGAATTGTATATATGAAAAATATTAGGAATTTTAAATATTTTATCAAATGTCTCATATAGATGTATAATTCACACCATGTGAATCCCACGTAAATTCCACACTTGAAATATTTGGTAAAATAGTTGACAAAATATTTGAAATTCCTTATATGGATTTGTGTATCGTATCTACGGAAGACTATTATATTATAGGGTAACTTACACTTACACCCTTTGAGGTTTGGGTTTAATACATATCACCTCTTGACATTTGAGAAATTACACTAACCTTCTTGTTATTGTAATTATTTAGACGGAATGAAGATATTAAACTCATGCACTCTTTTTTTTTTTACTTTGCTTTACTCTCTTTTTTTTCTCATTCCTTTACTCTTTTTTTTTAATGTAATTTCTTATATTTTTCTATTAGGAATTATTACTTTTCATATAAGTAGGGAAGTTTATGAAAGAGATTATTAATCACAGGAATAAAAATGTAATTTTTAAAACGTTAGAGAATAAATAATAATTAGACCAAATCTCAAGAGATGCCGATGTGATTTACCCTATATTTTATGTTACTACCACCAGAGTCGGCTGTACCAACCTTCTGTTAAGGACCTTTCTTTGGGTAAGTAACATGTGTTAGAGGACTGTTGGGCTGTCAGCTACATATAGGAGTGTTTTAGGTTGGTAGTAAAAAGTTAATTTTTTGATTTTTTTAATTTTTTTATGTTTTTTTGATAAAAAAATTATTTTTTTGTGACTTTTTTCAGAAAACTTGACAAAAAATTAAAAAATTAACTTTTACCAAGTTCTCAAATTGTCCCGTAGTATTGTATTCTTTTCATTACGTGCAATTTAGGTATTTTTGTCTGGGTGATAATGTAGATTGGGACACGTCACTCCAATAAAAATCTGTGACTCAGATTAATTAAAAAAAAATTCAATTAATTCATTGACACACACGTCCCACCACTCACACTCACACTCACACACTCTCTCCCCTCTCCCCCTCTCTCTCTCTCTCTCTCTCTCTCTCTCTCTCTCTCATTTTTAATAAAAAAATTAAAAAAATTATTTTAATCTTTTTCATTTTATTTTTATAATATATATATAGATAATTTTTAATATAAAATTTTAATTTTATAAAATTAATATCATTGAAAATATACCTTTAAAATAAGACTAATATTAAATATATTAATAAAAATTTAAAATAAATACAAAATAATTACTATATTTAGTTATGTTTTCAAATTATTATTTTTTAAATATAAAAATTATTTTGATGAAAATAAACATACATAAATTATATATTTTTGAAATTCTCAAAAACAATCTCCATTGCAAAAAAAAAAAAATCATATGAAAATAATGACTTTTAATTTAATTTTATTAACTAAATGAGTTTATAATTTTTTTTAAAAGAAATAAAAAACACACAAATTCAATTTGTGCATAAGTGCAAATCAAATATGTTTTTATTTTTTTTTTTAAACACATTCAATCAGTGCATAGGTGCAAGTCAAATATGTTTTTATTTTCTTTGAAACACAAATTTAATTTGTGCATTGGTGCAAACCAAATTTAAAAGGTTTTTTTATTCTCTTTAAAAAAAATTATAAACTCGTTTGGTTAATAAAATTAATTAAAAATTATTATTTTCATATATTTTTTTTGGAAGGAAGATTGTTTTTAAGAATTTTAAAAATATATGATTTTTAGGTGTATTTCATCAAATTAATATTTATATTTAAAAAATAATAATTTGAAAACATAACTAAACATAGTAATTACTTTTTATTTATTTTAAATTTTTATTAAATATATTGAATATTAGTCTCATTTTAAAGGTATATTTTTAATGATATTAATTTTATAAAATTAAAATTTTATATTAAAAATTTTATATATATCTTATGAAAATAAAATAAAAAATATTAAAATAATTTTAAAAATTTTTATTAAAAATGAGGGAGAGAGTGTGTGCGCGCGCGCATGCCAGTGAATTAATTGATTTTTTTTTTTTTTAATAGCTAATTTCAGCTGCAGATTTTTATTGCAGTGACGTGGTGCAATCTAGACCATCACCCGGAGGGTAGGTTGGAGAGGAAGGCTAATGTTTAGGAAAACTAGCCTGTTTAGTTCTGTTTTTGTTTTCTTTCTTTTCATATTTCTTTTTAGCATAAATTAAAAATATACCATTTGAGATTTGTTTAAAATATGAATTATTTTTTATAGTTTAAAAAATTACAAATACTTTCTTATTAAAAAATTTATATAATATATAAAAATAAAATTTTTAATCTCTTCTATACAATAATAAAATTATTTAAATTATTAATTGAAATAAATTTCTAATATCATTAGAAATTATTAATTAATTTCATGATTTATGAATAGGGAGCAACTTGTCTCAAGTTGGGGTTTCCAATTGGAGTGTCCTGTTGGGCCTTCGTGGGTCCACCACGAAGCCCACATCGATGATTTGATCCATTCATATTTAAGACTCGTCGAGTATGTCATCTCTGTAAAAATAAAAAAAAAGTTGATCGGATATCAATAGTCACTTGATTATATTACATTTGTGTTAATAATGTATTTTTAAAATTATAGTTACCGTTGATACAAATTTGATTTAGTTAAGTGGCTATCGATATCGAATTAACATGATTTTTACAATGATGAAATACTCGACGAGTTTTAAATATTGAACGGCTCAAATCATCGATGTGGACTCCGCTCTAGTCTGATCTTGGATTGGAGACAAGCCTCGGCCTTATTAATAAAAAAAGATTATTTGTTATGAAATTAGAAATTTCAATAGACTGTAATTTTCAAAATCATATAACACAATTCGTATTTTAAGCAAATTTTAAAAGTGTATTTGTAATTTATCCTTCTAATAGTGTATAAAAAATAAAAAATGAAAAAAAAAAAAAAAAACTTATCTTTTTCTTTTTTTGTGCAAAATTTTTTTATAAATATTTGAAATAACTTTATGGTATTTCCTAAAAAGTTATTTTCAGACAATTTTCTTAAAAATAGTTTGTGAGATGAATTCGTCAAACAAGTTTGAAAACATAAAAAACAATTGGATGCCTTTTCGATTTCACTCACGGTATGAAATTTATAACATTGATGGAATGTATTTTTGCAGTGTATTAGAATTCGCCCAATTCATTGTACTACCCTTAAGTTAGAACAACTTTGTGAGTTCTTGTATTGAAGGCAGAAAAGATTTTCACAAAAAACAAAATAAAATCCGTGGTGCTATATACATTAATTAGTATATTAACTAATGTATCAATACTAGTTAGGATATTATTATTGACCCTACTCATTATACAAATTATAAATATTAAAAATCTCTTAAATTATGTTACATCATCAATTAATATAATAGTTAATACACTAATTAATACATATAGTATTATTCAAATAAGATATAAATATGTAAGCATTTAATTGTTGTTGATGGCATTTAATTGGCCTATTTAATGTATGAAAAATGATTTGTCCCCCTAAAAATGGTCCCCCTAATCTTCCTAACGCCCAAAACTACGTCATTTTGGACATTTTTTTTTATTTATTTATTTTTTGGCCTTGTTTGCAATTTTCGGGGGATTAGGAGGGCCCCAATTTCGGGGGATGTAGCACAACCGTTAATGTATTTAGTAACTATTTCTTGTCACTTTCTTTTTCTTTTTTTTTTGATTCATGAGAATAAGAAAAACAAAGCAGTAGCAGTTTTGGGATATTCAATCCCTTACAGAGTTGGCATTCACCATGTCAGTGATAAGAAAGGATAAAAGAGATGTAGGAGGATTCTCTACAAAGACAAGGTGGTCTTGTTGATTGACTCCAACGTTGGCCAAAGCATCAGCACAGTGGTTGCCTTCTCGAGGAGTATGTTGAATGGAGCACTAGCACCTACTGAGAAGGAATTTGGCATCCTTAATAATGGCTCGATAAGGTGAACTGTTAGAAGCACTTTCCGTGAGCATTTCCATAGCATTGTGAGAGTGTTTCAATAATGATATTGGATAGCCCTTTTTGCATAATAATGGTCAGCCCTCTGTATATCGCCCAGATCTCTGCTTCTAGGCTAGTACAATGGCCTAGGTACCCATGATAGCCCCATATCCAAGAGCCAACTTCATCTCTGAGCAGTCCACCGTAACCTGCCTGTCTTGGATCCCCTTTGGAGCATCCATCTGTATTGAGTTTAAGTTTTCCTACAATGGGACAAGACCAAACAGTTAGTACAGAATTCAAGTAATTTGGATTGAGGGCATTCCGAAAAGCTTGTTGAGTTGCCCCTGCTTGCTCTAGAATGAGTTTGGCACTTATAGATGGGGATTGAGTTTGGTTCTCAAAGACAAATCTGTTTCTCTCCTTCCAAATGTTCCAAAGTGCAGTAATGAAGATTAAGGGCCATTGTACTTCATTGACTTTCACCTTACTTTTAATATTAGTTTTGATCCAATCTTGAATTGAAGTATAGATGCTTTGTTGCCACCAGCTGGGGTCTCTCAGAATAAGTCAAAAAGATTTGGCTTTAGGACAGCCTCTGAGAAGATGAACGGTGTCTTTCCTACTGCACTGACATCTGGGGCATGTATCAGTCAAGGAGAGATTTCTGATTAGCCTTTGGTGATTAGTAAGGAGCTTATCTTGCAGCATCAGCCACAAGAAGCTTTTGATTTTTTGGGGGGCCTTCATCCTCCGCAGCCACTGCCAGTCTTCCCCATTATTAACTTTCCCTGAAATGGCTTGATAAGCAGCAGCAGTGGAGTAGTTACCATTGGTAGAGCCCTGCCAAATAGGGCCATCAGAAAAAGTCACATACCTTGGCCTGAATATACTGAGAATATCATTCTTATCTTGTTGAGATATGACTGTTGCAATAAAAGACAGGTTCCATTGTCCCTCATCATCAAGTAGAGAACTAACTCTAGTGGAGTTATCAATAAGAGGACCTTGGTATTTGTTGCAGAGAGGCTGTGATCCACACCACTAGTCAATCCATAGAGAGATGTTCTCCCCTGTACCCACATTCCACTTGATGTTCTTATCTAAGACATCCCTATTCTTGATAATGCTTTTCCAGGTGTGAGATGCTCTTCTTTTGGTTGGCTAGTTAGATAGGGTATTGTTCCTGAGGTACTTTGCTTTGAGAACTTTACACCTAAGGTCCTCAGCATTACTAACTAACTTCCAGCCCAATTTGGAGATAAAGGCAGAATTTTGCTCTCTAGCTTTCCTGATACCAAGCCCACCATGTTTTTTGTTTTTATACACTTGGTTCCAATTAACCATATGGATTTTCGTAACCCCTTCAGTGCTGCCCCACAGAAAATTTCTATTCAGTTTATCAATGTGATTACAAACATTTCTGGGGAATTCCAAGGTTTGCATCACATGGTTGGGTATAGCAGCAGTGACGGATTTAACCAGAGTAGTTCTACCAGCTAAAGACAGATTCTTGGCTTTCCAACCAGACAGTTTTTTAGACATTTTCTCGATAATATCTTTTATGAGAGTCTTATTGATCCTATGGTGTAGAATGGGTGTACCTAGGTATTTACCTAAGTCATCTATCAAAGGTATGCCACACTTGTGGCTGAAAGGGAGGGCTTCTCTACGGGAAATGTTTAGAGAGACAAACATTTTCGATTTAATTAGGTTAACTTTTTGACCAGACATGTCACAGAACTCAGAGAGAACTTCCATGATACAATCACAATTTCTATCATTAGCTTTGGCAAATAAAATGAGATCATCAGCAAAAAACAGATGGGAGATAGAGGGGCCATCTTTGGAAGCCTTTAAGCCCTTCCACCTGCCACAATCTGTTTTAATTTTAATCTGGTTTGAAAGAATTTCCATACAAAGAACAAAGAGATAGGGGGAGAGAGGATCTCCTTGACGGAGGCCTCTACCCATGTTAATGCTGGGAAGAGTTTCCCCATTCCAGATAATAGAAGATCTGACATTAGAAACACAACTCATAATAAGGGTAATCCAATCAGAATTAAGGCCAAATTCCTTTAGAGAATGTTGGATGAAATCCCAAGATAACCTATCATAGGCTTTTTCCAGATCAATTTTGAGAACTATACCCCCAGACTTACCTTTCTTGAGCCTAAGAGTGTGGATAATCTCCTGGGTAATGATAATATTATCTGTAGTAGTTCTGCCCGGTATAAAACTACTCTGATTAGGACTGATGAGGTCAGGGAGGAGAGGTCTAAGTCTGTTGACAATGACCTTGGTAATAGCCTTATAAGTGACATTACAAAGGCTGATAGGCCTGAATTGTTTAATAGAATCGGGATTGTCAATTTTAGGGATGAAGACTATCTGAGTTTCATTGATATCCTAAGGGACAGAATGATTTTGAAAACAAGTTTTGATGAAATGGCAGAACTGGTCCTCCTTGTTTGCTGAGCCCATTAAATATTACTAGCATATGATATTTAGAAAAATTATTCCAAATGATATTTAGAAAATAAATAAATTTAAATCCATACTATAAAATCAAATTTTAGATTGTGATCCCACACCCACACCCACACTTGCACTCGCACCGGCCCCCGCACAAAACAACAACAATAAAAAATAATTAAAAAATCAATATTATTTTATAAATATTTTTCTATTAACTAATCTACTTTTCGATTTGAAATCTGGATTGAAAAGTGTTGTTTAGACTCGTGAGACCATTCATAAGTCTTATTTTGATAATTCAAATTGTTTATTCAATGACCATGTATATCATCAATGATAAAAATTAAGTTAATTTGATAATTATGGTATTTTTATTTTATCACATTTGACTTCTAAAAAATTGATGGTCTATTTACGCTAAGTTTGGCATAACATAAAAAAGTCAAAAAGTCACTATCCTATTTAAGTCACATTATCTTATTTAAATCACATCACCTCTCTACCACATCACTTCAAACCCAACCCATATTTTATAAAAAATCAAAAAGTGCACTTATTTGGATCATCCCAAACAACTCCTTAAAATAACACACTAGTGATCTAGTTTTTTGAAAACAAAATGATATAATAAAGAGGTTACTATTATCCCATCAACTTAAATTTCTTCATGGATGATGTAAATGCAAGGTGGTACCAAATGAATGATGCAGATATTTGAAGCGTATTTGTGCCCACAATGTCAAATAATACTTTCCAATCTATGGATTAAAGAGAAGTCTAATCCTTTTTTTAAATACCTAATATTTTTGCAAAGAAAGATTGTCTCTAGTCCGAATCTTGACTAGATAAATGATATTTAAGTTCGTAAGGCTCATCATAGGCCCGCTTAAATGATTTTATTTTGTAGATTTATATGTGCATATCACATAAAAAAAATTAAATTAAGCCAATCATTATAATCAATTGATTAAATTGTATTTATATTCAAAATAATGAAGATTGTTTCAATTTTGAAATAAGTCATCCACTTTTTAAAAGAGAAACTTAATAGATCATATGGTTATAACTATCAGATCAATTTAATTTTTATTTCATAAATTATCCACACACGAGCCAACAAAATAAATGAGTTAAAACATCCAAATAAGGGCGTAATGGGCTCACGGCACTGCCCAATCCATAATGTGGATAATGGGCAAAAATACCAAACGAGGCCTGAATGTCAATCACAAAATTTTGTTAAAATGTAATAGAAAAGAGTACAACTAATTTGCATTTATAATTTCACATCTATCCTACTTAAACATCTCTGTGTTCGAAAAATTTGCTAAAAATGCAACCGTGAAACTTACAACTAAATTGTCATATATTTACATTTTGAAGTTCAAAAAAAAAAATCTGAAAAAAAAAAAAAAAAAAACCATACAAATTCATCAATACCTTATTCAAAACATAATTCGACAAAATATCCATGTCACAAAAATTGGCTAAAATGTAACAGAAAGAGAGCAACTAACTTATTCTTATATCTCTCATATTATGAGTTAAACATACGACAAAAGTACCGGTAAGGTCACATTATAAGTTAAAGATAAGAAGAATTATAGATGTCTTGAAATCTCATTGAACTAAAATGACAAAATGTACAAATGATTGTCCTTAGATTTTTTGACATTATGAGTCAAACATCCAACACAAATTACCCGTGTCATGAAAATTTGTTAATATAATGACAAAATATATGATTGATTGTACTTAGATTTTTTGACATTATGAGTTAAACATCCAACTCGAATTACCGATGTCATAAAAATTTGTGGCAATGTAACAGAAAAAACCTTACAACTAATTTTTCTTTAATTATCTTTGCTAGCTAGCTGTTTCCTATTCCTCTTCTAGCAAAATTAACATGATGTTAACATAAACTATAACATTGTCTTCAAATATCCATCTGTTCGGGGCACAAATTTTGCAACATTCAAATAAAATATATCATCATATGCAAAATAAATAACGAATAAAATATTAAAAAAATTGTCCTAATATATATATATATATATATTAAAAAAAAGAAGCAATAAGTTCATTTAAGCTACAATAAACAATACTTTTGTCTAGCGGTATTTTGGAACAATACTTGCTATGCTTCGTTTTGCTTTCAAATTTACTTATTAAAAACTAATTGGATGAAAAATAATGAAAAATTTAAGAACAATCATCATCATCATATTATTTTATTCTTTTTTGTGAAGGAAAAAAGTTTTTAAAAATTAAAAAATATATTTATGGTGTTTATTCTAACCAAACTAATTTTTTTACTATTTTTAAAAATACAAATGTTGAATGCAAAACCAAAACAGAACAACTTTCTTGGTTAACTCAGGAGACAACTAACCGAGAGCACCTCCATAGAAAGCCAATTCAGCAAATTAAATGCAATAATTAGAAGCAAAAAAAGAATCAAATTCAAAACTTCAAACTTACCTTACACCTTAGCAAACACAACTTAATTCACAACAAGACAAATATCCGAAACAAACACTTGTAAATTCCACATAACACACTCATTCCGCTTGTGAGATTCCTCATATAAGAAAGAGGCCAGACTATCTCCATCAGGACAAGCCAGAATAGATTTTGTTGCTAAAGAAGCCTTTTCATCAATAAGACCATTTGATTTTTCACTTGTTAGTTTTCTACTCAAAGAAACACTTTCATGGCCTTGAAATTTCCAAATCTTTCTCTGAAGCGACTAGGAAGAATTTGGGTTCCAGTAGGTAAGGCTTTGGCAGAGAAGCGAGTGAGGCTGTATATTATTTGGCGATGTGTCCACATGTTGGTTTGTTGGAAGGACAATGATGATCAACCAAGATGATGATGGTGATAGTAAAGAAATAACTCGGTGTGATAAGGCTTTAATTGTTTTTCATTAGAATCATGGAATGTTTTGTATGCTATAATTAATTTTATCTATGTTTGGTATCATTGTTAGCTGATGGCATTGTGGAGATGATCCGAAGAGAGAAATTTCAGAGCAATTTTAGAACTTCCCATCTATGTTTTTATCAGTTTGTTTGGCTGCCTAGTGCATTTATATACTTTCGCATTTGTGTTTTCAGTGTTTTGGGGCATAAATGTGACAGAAAATTGATGTTGGTATCTTGCCAAAACTTGAATATGTTTCTTTTTGGGTTTTGGAATAAGATTGAGAATGTGCCATTTGGGGATGAAACTTTTTTCCTTAATCACTATTACCTCAATGCATTTCTTTATTTCGAGTTAATATATATATATATATATATATTTTTGCATGCTGATCCACACCAAAAAATAAAAAAACAAAAAAAGTATTGATGGAAATTCTTATGCCATTATCATTTATCAAAGGTGAACTTTTCAGGGAAAGGAACAGAAAAGGGAAAGCATAAAAAGATGAGGAAGTGAAAGAATTGATAAATCCAAAATCCAAAGATAGCTGATTAGAGGTGTCTAATTAGGAAGGAATTAATCGTATTGCTAGAGCAAAGAATCTATTTAAAGTGGCTCATTTTGTGAAAACAAGAAAACAATAGCTTGACAGATATATCCAGTCTGAGTTAGGTGCCTATTACAGATCACATTTTCCTTTTTTTTTGGTTGGATTTGGGGGCCGAGGGGAGGAGAGTGCTGTCTTTGTGTTTCAAGTAAAAAGGTTTGTCCAAATAATGTTTTAACTATTTTAAGGTTAATAAATCCGGGTGAAAACACGGATGCAATCAATTTAAGTGAGTATCCCATCATCATCTAAGACCATCTCCAATAGTTCAGCAGATGTATGACCACATTCAAATTTGGTGAAAAAGAGATACTTTTGGTGCTTCAATGGTTTCATCAAAATGGTATCAAATTGAAAAAACATCAGATGTTTCACCAAATTGAGAAACTAGGAAGCGTTCATCAATTTACTATACGTAGACATTGGGCTGGGACCCATCGAACAACCGGTCGAACGTCCAGCCGGTTGTCCACCCGATCATCCGCTTAACTGCACAAAAATTGAAGAGGAAAGGAAAGTTTCGAGAGAGACATAGCCCCCAACAATGCTCAGCCTAGGAAGGTTTCCACCACCCTGCAACACCACCCATCACCACACCATCTCTCAATTTCTTCCTTTTCCATCCAAAACCCACCAAACCCATCTCCCTTGTCTCTCAGATGGATTGACCCATCTCAATTTCTATCTTGTTCTTCATCAAATTCCTACTAAATTGTGTTTATGCTTTAAAGAGTCAAAGTGGAGGAAGATGAGACAATAATAGGCTCTTGGAAATGGAAGATTTAGATGATGACTTTGAAGATGATGAAGATGAAGATGAAGATGAAGATGAAGATGAAGATGAAGATGAAGAGATGTTTGTGCCTTTGATGAATATGAAGAAGTGGATTGCGAACAAGCCTTCTGGGTTTGGTGAAGGGAAAGTGTATGCTCTTGCCAGTCAACCGGCTGATCGTCCACCTAGACATCCGGTGTTTTGATGAAAGCACCGTTGGAGTGTGTGATATCAAATTGAGGAAGTCGTTTTTTTTTTTTTTTCCACTCAAATTTGATGAAAAAAATAATGAACCATTGGAGATGCTCTAAATAGGCAAAACAAACCAAGTATATATTATCCCATTTCCAACTAGCAAAACATTTCCATATATCATACCCAAAATTAGAGTAAATACACTAACCTCCCTTAATTAAATTTCATAAAAATACAATAAGCTCCAAAAGTTCATATAATTACATTGAGCCCCATTTTCACAAGAAATCCATTAGTCATATAGATGGGGGGATATCATCGTACCTTTTACATTAAAATGTATATTTCAATTTATATATCATTGTGTCTTTACAACATTTGTGTTAGTTCCAATCTTTTAGCCTTACTAAAAGTGAAGTCAATGTAATTAATCCAAAAATATCGTCATATTTTTTACATTAAAATGTATATTTCACCTTATATATCATTGTGTCTTCATAATATTTGTATTAGTTCAAATTGTGATTCTTGTTGGGTTTTCTCCAAACCTCGAGGATGGACAGTGTAATTTACACCTGACGACAAAAGAACTAGAGTTCCCTTTGTACATGCAAAATGTAAAACGTAGACATTATATTGTATAGGCAATTACAATTAGTTATATATTACATTTTAATACAATTTCAATCACATGAAAATATCAAAGTTAAAGGATAAAAGTGGGAGGACTTGCTGTTGATTCAAAGTGAAAATCCAGAAATAGTTCAAATAACGGGCCCGTCTTTCTTCGTTTTTTTACTCCATGGGAGCACTTGCTTAAAGGTGTCGTATATAGTTGCCTGCCATATTGAGATAGAAAAAAAGAAGACAAAAATGTTTAATATGCCTCTTTAAGAGTGGATTCTTGAAATTCCTAAGGATAATTTTTTTTTTGGTGTTGGTTCAATCCAGAGGAAGACGTAATCAAAGTCAAAAAGACTTATCATGTGGCAGACAGATAATTTGGGACATAGGACAAGGAAGAATTGGGATGGTGAAACAAGATCATAGTAAATAATGCCTACACGGATTCACTTGATATCTGTATTATACAAAATATTGAGCTTACATTAACAAACACATGTGATACTTCTTTGTGCATAGCGATTAGTGAGTTAGAAATGTTAATGTGTAGCATTCTCTCATATGGTCTCTCACGGCCATGAGTCATATAATTTATTTTGTCCTGTGTGTTTTAATTAGGACTTTTGTAGATTAGGCCCTTGCAAATAAATTGCATGCTAATTGGTTTCAATTAAGTCCAATGGTTATTTCCCATTAGGGATTTGGAGTTGAACTGAAAACAAACACTCCAACACAACATGGCTTTCGTGAATCCCATGTTATGGAGGTCAGGTGTGTTTGTTCTATCCAAATCCCTAACGAGGAGTTGACAATTGAATTATAATTGAAACTAACAAAATCTCTTGATGTCGAGTGAAGAACGATTCTCACCTTAACTCAGGTTAGGAGGTGTTATAGGTAGGGGAGGCTTAACCCCCATTATATAGTGACTAAAAATAAATTACAAGGATCTAAGTAAAACTTGCTCTAATTTATTTGATGGTGGAAGGTGGTTTTTTGATAAAAAAAAAAAAAAAAGTAAGATAATTTTGTGGCTATGCATAGCCTAATCTTTTTGGTCCAACAATTGTAGGATACATAATAGAGGTTATGTAACATCTACCCATGACGCCTACCCTCTGACGACAAAGATAGAAGTTGGACACGAAATTTTGAATCTCTAAATACCACATCAATAAGCTACTGGTCCCTATTCTCTATGTATATGCCCTTTTATTTTCATGATCCTCTGTCATTCATCACCACATTTTACTAAAAATTATTCAATGCTCTGTATGCATTATGCGGCGTAAGTTCCGTGATGCCTCCACAATACATCATGTAACACATAATCCATCAGGAGATTAGAACCACAAACAAGTTCTGTTGACAAGTTATTAAAGTGTTTGTTCACCAGTAGTATGAAGCACCACGTAACCAATACCACATGATGCATAAAGAATACTATGAACTATCTCGGTAGGGTAGGAGAAATTACCTAATAAGCTCAGTTTATGAGACATATGGTGTGACACTCCAATAATATAACAGAATACATTATTATTTTGTCTCTTATTTTCTATACAAGATAATCAAGTCTTCCTATAGTCCTCTTGCATTGTGTTGTAGTCCACTACTGAACCAAAAATTACAACAATCTAAGTAAAATGTCCACTAAATTATATGATGTTGAATGCGGCTTACCCAAAAAAGAGATTATGTACGAGACGTACTATTTTTTTAAGCAAATTATATTGATAGTTCTTATACCTTGGTTTTTGTGTCATTTTAGTCCTCATAATTTTAATTAGTTTGATTTTAGACTTCAATTTATGATTTTGTTTTAATTTGATTCAATTGATTACAATTTTATAACATTTTTAATGAAAAAATGAGAACATGAGAAGCACGTCTCATGCTTTTAGAAACAAAAAATTATAAAAGATAATTTCAACGTACTCCGTGACCATTTTTTTATCAAAAACCCTCACCGACATAATCAATTAGACCAATTAATATAACTAAAATAATATAACTAGTACCAAAATATAACTAAAATAAATCAAAAATTAAAATTCAAAATCAAATCAATTGATATTACTAGTACCAAAATAATATAACTAACGTAATTTGTCCTTTTTTTTTCTTTGGCCAATAATATAATAGGCTACATAATAGCGGTTAAGCTCCCTCTATAATGCCCCCACTGCCTCACAACACTGTGTTGAGCCTCTAAGGCACAAAACCTTCCCAGGTTCCTAATTTCTACCCTCCGATGGCAGAAGTGTGAAATAATGAAATTTGAACCCCTAAATACCACACCAATAAGTTACTTGCCACACATAGAGTAATGTTACAGACCCACATTTTATATCCACAAATTCAAATTCAGATCCTCTCTTTGAGGCATCCTACTGTGTTTCCTACGAGGAACGGTTGAGTTGGTGGCATGTCACTTAGTTAGAGATGGACGGTAGAGATTTGTTGAATTTTTTTTAAAAAAAATTCTCACACATCAGAGCTGTCACCCTGTCACCACTGCACAAGTGACAAAATTGCCCTCTCGCTCTTTATGCATAGCATAGCATACATACATACCGATAATATTTAGTAATTTTTTTGATAAAATATGTAGTATCTCTAGTATTTTTATTAAATTATGCAATAAAAATTAAAAAAAATAATATTCAAATATACAAATATTAAATCAAACCCCATATAATAAAAATAATAATAATAAATAATATTTCATCCATACAAATATTAATTCAAATCATATAAATAAAAAAAATATATTCAAACTATATAACTATTAATTCATAGATTGGATTTGCTCCCCACATAGACTAACAACCCCACACAAATTCAACTTGCATCCCACACAAATTCAACTTGCATCCCACACCGACTAAACTTGAGGAATCACAACCCTCCCACATCATGGTTTCTGAAGCAACTTTCCATGAGCTAGTACTGTAGGTTTGAGTGATAAATGCCTGCTTTGGCTCCCTAGCATTGCTATATATGTGAGTGTTTGATATAAAATTTTGTAGTTTTGTTAGGGTCCCTAACATTACTCTTTGTAATTTTTGTATCTTCCATTTACATTAGACGCCGAACAAATGGGCCTGGGAGGGAAAACAAGTTTTGGGATATATATATATTGTAAATTCAGCTCATCTCAGCCGCTCGGTGAAAATCTTATTTTTTATTATATAATTTAACAAAAATATTAGAGATACTAAATATTTTATCAAAAAAATTACTAAATATTAACATGGTGTGGGTCTCGCATCCACATAAGTATTTGACAGATTTTTTGATAACTTTTTTACTAGACTCTACATTTTCTCTCTCTTTTTATTAATTTATTTATAGATTTATCAATGTTTTCTCCAAGAAAATAAAAATAATATTTTTATTAAAAAGTACTTAGAGAAAAAAATATTATTTATATTAACATAAATCATACAAGTCATTTTAATTATGTAAATTTTTATTAATTTTGAATAACTAATTTAAAATTTTATTAAATACGTTAAATATTAGTCACATTTTAAAAAAATTATCAATGTCTTTTAAAAATATATTAATTTTATAAAAATCAAATTAATATATTAAAAATTATATATATATATATATTTTATTAAAATATGATAACCAAGTAAAGGAAAATAATTCTTTTCATATTAAAAATGAGATGTGTATGTGAATGTATTATGTATATGCAGAAGTGATTGAGACCCCCCCTCCTCCCACTCCGACCATCCCTTACACACATGTGGAGGTTGGTGATTGAAGGAGAAAAAAATTAAATAAAAAAAAACCTGGCCAAACACAAGCTAGTGGGGGTCGTGCGGTTCAAATCATTTTTCCATGTATCTGTGTGTATGTATGCAATGCATAGAGAGGATGACAAGCTGACAGGCATGACATTTGAAATTATTATTATTATTTATATCCAACAGATCTCAGCCGTCCATAGTGGGCGACATGGCACCATCTCAGCTGTTCTCTTAAGAAACAAAGTAGGAATCCCCAATCTGGATTTCACAAATTTACCTATAATGATATGGAAAGTAACCTTATATGATTAAATGTGTAACTAATTAAAATTTGACATCTATTATATTATCTCAATGTGAGTCAAATTATGAGAGTATTTTGTAAATCTCAAACATTTTCGCACTAGATAATATAGATCACATGATGTTTTACCAATAGAAAAACGCATTAATTAATGTGCTAGTTCATTAATAGTATGTATAATCTATACCAAGGGATGCTTAAAAACACAGAAGTCTCTCTTAAGTAATTTTGAGTTCTATTTAGGAGCGAAATGAGATGCAAAAAATTAAGTTACGATTGGTAAAGTTTTAAAATTATAATTTTTAAAATTATAATTTGAGAATAAAATTATGTTTTGAATTTGTGAGTTTTGAAATTATGATTTAAAAAAAAAATTTATTTGATTATGAGTTTTGAAAAAAAAAATTAATTGAGTTTTGAATTTTTGATGTGATATATAAATTCAGAAAATTTGTTAGGTTATGAGTTTTGAAAAAAAAAATTTTAAAACTTAATTCAAAAAGTTAGAACTCATAACTAAATGTACAACTCAAAACTCTATTACAAATTTATTTAAAACTCATAACCAAACTCTTTTTAACATTCAATTCAAAAAAAAAAGTTATTATTTTGGTGTAAAAAAATAAATTATATATTTAAAGAATATCAAAAACAAATATAATTTTTTTTTTCTAAACAATAGGATTGGCAATTGCCAAAAAAAAAAAAATTACACTGTTCCGATTGACCGGCCGAATGTCCAAGGGAATAATTGGGTAGACACAAAATTTAAAAACTCTCCTGCTTTTCAAAATGGAGAAGACGAAAGAAAGAGATATGTCAAACGTGAAAGATAAATATATTTTGAAATTTATGGTGGAATCACATTTTCAAAACTTTATCCAAACGGAGGTGCAAGTGAAGGGTTAGAATTATGATTTGAGAGTTTCACCAAACACAACCTTAATAATTGCAAAGATATCGTGTGAGTTAAAATCCTCTAAAGTATTCATTTAATAACTAGACACTAAGAGCATTCTCATCAAATTAGCTTTAATCATTTTTTAGCTAATAAACCTCAAAAAATTAAGTCCATCAAACTCGCTTGTAGCTCAATAACTCGTTACAACAAGTGAAGCATTGTTCATCGTTACTTGTGTGTTACTGGAAATCTGACCAGATGTCCGGCCGGTCAACCGGTCAACGACATTTTTTTATTTTTTTTTATTTTTTTACATTTCTTCCAATTTTACTTTTACAAAGGAACATAAGAATTGTTTGGCTAGCAGCTTATCAATTTAATTAAAAAAAGAATAACAAATATTTAAATAAGATTGATTTAGAAGAAAAAGTTTGATGCAGTGAGGTGATTAGCTAAAATAGAAAAATAATTTTTTTAGTTATAATTTAACTAAAAATTTAAAGAGATTGATGTGGGTGCTCTAACTTTCATCTATTAAAAAAAAAAAAAAAAAATCTTAATGGGATAAAAGAAACTATAGATCACACGGTATTGTACACCACTCATCACTTGCCATATAACTTGGGCTTCGCTTGGGAAGTGAGTTGACTTTTTGACTTTTTAATTTTTTTTAACTATTTTAGCTTGAAACTAAAAAGCCTAGTTTGAGAAGAACTTTTTATTTTTTTGAATTTTTTGACTTTTTTTGTAAGAAAAAGAATATAATAATTATGGATTGAATGTGACATTTCGTCTTATTAGACTTAAAAATCTTTTTTTTTCTTTGGTGTGACTATTTTAGTCAAAATATCCTCAAACCCAGCTTCCCAAACATAGGCTCATAGTGACCCCTTTTATGAAGACCAACTAAGGCTTTGTTTGGAAGGTGGATTGATTTTTAACTTTTAGATTTTTTTTATTATTTTAATTTTAGGTTAAAAAGTCTTGTTTAAGTTAGATTTTTTGACTTTTGTGAAAAAAAATGAAATGATTATAATTTGGATGTGATATTTTGGAATGGTTTGAGATGATCTAAATAAACACATTTTTTGACTTTTTATGAAATATGAGTTAAGTTTGAAGTGATATGGTAGAAAGGTGATGTGATTTAAATAAAATAATAACTTTTTGACTTTTTAAGGTACTCCAAACAAGGCCTTTGTCTTATTAACTTTTTAATTTATTTTAGACTATTTTAAAAAGATGGTTAAAAAGTCATATTTTAATTTTTAACCTATTTTAAGTTACATTCTTCTCTTACAATTTTTTACACATTTTTTAATTAAAAAGTCAAAAAATTAACTTTTAACTATCTTTTTAAAATAATTCTTTATCTTTTTATAACTATGTGCCGTTTTGAGAGCTTTCATAAAAAGTCACGTTTATCATTTTTCAAAAACGCAAGTGGCCAAAAACGTAACAAAATTAGTTTGGGAAGGGCCGAAAATGCAAGTGTGAAATTACAAATTAGGACCTATGGCAAAAAAATAAAAAAATAAATTTCTTATGTTAGGTAATGGTATTTTGGTCATTTTAATTTAATTTGACACCATAAATAAATATTAAACTAAAAAGCAAAAAATTAGCTTTTTACTAACTTTCTAAATCACTTTCTAAAAAGCTCAAAAACTTAATAAAAAGTCAAAAGTCAACTTTTTACCAACTTCCCAAAATATCCCTATTTTAGCCGAAAAAGAAAGAGCAATGATAGAGACCACTAAAAGTGGTGCTTTAAAACAAGGAGTACTTACCAATCAGTCCTATCAACTAGATTTATTTACCTACAGGTCCTAACTAATAAATTTAACACTATAAAAATAAGAGATTGATAAATTTATCACTATAAATTTATTCATAAAAACAAAGAGACTGATAAATTTATCACTATAAACTTATTTATAAAAATAAAATACTGATAAATTTATCTTTATCACTTAATAAATTTATCAATAAGACTTAACGGATAATAAGTCTTAAAAATAGAACCTACTGGTAGTTTACCCTTAAAACAACTACTAATGATGTGGCATCCACTTATAAAAAAAAAAAAAAAAAAAAAGCGCACAACAACACTGTACCAATAGATAAAATTCACTACCGCATCATTAATGTTGACATTAATTGGTATTTTCGCTCATTTTTCTTATTCATGAATATGTTTGTTCATCAGTAGAATAGAACGCCACGTAACTTATATCAAATGATAACGAAGACTCGAAACCATTTGAGTGGGACAGGGATAAATTATTACAAGACATGTTTTGTCATTCTCATGGCAGGAACACGTTACTATTTTGTTTTTTTTATGCAAGATGATCAATTTATTTCTTACAATTAGACAAACACACGATCCCAGTGAACGTCTTTCAAATATATAAAAAAATAATAATAATAAAAAAAAAAGAAAAAAAAAAAGTAAGCCATTGAACCTCACATTTATTTTACATCTGCAAATACAGCATTTGTTTGGCAAGTTAAATTTTAGTTTTTTTTTTTATATTAAAATCTACACAAATAAAAAAATAAAAAGATAAAATAGACTAAAATAACAAATAAGACAAAATATCACATCAAATTCATAATCATTTTCTTTTTTCTCTCATAAACATAATATCCAACTACAAAAAAATTTATTTATCTTTTCAAACACAAATTTTAATTTACTAAAATAGTCAAAAACTAAAATAACAACTTCTCAAACACCCACACAAATAAAAATGATATTCACATTTATAGATACAAATAGGAATCAATAGCAGTCGTCAACAACTTAAGCCTTCGTATAACATGAAAGGTTTTTGGATTTTTTTAGTTAAAATAGTCTAAATAAATAAATAAATAAAAACAAAAAATAAATAAAAAGACAAAATAAAATTTTTTAATTCAATAAAATAAAATGTCAACGAAGTCTAACTAATTTAAGAATTTTAGTGATAGAGGGATGTCTCTTCTTTTTATGCAGTAATATTTTGTGTTAATTGTAAATATGAATGACGATACCCACACACGCTCCAACTATTTTTCTTGGACAGCTAGGCTAGCTATGGAAACAAGCCCACCTACCCTTGGTGAACTTTTTGGACATTGTTTTATCTCCAATAATTTTTTATTTTGATATGTTTTACCCTAGGCTAGCTGTGTAGTAGTGCCGCACCACAACAACCCATTCAATTATGCAATGGCGTATTTTTAAGTTAAAAATTAATAATTACAAAAAATAAGTTAAATGTATTTTTTTAAATTTTAAATTAAAATAATTTATAATCAATCCATTTAAATTGCAGCAAACAATCCCAATGCCTAAATCACACAAAGTTGCTATGAATTTACTTAGATGTAGCAGAATCATGAGAGAGGTTTTCCTCGTGGAGGTTACTTGATAGTTTTAAAATAATATTTTCCTACATTTATCTTGTAATTGTTGTTTTTCTACCGAATTTTTAGTTTAAGATCTTTGATATTAACATTTTTAGTTTAAATTCTTTGACAAATTTAGCTCGTCACAAATTTTTCTCTGATAAATAAAAATTTCTATAATAATATTATTATGTGACCTTAATAAATAAATAAAAATATATTAGACATCTCCTACTTAGCCTTCGTTTGGCAATGATTTTTTTAATTGACTTTTTTAGTTTGAGATTTTTTTGTTCCTTTGATATTTTTGATTGGCTTTTTAGCTTTGGAATGATAAATTTTTATTATTTTTTTCTTTTGTGATTTTTGACTTTTTTTTGTTCTTTTTTTTTATTTTTTATTTTTTATTTTTTAGTCCAACTCAAAAACCAAACAACTCCTTATTATCCAAAAACCTATTTTGAGAAATACTTTCTATTTTTTTTTTTTGAAATAATATTAAAAAAAATTAAAAAGTGATGAGACTCAAAAAAATTAAAAATAAAAAAACTGACTTTGAATTAACTTTTCAAAATAGGCCAAAGTTAAAAAGAAATGTTTCATTAATTTTTTTTATTTCTTTTTTTTCAAATTACATAAAAGTAATGATTTTTCTCATTTGAACCAATAAAACTCTTAAAGAATTGTTTTTGATGTGCTATTTAAGTGTATTTTTTTATTTTTTGACTAAAAACGTAGAAAAAAAATGTATATTTCAGATAACTTTTTATTTTTTTCTAAAAGATATATAATAAAATATTATAGTAAAATTAAAATGACTATTTAACTTTGTGACTTTAAACTTTTGACTTTTGTATAGTTAAATTCAAAAGATAAAATTATTCCCTCACAAGTTTCCTCCAAATAATATGAACTCTTTGACCTTTTTTTTAATAATTTTATGACCTTTTAACTTTTATAAATTATCCCAAGACCTAAATAATTTTGGAAAAATTACAACTTTAGTGATAATTTGAAAAAAATTATAATTATGATTACTACTCCCTCCGTTTTAAAATATTAGTATCTTATTTTATTTTTTATTATTTCAAAATATTAGTCCCTCTTTAAAAATCAAGTATAAAAATAATATAAATTTTTTATTTTATCCTTCTTTTAAATTAATAAACAACATAAAAAGTACAATTATGATATTGATATTCTCAAAAAAATATATTATCAAATGAATAATTTTAAAAAATTAACTCTTTTTAAATGTATAATTGTACTATTAAAAAAAATTAAATTCTCTAAAAGAGACTATTATATTGACACAGAGAGAGTAATATTGATAAAATTTATTATTGTTTTTTTAAAGACGTGACATTTCCCCAATAATTTTCCTTCCTAACGTGTCTCAGTGCACAAAGCTGTCAGGCTTACCGACAGTTGTACTTTTTGATAGCCTTTAGAAGAAAAATGAGCCAGCTAAAAAGAGGAGTATTAATAATTTTGAAGTGGTACGAGGCTCCTATGATATGATGTTTTACTCTTGTGTGTTTTTTTTTTTTTTAAATTTTTACCTTATTAATGATCCATTAGACCATCTCCAACGCTATACCAAATCTGATATCAAATTTGAATTTTGATGAAAATGACACTGTTCATGGCTCCAACGGTGCACCAAATCTGATATCAAATTGAGTTTTCATCAAAAATTTCATCAGATCGCGGAGGAAGTAATGAATTCATCAAAACATCAGAATGACATCGCTATGACCGTTAGAGGGGGACCCGGGTCGACCAACCGGTTGCCCACCCGGTTGACCAACCGGTCAACCGGCAAAAGGTTCAGATACCAGAAAAAATTCAAATTCAAAAAAAAAAAAAAAATTTTTGCCTAACCGATACCAATCGACCGAAAAAGGTTCAAAAAGTTCAAAAAATTCAAAAAAAAAAAAAAAATATTTGGGCAAACCGGTCAACCGGCCGGTCGATCGGCCGGTCGACCACCCGGTTGTCCCGGGACAAATTTGAGAATTTGGTGAATCGTTGGAGCATCTGTTATCAAATTTGATGAAATTGATACTTTTTGACTCAAATTTGGTGAAAATTTTGAGTAAGCGTTGGAGATGCTCTTAGTACTCTCAAATTAGTGAGATGAATCATTATTGTTTTTAGAATTTACTTTTTCGTATTTAGAGGTAGTTTGGGATGATCTAAATAAATATACTTTTTGACTTTTTATAAAATATGAGTTAGATATGGATTTGGATCCAAAAAATTCCAAAATTTAGGAGGGGTATATGACCCCCTAGTCCCTTACTCCTTCCACCATTGAGAATAGGGCTTCGATGGGAGAAATGAGGGATTGGGGAGTGTGAGCGACGAGCGACAGGGTGGGAAGGGACTTCGATTCGAGAAGAGCGGGGCTGGTGAGGGAGGCGATGGAGGGGGTGATGGCCAGCCGTGAGAATGATTAGGGTAAGGTCTCGTTTGTTTTGGGAGATAGAATGGAGGGGATTGATAGTGAGGGGATTAATAATGAGGAGATTGTTAGTGAATGAATTGATAGTGAGGAGATTGATAGTGAGGAGATTAATAATGAGGAATTGTTAAATTATTTTTATATAAAATAATAAAACAAATAAAAAAATATAAAAAATTAAACATTATATTTAAAAAAAAATTTCCAATATAAAAAAAATAAAAAAAATTTCTAATCCCCTCACTATTTTTCTAATACCATCTCTACGTCCTCCTTATCAATCCCCCCTCCAAAGGTATTAGCAATACCAAGGGACTAATAGTCCCAAGGCTTTTTCTGGAAACAAACAAGAACATTAGTAATACCTTAATATTACTAATCTCAATACCCTCCCTATAACCCAAAACAAACGGGACCTTACTAGTGATCCCCACGACCTCTCTCGCCTTTGATTGGCCAGATAATTTTTTTTTTTTTTCTTCTCCGCTTCCATTCACCAATCCTCATGTTGCTGATTGAGAGGTCACAATCACTTCTCTAATAATACTTCTTTCCTCTCAAATCACTATGTTGGTTTCTAATTTTTAGAATTTATTTTTTAGAATTTACTTTATAAAAAATTTTACTTTTTCGTATTTTATATTTTTTTATTTTAACTGAATTTTTTAAATATTTTTTTTAATTTTTAAATACACCTAATATAAATATACTTAGAAAATATAATATTTACATAAAAATCATTAAAAAATACACTAAATGTCAAAAATACAAAAAAGAAAAAAGATAAAAATTTAATATATTTTTCGTATTTTGTCTATTATTTAATTTTTAAAAATATTTTTTCACATATAATTTATTATTTAAATACATCTAAAAAATTAAAAAAAATTACTTAAAATTTAAAAAATATTCAATAAAAATAAAAAAAAATAAAACAAGAAAAAATAAAAAATTCAATTTGAAAAAGGTCTCCGGGTCAGCGCCTGTTGTCCTTTTTGATAGCCTAAGAGTTATGTTAGGGTCCAAATAAATTATCAAGTATCAAATCTCTCACATTTGTAACATCCATACAAATTATGTGTGTAAATCTTCTACTCATATAAAAAATTTAATAATTTATTTAAAATTCATAACATTTTCCAAATAATAATACTTCTTTCCTCTCAAAATAATAATCACCCTGTTGGTTTCTAATTTTTAGAATTTACTTTCCAAAAAATTTTACATACGAGAGATTTGATAAAAAATTTGATAATTCATTGCATTTTCCAAATAATAATCACTGTGCTTGGTTACCAGTTTTTAAAAAACTTTTTTTAAAAAAATTTTTTTTCTTTTTTTTTTTTTTTTTTTTTTTTTTTTTTTTTTTTTTTTTTTTTTTTTTTTTTTTTTAAAAAAAAATAAAAAAAAAAAAAAAAAAAAAAAAAAAAAAAAAAAAAAAAAAAAAATTAAAAAAAAAAAAAAAAAAAAAAAAAAAAAATAATTTTTTTTTTTTTTTTTTTTTATTTATTTTTTTTTTTTTTTTTTTTTTTTTTTTTTTTTTTAATTTTTTTTAAAAAAAATAAAAAAAAAAAAAAAAAAAAAAAAAAAAAAAAAAAAACAAAAAAATAAACAAAATACTTCTTTCCTCTCAAAATAATAATCACCCTGTTGGTTTCTAATTGTTAGAATTTACTTTTCAAAAAATTTTACTTTTTCGTATTTCATATTTTTTTTGTTTTAATTGAATTTTTTTAATATTTAAAAAATAATAATTTTTAAATAAATCAAACATAAATTTATGAAAAAATCTTTAAAAAAAAACTCTAAATACCAAAAATACAAAAAAAAAATAAAAATTCAATACATTTTTTGTATTTTGTGTATTCATTAATTTTAAAAAATATTTTTTCACATATAATTTACTATTTATAATTACATAAATTAAAAGAAATTGATTGAGAATGAGTATTTTTAATTGAGAAATGTTTGGGACCTTTTTTTTAAGGATTTCATAACTTTCAATTTGATCTTGACCTTTGATGTGTGTAGAGGCCATTCATATATATGTGAACTCTACATTATGAGTGGTTGAAATGAGAGTGAAAATTATAGAGGTCATGTATACGTGGAAATCACTATCACAATTGTGTTTAATTTTAGCTTTTTATTTATCATTTTTAACTTGCAACAAAATTGCATAAATAAATAATAATAAAAAAAAAAAAAGAAGCTAATAAATTATGCATTGGAATCACACACTTAGATGTAGAGTTAAAGCAAAGGGGATTAATCAGCAGTGTGTAGTTCTTTTGAAAGACATTTGAAGAACTTACCCAAAAGTGAGGCCTGGCTTGAGAAAGGCTTCCATTCCTTCTAAATCTGCTACCATCATTCTCATCATCTCCAAAGTTTGCTATGTCCATGGAAGATGAATAGACAAAACTACCCCTACCCCGACCCCTTTTACCACCCTTAACAAGGTTAGTAGTATTACCCTTTCGTCCCCAAGAACCAAACAGCCCTCTCTTCCCATGGACCATAGAACCAAGCTGCCCTCTCTCAGGACTCCCACCACCACCACTCCTGCCAAATGACAAAACTGCCCTCTCGGTGAACCTGAATGAGGATGACTGAAACACAGGGATATAAGGACCGTCAAGGACGGCGGTGGGGGAGGGCGTTTTGGTCATTTTGGACTGAAGCCTTGGAGGTAGCTCTAAGCTGCTATTAGTACTAGTGTTGATGAGGGCGGTGCAGGGGTGGGGCTTCCCTGGGTGTTCTTCCCACCGGAATGGGACGGCGGCGGAGGGGTTGAGGGGTGGTGTTAGCATCCCTGAACGGTGTTCCGGTGACTGCATTGGTGGCAGAGTTAATAGTGGAAGCTTTGGTATGGAACTTGCCTCTGCTTCCGCTGCCACAGATCCCATTTTCTCTCTCTCTCTCTCTCTCTCTCTCTATAGTTCCACACTATAGAGATAGCCTTTTAGGAATGAGATTATTGTATTTATTTGAGAGTGGGAAAATGAAAAAGTAAAGACCACGAATAAAGAAATGGGGATGATGAATGACGTTTCACGCTTTCATATTTACGATGGTGAATCGAGAGATCTCAAATGAAATAAATTTTTTATCAAAATATTTATATGTTGTGTACGAGTAGTTATTCTTTTTTTATTTTTTTTTTAGGTCTTCTCAAGTATCCCTCGCCGATCGCGGAGACTAATCCTTCATTTGTAGGAAAGACTTGGACGGTGACAATTTACCAGGATTTACCGCTTCCATGCCCAAGGTGGGAATCGAACCCCCGACACTTGGTTAAGGGAGGAGGAGTCCCTTCCACTCTACCACACCCCTAGGTTGTGTACGAGTAGTTATTCAATATTGTTGTAGTAATGCTTTTTGTTATTACCAAAGTGACCTATAACATTTCTGTTTTATAAATTTTTAATATAAGGGCTAGTTTGGCATGTACTAAATAAGTCAAAAAGTCACTATCTTATTTAAGTCACATCATTTTATTTAAATCACATCACCTCTCTAACACATCACATCAAACCCAATCCAAACCTAACCCAAACCCACCAATAAGTCAAAAAGTACACTTTTTTAAGACATCCCAAACCAACCCTAAAAGTGACAAGTCACACGATTAAAATCAATAATTATTTATTTAAGATACCACTTAAACATATTTTTAGAATATTGATTAATTTTATGAGTTTGTATATACATTTCACCGTCATATCCGTATTTGATAAAATATTTTAATAGAAGAGAAGCATTACTTCGAGGACTGTTGAATAATTATTCATAGGTATCATGTTGTGTAGATTTCATATATGAATATTGCATACAATATGTTACAATTCATTCGGCTCATGAGTCATGAAAAATTACTTTGAATTTTATTGTAAAAGTGAATATATGGCATAAATTTAAAATTAGTATTAATAATGTTATAAGACGTACATACATTCACGACCATGTTCGTATTTGATGAAATATTTTAATAGAAGAGGACCATTGTTCCGAGACCATTGAATAATCATTCGTAAGTATCATGTTGTATGGGTTTCATATATGAGTATTGTGTAGAATATGTGTGGGGACATATTTTGTGAGTAGCAACACGTGGCCAAGGTGGTACCGTAGTGCCAGCCAAGGTATCACTTGTCCTGGACATGATGCCGAGATGATCTCGGCTAGGCCAAGGTTATCTTTGAAGATGCCGAAGTCCGGGATAAACGGATAAGTTATAAGAATCCTAGAATGGAAGAGGACCTCAGTCTGGATAAAGATAAAATTCTTAGGGAATTTATCTCTATCTATTTGAAAGTCCAGGATAAGCATTGAGCCAGAGTCCATTGACGCTAGGCTTCTACAAGGATCAGGTCAGTGTTGGCTATAAAAGTAAGGCACCCTCGTGGGTCTAAGGTACGTTTTTTGTATTCTAACTAGTGAGTTAAGCACTAATTATTATCTTTGAGAGATAACTGAGTATTGACTTGATCGTCGGAGTGCCCTCGGGTGGACGAACCACCGTCGGAGTCTTATCTTTCTGTGACAGGTCGTTCGGGCGCAATCTATTCTGCCGGTGTTCTCCAGCTGAATACCTATTTGGCAGTGTGGTCAAAAAACAGCACACACAATTTGGTGCCGTCTGTGGAAAAGAAAGGAGAATAGATGGCCGACGACGGACAGAAAGAGAAGATTGGGGACGACATCCCTACTGGAAGTGGTAAACACTTTGATCTTAACGTAAAGGAGGATAACTGCAATGAAGAAACTCAGGATCAGAACCCCGGAGAGAAGGACGTTAGCCAGGAGAGAAATGTACCAAAGAAAGCAGACCGATGCGGGTATTATAACGAGAATGACCTCCAAGTATGAAAAGAAAGATGCCTGCAGAGGGATGGAGAGATGAAGGAAATGGCGAATAAATTGGCGAACCTGCAATCAGTTGTCAATTTTATAATGCAGAACAACGTCATACAGCCACCATTTCCGTTATAAGACATGTCGATTCCAGCGGCCAAGAACAATGCCCAGAAAGAAGGGCAGAAAATAATCCCTACAGTCCTTCCAGCACACCAAGACCAAGGAACACTCTCACCGACCTTCAAGAGAGGTTGAGCGAGGAGAGTCACTGAAGGGAGATTCTCAGAGGACGCATCGTACCAAAGAAGCTAACCCTAAAGAACATCAGCATGTTTAAGGGAAGGAACTTTATTTCGACGCAGCTAACGGAGAAAGGTCCAAGATGACTCATAACGACATCGGGAGTAGCACACCAAAAAGGCTGAGATCCGTTGATAGCCGAGCTCCTAAACGGACCAAAGAGGATCTGAGAGATTACCTCTAGAGGAAACGACAAGATGCCGAAGTAACCTCTCCGGTCAAGCCGAGAACGCTGTTCTTGGTAGAATTGGACAAATTTGAAGCCCCGAAGAGGTTTCATATGCCAAGATTCCAGATATACGACGGTAAGTCTAACCCTAACTTTCACGTCGGCTTGTACCTGAATTCAATGGCACTGTACACCAAGAACGAGTCATTGCTCTGCAAAGTGTTTCTCTCATCATTTGGGGAAATCGTATCAGACTGGTTTCACAAGTTGCAGAAAGGAACTGTGAAAAGCTGGAAAGGCTTGGCTAAGATGTTCGTGGCCAGGTTTGTGACAAACAAACTACAGTCGTTGAGAGTGGACTCCCTGATGGCTCTAAGAATTGGCGAGGATGAAAGCCTTAGGGCCTATGCCAAAAGGTATTACAAGGTGTTCAACCGAATACCAGGGTGCAACCAAGAGGTAGCGGTCGTATCTTTTAAGAACGGCCTAAAAGATGATTGTCTGCTTCGAAAATCACTGGTAAAGACACTACCAAAAAGTATGGAGGAACTTATGGCCAGGATAGAAAAGTATGCCAGGGTCGAGGAGGACACGTCGGGGACAAAGACGTCAAAACAAGAAAAGAGAAACAGCTCGCCGAAACGAGGCCGAGGTAATGGTGGATACAATAAACAAGAGACAGGATTAACAGCTACACAGGCAGTCACAACCGTATTCCGAATTTCGGTCTACAAAGTCTTGGAAAGAATCCGGAATCAGCCCTATTATAGAGCACCAGAGAGGATTCCTGGTGAATTTATGAGAAGAAGTCTGGGGAAACGTTGTGCCTATCACAATGAGGATGGGCATCTAACTCAATAGTGCAAAGCCTTAAAGGCACATCTGGAAGACCTGTTAAGACAAGGTCATCTAAGGGACCTGGTAGATGAGACCAGGACAAGGAAAGAGCAAGCGAGACTGCCTCAGGCATCGACAACACCGCCTCCACCAGCACCACAACCGCAAGCAGGCGGATCTCGAGTGATCAATGTGATTCATTCGAAGGTCAATGAAAACGAGATACGTAGGGAAACTCAGAAGGTAAAACACTTGCAACATGTGTATCAGGTCCAGCAGAAGAGACCTAGGGCAGACGAATGCTAGGGACCAGTGGTGTCCTTTACTGAAGACGACCTAGAGATGGTGCAGCATCCACACAACGATGCCTTGGTAATATCCCTCCAGATTGGAGAGTGCCAGGTAAAGTGAATTCTGATTGACCAGGACAGCTCTTGTGACATCATGTATGTCAGGTGTTATAAGGAGCTTGGCTTTCATCAAGACGATCTAGAACAATCCAATGGTCTAATGGTTGGGTTCAATGGAATGCCGACGTGGCCCCTGAGAGCAGTAAGTTTGGAGGTACAGGATGGCACCAAGAAGGTAAAAACTGAGTTCACCATAATTGACACCCCCTCCCATTACAATGCTATCCTGGGAAAGCCATGGCTGCATGCAATGGGGGTTATTCCCTCAATTTTGCACCAGCTGTTGCGGTTCTTAACAGAACATGGAATTGAGGAGGTCAGAGGAGATCAGGTGTAGACAAAGAATTGCTCCATGGTAGCAATGAAATCCACCTGCAACAGACGAGAAGCAGAAGCAGCAGAGATTGAGGATGAGGACATGGAGGCCCTTGACGATGTCGACAAAGAACCAGTTGAGAAAAGTGAAGAAACCCTGAAGAAGATCTTAGTCTAGCAAAGGGATGCAGAGCGTTTCTTTCTTCTCAGCTCAGAATTAGCCGAGGAAAAGGAAAAGGAATTAGAGGCATTCTTGAGAGCAAACCTTGAAGTGTTTTCCTGGACACCATACGAGATGCCTGGCATTGACCTCGAGATCACTTGCCATAGACTAAATGTGGACAGGTCGGCCAAACTTGTCATCTAGCGAGCAAGGAGGCATACGTTGATGCATGTTAAGGCAGTAGAAGAGGAAGTGGATAAACTTTTGGAGGCTAGAGCTATTCGAGAGGTAAACTACCCAACGTGGTTATCAAACACGGTTATTGTAAAGAAAAATAATTGGAAGTGAAGGGTCTGCGTGAACTTCACTAGCCTGAACAAGGCTTGTCCCAAAAACAGTTTTCCACTACCCAAGATTGACCAATTAGTGGATGCCACTTCAGGGCATGGAAGGATGAGCTTCTTGGACGCTTACAAGGGGTACCATCAGATAGCCATGTACCCCCTAGATAAGGAGAAGACTGCATTTATCACCCCAAAAGGGCTGTATTGCTATAGAGTGATGCCTTTCGAGTTGAAAAATACAAGAGCAATTTACTAGAGATTGGTGACTAAGATGTTCAAACATCTAATAAGCAAAACAGTGAAAGTATACATTGATGACATGGTCGTGAAGACCAAGGAACCTGAGGATCATCTGGCTGACTTGAAGACAGTCTTTGATATTTTAAGGACGTTTTGGCTCCGAGTCAATGCATCGAAGTGCGCATTTAGAGTTGGGAAGTTCCTAGGATACTTGGTCGCCAGAAAGGGTATTGAGGTAAGCCCGGATCAAATCAAAGCCATCTTGGAGTTAAAGAGCCCAACGTCGGCAAAACAAGTGCAGATGTTGACTGGAAGGGCTACAGCCCTAAGCAGATTCATAAGCAGAAGTTCTGATAAATGCAAACCTTTCTTCAGTTTAGTGAAGAAAGCCATAGACTTCTTATGGACAAAGGAGTGCAAAGTCGCCTTGGCCGACTTGAAAAAATACTTGATCACCACTCCAGTTCTCTCAAATCCAATACCTGGAGAGAAGCTGTTCTTATACTTGGCGGTTTCAGAGCATGCAGTAAGTGCGGTGGTAATCAGGGAAGAAAATAGAGAACAAAGAGCAGTTTACTACATGAGTAAAACCCTAACAGATGCAGAGAACATATACCTACCCTTGGAGAAGCTGGCACTGGCTTTAGCAATGGCCTCCAAGAAGCTGAATCATTACTTTCAAGTCCACAAGATTGTGGTGTTAACTAAGCATCCTTTGAAGTCCCTGTTGCAACAAGGAGATCTGACAAGCAGGATAGCCAGATGGACAGTGGTGTTAGGGCAATATAACTTAGAATTCAGACCCAGAATAGCAATAAAAGGCTAAGTTTTGGCCGACTTCGTGGCCGAGTTCACACTAGGTGCCATCATACATCGAGCTCCGTTGAGCCAGGATATACGAAGTCCAGGTGAACAAAGAGAAACCCAGTTGGGGATAGCAGAACAGAGAAAAAACGAGAAACTCAGGCCCTACAGTATTTACGTCGGTGACTCATTCTCCCTGTTTGTTGATAGAAGTTCAAACTGACAAGAAGCGGGGGCAGGAGTAGTGCTAGTATCACCAGATGGACAGATGCTGGAACAATCCATTCATTTGGGGTTTAAGGCCTCAAACAACGAAGCAGAGTATGAAGCACTGACCGCAGGATTAAAGTTGGCAGCAATAATGAAAGCCGACGAGGTAATGGTCTTTTGTGACTCCCAACTTATCGTCAATTAGGTGATAGTAGGGCTGAGCAAGGAATCCGTATAATCCGTAATCCGATCCGATCCAGTCCAATCCGGTAGGATTTGATTGATTTTTTGAATTCGTGGTTCGGTTCCGAATTAGGAATTTGAAAATCCGTAGGTTACGGATCGGTTCCGGATTGAACCTCACGGTTCTGGATTGGAACAGATCCAGACTGTATACATTTAGTCCATATTTATACCATGTACCCTCACACATAATATAATTTCTTGTTTTATATAAAAGCTTAGCACTAACCCTAGCCGCTCAGTAACTCACTCATTGCCTTAGTGCCTCTCACACTCTCATCTCTCTCTTCTCTTTCTCATCCATCTCCGATTATCATCCATCTCCGATCATGCATCTTAAACGTCGCTCACTCAGTCACTGCCTCTCACACTCTCATCTCTCTATCTCTCTATCTCGGTACTCTCTTTCTCTCTTTTCTTTCTCAGACACTCTCAAATCCTTTATCTCCGATCATACATCTCAGACGCCGCTCATTCACTCACTGTCTCTCATACTCTCATCTCTCTCTCTTAGATCCTCCATCTCAGATCATATCATCTATCTCAGATCGGTAGCTGTAGCTCTCTCTCTTTATATTTTTGTGGATTTTTTCTGTAACCTGTTTTCTGATTTTTTTCAATCCCAGATTTGTTACATTTGATAACTCTTATATATATATTTTTTGTGGGTTTCATTTGTGTTCTATTTCTTTTTGCATTGTAGTCTCAGATTTATGTTTGTTTTCTTTATAACTCTGATTTTGCATTGTACTCCCAGATTAATATTATATTTGTGTATGATCTGTTGGGTTGCTCTATTTTTTAAGCCATATTTGATAACTTTGCTCATATATAATCTGTTTGATTTCATCTCAGATCATCATTTTTTTCCCTTGTTTATGGAGTTTGTTAATGTGTATCCAGAATACCAATAATCAATAATGTGTATCCATGATGTGCTGCATTCATGTTTTTTTTTTTTTTTTTTTTTTCCTTTTGTGTAATGTGTATCCAATTTTAGGAGAACTCTGCTATGGTGGTTATGTTTTTTAGAAATTAAAATATTATATATTTTTATTGTTATTTAATTATGTGAATTCGTGGTCCTAAATCGATCAAATCCGTGTTTATACGGATTGGTTCCACGATTTAAATAGATTGGATTGGTTCCAATTTTTCAAGAACCGTAGATAACGGATTGATCTTAGTTTTATCCTAATCCAGACCATGTTCAGCCCTAGGTAACAGGCGAATACGCAGCCCGAGATAAAAAGATGGTGGCCCATGTAAAGGAGGTGGGTAGACTAATAGCATTGTTTCAAAATTGCCGACTATAGCAAGTTAGCTGAGATGACAACAACCATGCTGATGCCTTGGCCAACCTGGCTAGTGCAATGAAATCAGGAGAGGCAAGGACAATAATGGTTTACTACTTATCAGGTCCAAGTGTAGAACCACTAAACACAAAGCATGAGGCAATGAGTGTGGAGATGGGACCAAGCTGGATGGATGCGATAATAGTATTCCTTAGGGATGGAAAATTGCCAAATGATCATAAAGAGGCATAGAAGATCAGATTGAAGTCGGCTAGATTCAGTCTGACAGTAGAAGGGCATCTCTACAGAAGATCTTTTACTGGTCCCCTTCTGAGGTGCATGCATCCTTCACAAGTTGAAGACTTCCTGTATGAAATACATAAAGGAGTATGTGAAAGCCGCACTGGAGGTAGGTCACTCGCTCATAAGGCCATTACTCAAGGTACTAGTGGCCCCACATACAGAAAGATGTTGAAACTTATGTCAGAAAGTGTGAGAAGTGTCAGAGGTTTGCACCTTTGATACACTAACCAGCAGCAGATTTGAACCCAGTATTCAGCCCTTGGCCATTTGCCCAATGGGGTATGGATCTTGTTAGACAACTGCCTCAAGTGACTGGACAAAGGAAGTTCCTACTAGTAGCAACAGATTACTTCACCAAGTGGGTGGAAGCTAAACCTCTCGCAAAGATTCGAGATGTTGATGCGAAGAGCTTCATATGAAAGAACATCATCACCATGTTTGGGATCCCAAGGGCAATAATAGCAGACAATAGAACGCAGTTTGACAGTAAGCTAATCAAAGCTTTTGTACAAAGTACAAAATCAAGAACTACTATTCCACTCCAAGCTTCCTTTAGAGTAATGGTCAAATAGAAACATCCAATAAGGTTATCTGGGATGGGATCAAGAAAAGGCAGGAAGCAGCAAAGGAAAGTAGGTGGATGAGTTGCCTAATATACTCTAGGCATATTAGACTACGGCAAGAAGATCAACTGGGGAGTCCCCATTTGCCATGGCTTATGGCACAAAAGCAGTTATTCCACTGAAGGTCGGCATCCCAGGGATCAGAACTTAGGGAGTAGAAAATGGTACCAATGTGGCATTCTTAGCCCGAGATCTGGATCTGTTAGAAGAAATAAGGGAAAAAACAGCAATCCAACTGGGGACATACCAGCAGCAGCTTGCCAAGGCTTACAATAAAAAGGTCAACCCACGAGAGTTTCAACTTGGGAACCTCATCCTAAGAAAGGTCGTCGGCAACAAAAAGGATCCCAAAGAGGGCAAGCTTGACCCAAATTGGGAGGGACCTTATAGAATCATCTCGGTCTTGGGCAATGGGGCATATCGGTTTAAAGACAGTGAAGGCAAAGAATTGTCAAGACCTTCGAATACTTACAACCTGAAGTTTTTCTATCATTAGATTTGCTTTTGTTTTTTTTAAGTTTTTTGTTATTAGCTGAAGTAAATAATAAAATTTTAGCTCATTTTTTTTCCAACTTGTGTAAAACGATTGACTAGTTCTTCAGCGATGTTTTTTATTGAAACATGACGAGTAACTTAGACTTATTATATGGCAGAGTTGAATTATACTTGCATATAATAGAGTTGAACTAAGTTGGCGATGTTTCTGATTGAAACATGATGAACAACTTAGACTTATTATATAGCAGAGTTGAATTATACTTGCATATAGTAGAGTTGAACTAAGTTGGCGATGTTTCTGATTAAAACATGATGAATAACTTAGACTCATCATAAGGTAGAGTTGAATTATACTTGCATATAATGGAATTAAACTAAAATGAATTAACCTGGACTTGCCATATTGGCAGAGTCAAACACAGATTGAAACCAAGTGCATTTGGGTAAGATTAACAGAGGAACCAAGGTTGAGAACCTCAGCTAGTCTCTGTTTAAACTTCGGCGACGAGGTCATAAGCCACATGCTTAATGAGAACCCAAATAGAACTTAAGTCCACATTAGGAGGTAGAGAGCTGAAAAATAATGCTTGGGAGTTGGAATTTACAAGCTAAAGTTGGTTTAGCACTTGTTGAAATTTTAAAAATTTACAAATTGAAGTTAACCCAAGGTTATGTTGAAAAAAGGTTGGTTTAACACTTGTTGAAATGTTTTAAGGGAAAATTACAAGTTGAAGTTAAGCCAAGGTTATGTTGAAAGAAATATTTACGTACTTGCCGAGCTTACGATGTTGCCAAGACTTGGAAGATAATGGAAGACAGAAGTCTTGATAAGTGAAAGTGAAGTGGCAGGGTTTTAAATAACCACTTGTGAAAATATTTTTACAAATATTTTCAAGTATTAAGCCATGGTCGAGATAAACAGTCAACAGTTATACCCAAAGTATTTTACCCCGAGGAAATTGCACAGTTAAGGTGTACCTTGAAGACATGCAAATTATTCTAAGTATGGAATCATACAAGACAGTAAAAAGAAAACAAACATACAAACACTTGAAAGAAGAAATTGTACTTGCAATAAAAGAAGCAAAAGGGCACTTCGGCCTACAAAGAGACTACTTGTTCAGATTACAAAAGTGGCACATCGGCCAAATATGAAAACTGAAAACATTGTTCAGAAAATTACTAAGTAAAAAGAAAAAGATTATAGCGAGACTACTCGGCGTCGATGGCGGGTTGTGTCTCGGCCCCAGAAGACAACTGGGTAATCTTCCCAGCAGCCTTCTCAGCCTCTACTTTGGTGTCGATCTCTCGTAGAGTCTGATCAATGCTCTTCTCGGCGATTGGCACCTCAGATGTTGTCTTTTGGGGGAAGGCACCTTTTGAGACCTCACCCTCCTCATCCTAAGTCAAGTCTAGGACTTTGTGACAACCCTCACCTCTAATTAATGCTAAACTGTGACTGAGAATGATAAGTAACTGATTTGACTGAAGTTCTGAATTGATTGCAAGAGTATATTGTTTTATTTGCATTTCTATCTGTTAGTCATTAAATGATCTGTTCATGTTTTATCTTTGAACTGTGAATTGAAAGCTTTATCGGCGACCGATTCAGAAATTGATTAGTGTTATGTGTTAATTAGAATTTATGTGATTTTATGGTATATTTAATTAAAATCCGATTTGGAACAATTAAATTAGATTAAATAATGCTAAATTACATTAGTTTGAGTTATTTGCATGTTTGCCACTGAGTGGGCCACTTTCATTAGCATCTTTGAGGCTCAATTTATACACTTAGCTTATCACCACTTCATCCATTTTTTCTAGACCAAACCGTATGAGAGAGGAGAGTAAGACAAAGAGCTTGAGTTTATCTAGATTGGCTTGAAACTTAGAAGATTTGAAAGAGAATTGCACATTTGAGTTATCACACCTAGAATTCAAGACCTAAGGTAAGAAAATCACTTTCTTAATTGTGAATTTGAGCTACTTATTGCATGGTTCATGGTAATTGGTGATCTAAGTCAAGAATTGACTTAAAGAGTTGATTTAAGTAGCTAATTCATGCATGCATGTACATGTTCTTGGAATTTGAGGTTGTTTTTAGAAAATCCTCACATGCATGTCCATTTTCTAGTTGTAGTTCATGAATTCATCATGTTTTTGGAAGGATTTACTCATTTGATCATGTGTTAGAAGCTTTGAATTCAATTGAACACATGCATGTTAAACGTACATCTCGTTCTTGAAGTTTATTTGAAATTCGTGTCTAATTGACTTATCCTTGAGCTTTGATTTTTCAAATTTGATCTTCAAAACATATTGTATTATGGGTTTAAAGTGTTTTTCCAGAAAATTGGCCAAAAATGATCGAATTTGAGGCTTTTAAAGTTGAGTTTTGTGCTTGGGGATGAATCTGGAAATTTCAGATTTTGGACCCACACTCGAGCGTAGGACTTCACACTCAAGCGTACACTCTGAGTCGTGCATCTCTGATCGAGCGTGGGAAGTCACGCTCAAGCGTAAAATATATATGCCCAGAAGTTCATGTGTTTTACAGTCCGCTCGAGCAAGAGAGTTCATGCTCGAGCGAGGACCTGAGTCTCACGCTTGAGCGGAGGTCGAGCATCCGTCGAGCGTAAATTGCATGCATCCAATACTTTTCATGAAGTTTGTAGTCCGCTCGAGCGAAGGAAGTCACGCTTGAGCGGAGCTCCTTTGTCTGCATGTCCACTCAAGCATAGAAAGCCACGCTCGAGCGAAACCCCTGTTTTCTGAAAATTTTGAAAAGTGTTTTAAAGTGCATCTTTGCATCCTCTTTCCATCCTAGGCATTCCTAGGCCATCTTTAAGGCATCTTATTGAGGATATTGATATAGAACCACACCGAGTCAAGATAGGGACTAAGTTGTTGATTCCCAAGTGTGTAACTTAGTATGTATTCGCTCAGAATCGCGTAGGGTTGGCATCCAAGACGCCATTAGTCGCTTATAGCCCAAAGGCTCGCGTGAGTAACAATATTGTAAAGATATGTTCAATCATGAATATTTTCTGAATGATCAGCTGTACTGTTTTCTGAAAAGATATTTCTCACTGAATGAATGTTTGTCCTATTTGTGAACTGTATTCGTGGCATCCATAGCAAATTACTGTTACTGCTACTGTTACGGAGATCTCTGTCGGCTCCAATATTGGAACCACTACTATTTACTGTTATGATGGCCATCTATTGACTGTTTGGTCTGTTAAGACCTACTGTACTGTTTTGCTATTGGATGTACCACAAATAACTGCTATGGTTTCTAAGTGATTGCAATTAACTATTTTAATTACTGAAAGGACATTCATTCTCAACCTCTTTACACAGCTGTTATTCACTGGGCTTTAGCTCACTGTTTGTATTTATATGTAGGTGTCCAGGCACCGGACTGGAGCTAGATGCGTCGGATTAACTCCCTTTTGTCAAGCCAACCTTTGTGCCTCACTTTGAGGCTCTGAGTCTGTTCAAGCTAAGGCTTTTTGAGGTGTCTCAGCTCATCCTTCTGTCTCCGTTCTATTGTACTATTTAAGACTTGCACTGTACTGTTATGGTAGGGATTTGGTCCCTAACTTGAATGTCTGTATATGATGTATGTATATACTGTTTTGGTTTTGAATATGAATATGTTCAGAAAAGTCTTTTTGCATTCATACTATCACAGCTCATTGGATATCTTTTATTTACTATTTTGGCTTCCGCCAGCCCCTTTACTCTATATTATTGTCATTATCATATGTGCCTTCTAGAATCTTGACATCGTCGTCTCGATACTAAACCCATAGGGGCGGGTTTGGGTCGTGACAGAGTGGTATCAGAGCGATACCAAGCACGAGTTATACCGCACACACGTGTCCAAATAAGCTATAGGATGTCCTAGAAAAGTAAATAGGACATTGCATGAGCGTGAAAGTGTGTGTGGCCATGATATGAATATATGTGCTAATATGCTAGTGTGCTTAAGTAAGCAATTTCCTATGTTTATTATTACCATATTGCCTATAGTGAAATGGACAATGCACGAAATGCTGATGAATCCGAATCATTTGAGGCAAGGATGGCAAGATTAGAAAGAACGGTTGAACTGTTGACTGAGGCCTTGAGGCTACAACAGAGCCAATAGCCCCCACCTCCTCCAGTTCAACCGGAGCAAAATGTTAATGAGGACATAATTGCCTTGACATAGAAGTTCAGTAAAATGAAACCACCATCCTTTCAGGGAGGCCTTGAACCGTTAAAGGCCGAAGCATGGGTTCTAGAAACAGAGAAATTATTTGAAGTGTTTTCGTATTCCAAAGCACACAAGGTATTGCTGGCTACCTTTACTTTATAAGAAGAGGCCAGAAGGTGGTGGATGCTTGTTTCTTTAAAAAATACTTTCCTCAGTGTGTCAGGGATCGCAAAGTGACTGAATTTGAATAGTTAAAACAAGGTACTATGTTAGTGGCAGAGTATAAATCAAAGTTTACTGAACTCGCCAGATACACACCACACATGGTGGACACCGATTACAAAAAGGCCAGGAAATTTGAAGGCGACCTTAATGTAGAGATACTTGACAGAATCAATGTGCTGAAATTACTAAAATATGTGGATGTTCTTGATCGAGCAATAATAGTTAAGTCGAATATCGAGGCATTGAAACAGACTGAAACACCAGCGTCTGAGTGGCGCGGTAAGTGACGAGGCTTCAAGTTTAAGAAAGACTGAAATAACTCGTCGAACAAAAAGTAAAATATAAGGTCAACAACCAGTTCTAGTCAGGGAAACAATTCCATACCACCTTGCTCTGAATGTGGAAAAAGGCATAAGGGGGTTTGCTATAAAATCTCTGGTGCTTGTTATAGGTGTGGCAAAGTGGGTCAAATGGTTAAAGATTGCCCTTCAATTTCTCAAGGCAATAGTAAAGCTGCAACTAGCGCCGTAGCATCAACTGTTGCACCTAAACCCAATCCCAAAGCTACCGGAAAGGAGCCTCTAAGGCAAGAACGAGTGTTCGCACTTGTACCGGGAGATGTGCAGAATACCGAGACCGTTGTGTCAGGTATACTCTCAATTTGTACTCAAAATGCTTATGTTCTGATTGATTCGGGGTCTACACATTCATATGTCTCGTATGCTTTTTCACGAAAACTAAATAGACCACTCGAACCCATAAATTATTTGTTAGCTGTATTTTCACTTGTTGGGGGATCCATGACTTATGCTTTTATGTACCCTGCATATGAAATTACTATTGGGGATGTGCATTTGTATATTGATTTATTGCCTTTGAATATCGATCATTTCGATGTAATATTAGGAATGGACTGGTTAACAAAATATCATGCTACCATAGACTGTGTAACAAAACACGTTGTTTTCCGTCCGCCTGGATTGCCTGAATTTGTATTTAACGGAGTTGGTGTAGTGCCTCCTCCATATCTGATTTCGTCTATGAAAGCTTTTAAACTGATTAAGAAGGAATGTAAAGGGTATCTATGTTGTATATTGACTGTATCTACTAATGCTAAAGCTAATGTGGACAGCATTCCTATAGTCAGAGAATTCCCAGATGTTTTTCCAGATGATTTTCCAGGGGATTTGATTGACAGGGGCATTGAGTTCACCATTGATGTGATTCCGGGTAGACAGCCAGTTTCTAAAGCTCCGTACAGAATGGCACCTACTGAATTAAAAGAACTGAAAATTCAGCTACAAGAATTGTTAGATAAGAAGTTCATCAGGCCCAGTACTTCACCGTGGGGCGCACCGATTCTTTTTGTGAAAAAGAAAGACGGCTCACTAAAACTCTTCATTGACTACTGTGAACTGAACAAGGTAACAGTGAAAAACAAATATCCATTGCTTCGAATTGATGATTTGTTTGACCAGTTACAGGGTGCCCAGGTTTTCTCTAAAATTGACCCTAGATCTGGATACCACCAGTTAAAAGTCAAACCAAAGGACATTAAAAAGACTGTCTTTCGAATGAGGTACGGACATTATGAATATCTTGTTATGCCTTTCGGAGTTACTAATGCACCTGCTGCATTTATGGACCTCATGAACAGAATTTTTAAACCATTCCTCGACGAATTTGTAGTTGTTTTTATAGATGACATTTTGATTTATTCCAAAAGTGAAGAAGAAAATGAACATCATTTGAGAATTGCCTTGCAGACCCTAAGAGAACAGAAACTGTATGCAAAACTGACAAAGTGTGAATTTTGGCTTGATAATGTTATGTTTTTGGGACATGTGATTAGTAAGGATGGCATTACAGTTGACCCACAGAAGATTAAAGTGGTAGTGAATTGGCCCAGACCGTCTAATGTTACTGAAGTCCGAAGTTTCTTAGGCTTAGCCGGATACTACAAAAGATTTGTGAAGGACTTCTCTAAAATTGCCCTACCGTTGACTCAGTTGACTCAAAAAGGGATATCATTTGACTGGACTGACCAGAGAGAATTAGTTTTTCAAGAGTTAAAGACTCGACTTGTGACTACACCGATTCTTACCCTATCCTCAAGTACGGATGGATTTACTATTTTTAGTGATGCTTCTTACAAGGGTTTGGGATGTGTGTTAATGCAAAATGGTAAGGTTATTGCGTATGCCTCCCGACAACTAAGACCACACGAAAAGAATTACCCAACTCATGACTTGGAACTTGCTGCAGTAGTGTTTGCATTGAAAATTTGGCGCCACTACCTTTATGGGGCAACATGTGAGGTGTACACAGACCACAAGAGTTTGAAATACTTGTTCACACAGAAAGAACTGAACATGAGACAGCAGAGATGGTTAGAACTGATAAAAGACTACGACTTGCAAATTTTGTACCATCTAGGGAAAGCTAACATCGTTACTGATACACTCAGTCGGAAGTCAATTGGGAATTTAGCCTGTTTACTCACTGGACAGAAAGAACTGCTATGCGACCTTGAAAAGTTTGAAGTTGAGATTGTTTTGTATGAACAAGGTGGAATTTTAGCCGCTATTTTTGCTCAACCAGTATTGATAGAGGAGATTAAAAAGAAACAGCAACATGATGACTTTTTAAAAAAGGTCATTGATGAACGGGAGTCCAAACCAAGGCTGGACTTTAAATTTGAGAAAAATGTACTGAAATTCTAGGGAAGGTTGTGTGTACCGAATGATTCTGAACTGAAAAGACGAATTCTGCAAGAGGGCCATAATTCGAAACTGTCTATCCATCCAGAAAATACGAAAATGTACCAAGACTTGAAACTAAATTTCTAGTGGTCGGGAATGAAGAAAGAGATTGCTGACTTTGTATCGAAATGTCTTCATTGCCAACAAGTTAAAGCTGAACATCAACGACCAGCTTACAAAGCAATTTCTTACCAATACCGGAGTGGAAATGGGAACAGATCACTATGGATTTCATTGTTGGTTTACCTCGCTCCAGTAAAGGTGTGGACTCAATTTGGGTTATTGTTGATAGATTGACTAAATCTGCTCACTTTTTACTTGTCAAAACAATTTACAATGTGGACAAATTGGCTATAATTTATATTGATGAGATTGTTAGATTGCATGGAGTACCTGTGTCCATTGTTTCTAATAGGGACTCGAAGTTTACATCGAGATTTTGGCAAAGCCTACAGACAGCATTGGGTACTGAACTGAGACTGAGTAGTGCATACCATCTTCAGATAGATGGCCAGTCAGAAAGAACCATCTAGACTCTGGAAGATTTACTGTGAATGTGTGTCCTTGATTTCCAAGGAAATTGGGAAAGCCATTTACATTTAGCCGAATTTGCCTACAACAACAGCTTTCACTCGAGCATTGGTATGGCGCCTTTCGAGGCTTTGTATGGCAGAAAATGCCGATCTTCTATTTGCTGGGCAGAAGTTGGAGATGGGCCTTTGCTTGGGCCTGAAATTGTATATGAGACTACCAAAAAAGTGAAACTGATTCAACAGAGATTGAAAACCGCACAAAATCGACAGAAAAGTTATGCGGATGTCCGAAGGCGAGACATGGAATATGAAGTAGGTGACCATGTTTTTGTTAAAGTGACACCAATGAAAAGGCAGACTCGTTTTGGAGTCAAGGGTAAGCTAGCGCCGAGATATGTCAGATCGTATGAAATCATTGAGAAGATTAATCCGGTAGCGAATCAAATAGTGTTTCCTCCTGAAATAGAGCATATACATAATGTCTTCCATATTTCAATGTTGAGGGATTATCTTCGGGATCCCTTCCATGTGATTGAGCCTACTTGTGTAGTGCTAAGTGATGACTACACTTATAAAGAACGGCCTATTTAGGTTATAAACCGACGAATCAAGAAGTTGAGGAATAAAGAAATTCCGTTAGTGAAAGTGGACTGGCAAAACCATGGTGGCGTTTATGCCACTTGGGAAAGGGAAGACGATATGATGAAGAGATATCCTGAATTGTTCCCACTGAATCCGGTATTCTTCCAAAATGAAGGTAATTCGAGTTTGGAGGACCAAACTCTTCTTAAGGAGGGAAGACTGTGACAACCCTGACCTCTGATTAATGCTAAATTGTGACTGAGAATGATAAGTAATTGATTTGACTGAAATTCTGAATTGATTGCAAGAGTATATTGCTTTACTTGCATTTCTATCTGTTAGTCATTAAATGATCTGTTCATGTTTTATCTTTGAACTGCGAATTGAAAGCCTTATCAACGACTGATTCAGAAATTGATTAGTGTTATGTGTTAATTAGAATTTATGTGTTTTTATGGTAGATTTAATTAAAATTTGATTTGGAACGATTAAATTAGATTAAATAATGCTAAATTACATTAGTTGAAGTTATTTGTATGTTTGCCACTGAGTGGGCCACTTTCATTAGCATCTTTGAGGCTCAATTTATACACTTAGCTTATCACATCTTTAGCCATTTTTTCTAGACCAAACCGTATGAGAGAGGAGAGTAAGAGAAAGAGCTTGAGTTCATCTAGATTGGCTTGAAACTTAAAAGATTTGAAAGAGAATTGCACATTTGAGCTATCACACCTAGAATTCAAAACCTAAGGTAAGAAAATTACTTTCTTAATTGTGAATTTGAGCTACTTCTTGCATGGTTCATGGTAATTGGTGATCAAAGTCAAGAATTGACTTAAAGAGTTGATTTAAGTAGCTAATTCATGCATGCATGTACATGTTCTTGGAATTTGAGGTTGTTTTTAGAAAATCCTCACATGTATGTCCATTTTCTAGTTGTAGTTCATGAATTCATCATGTTTTTGGAAGGATTGACTCATTTGATCATGTGTTAGAAGCTTTGAATTCAATTGAACACATGCATATTAAATGTACATCTCATTCTTGAAGTTTATTTGAAATTCGTGTCTAATTGACTTACCCTTGGGCTTTGATTTTTCAAATTGATCTTCAAAACATGTTATATTATGGGTTTAAAGTGTTTTTCTAGAAAATTGGCCCAAAAGGATCGAATTAGAGGCTTTTAAAGTTGAGTTTTGTGCTTGGGGATGAATCTGGAAATTCCAGATTTTGGACCCACGCTCGAGCGTAGGACTTCACGCTCGAGCGTACATTCTGAGTCATGCATCTCCGCTCGAGCGTGGGAAGTCACGCTAGAGCGTGAAATGCATATGCCCAAAAGTTCATGCGTTTCACAGTCTGCTCGAGCGAGAGAGTTTCTGCTCGAGCGAGGACATGAGTCTCACGCTCGAGCGAAGGTCGAGTGTTCGTCGAGCGTGAATTGCATGCATCCAGTACTTTTCATGAAGTTTGTAGTCTGCTCGAGCGAAGGAAGTCACGCTTGAGCGGAGCTCCTTTGTCTGCATGTCCGCTGGAGCGTAAAAAGCTACGCTCGAGCGAGACCCCTGTTTTCTGAAAATTTTGAAAAGTGTTTTAAAGTGCATCTTTCCATCCTAGGCATTCCTAGGCCATCTTTAAGGCATCTTATTGAGGATATTGATGTAGAACCACACCGAGTCAAGATAGGGACTAAGTTGTTGATTTCCAAGTGTGTAACTTAATGTGTGTTCGTTCTGTAACTGTGTAGGGTTGGCATCTGAGGACGCTCATTAGCTGCTTATAGCCCAGTGCTCTGTGAGTAACAATGTTGTAAAGATATGTTCAATCATGAATATTTTCTGAATGATCAACTGTATTGCTTTTTGAAAAGATATTTCTCACTGAATGAATGTTTGTCCTATTTGTGAACTGTATTCGTGGCATCCATAGCAAATTACTGTTATTGTACTGTTACTGCTACTGTTACAGAGATCTCTGTCGGCTCCAATGTTGGAACCATTACTATTTACTATTATGATGGCTATCTATTGACTGTTAATCTGTTAAGACCTACTATACTATTTTGCTATTGGATATACCACAAATAACTGCTATGGTTTCTAAGTGCTTGCAATTAACTGTTTTAATTATTGAAAGGACATTCATTCTTAACCTCTTTACACAGCTGTTATTCACTGGGCTTTAGCTCACTGTTTGTATTTATATGTAGGTGTCCAGGCACCAGACCGGAGCTAGATGCGTCAAGTTAACTCCATTTTGTCAAGCCAACCTTTGTGCCTCACTTCAAGGTTCTGAGTCTATTCAAGCTAAGGGTTTTTGGGGTGTCTCAACTCACCTTTCTGTCTCCGTTTTGTTGTACTATTTCAGACTTGCACTGTACTGTTATGGTAGGGATTTGGTCCCTAACCTAAATGTTTGTATATGATGTATGTATATACTGTTTTGGTTTTTAGTGTGAATATGTTCAGAAAAGTCTTTTTGCATTTAGATTGTCACAGCTCATTGGACATCTTTTATTTACTGTTTTGGCTTCCGCCAGCCCTTTACTCTGTATTACTGTCATTACTGTTAAGCAGGCCTTCGATAATCTCAAATTACTGGCCAGTCTCGATACTAAACCCATAGGGGCGGGTTTGGGTCATGACAGACTTGCTCATTTAGAGTTGGGGACTTGGCCCTAGCAAGATCTTCAGCAACAGCCACCTCGCCTTATTTGTCTTCGGTTTCCTCTCATTCGTCCTCTTTTTCTTCCTTCCCAGCCTTGGCCTCAAACTGGCTTGAAGTGGATGGAAATGGTAGCACGAGTCCGTCTACGTCCCTTAGAGGAGAGTCATCGCGGACAGCCAACTCCTTCAGAGTGGCCATCCAACCAAGGGTAAAACCCTTGTTGCATGTCTCTCTGACTTGTTTTTTGTAGTCCTCGTGGACGTCGGCTGCCCCCTCGACGTAGGCCTTCTCGTCCGCCGTTTTGATCTCGGTGGCTTTGGTGGCCAAGGCATCTTGGAGTTCGGCTTGGGCTTCGATCATTTTGGCCTCGGCATCTTTCTTCTCGGCCTTGAGGACCTCAACAGCAACCTCAACAGCCCCCGCCCTTTCATCAGCCTCGTCTTAGGTCTGTTAGCTGCCTTGGCCTGATCTATCAATGTCTTCATCTTGGCCTTGGCCTTATTGATGGTCTTGAGCAAGCCAGCGGCCTCCTTGGTCTTGCGGGTCAACTCCTTGTTAATGTCGAAGGCCTGTATCGCGAAGGAGTGGGCGTGCTGAATCGCTTAGAAGAAATGGAAAAAACAAAAGTTCATAAAACTCTCTAAGTATGGAAAAAACAGAGAGTACCAAGTATTAGGGGCTTACTTATACGGAGTGCTGCAACGTCAGAGCAAAATTTCCGTATTCGCTAACCTCGGCATTGCGTTCGAGGTCTTTAGGAAGGAGCAAGGCAGTAGAGAGGGCAACGCCGGCTTCAATGTCAGTCGCGCTGTCACCGACTCTGACTAGCTTGTCCTCAATAGTAATTGGAGGGACGTAGGGGGCATCAGATTTCAAGGACCCGAGGTTGTAACAGACTCTGACCTCGGCTTCTTTGACTGGGTGGATTCGGAGGGAGCAGTCTCTGCGGGCCTCTTTTCGGTGGTAAAGGCACTTTTTTTTGCTTCAACTATTTTTGAGATTGGCAAGGTGTCCTCAGAGTCAATCTGAGTCACATTTTCCTTGGCTTGGGCTTTCTTCAGCATCTTTGGCTTCGATTTGGGTTGAGACTGGAAAGGAAAAAACTGAATTGTGATGACATTGGGGATGTCGGCAAGAAGGTCTTCAGCAATGGCCTTTTGTCGCCCCATTTCGTCGACGGAGATGGCAACAGTAACTTTAGTGCCAAGGCGGATCGCTGGAAGTGTGGTTGGTGGGTTGGCTAGATCTTAAGAGGACGCCTCGGTACTTCGGCATCTTCAGCTACGAGTCCTGCCTCCTGGTGCGAGCAGTGGAGCTCAACGTCGGCATTGGCATTGGCGTTGAGAAGGTGGAATCAGTTGTGGAGCAGAGGTTGATGGCTGTTCTACTGGGTCAGAGGTTGATCCTTGGTCAGGCCTTAATGATGACTCAGCTTGAGGAGTTGTAGCAGAAGGAGGGGACTTGCTTTTCTTTGGGACGTTAGAGAGGACAGATTTGTAAGTTGAGATGTAATTCAGGAGCAGATGAACCCTGCGCTGATTAACAGGCAAGTCCAGTAGCCTTCTGAAGTCTTTGCTTAGGTGGAACGATTTACGAAAGTCCTTAGGTGGCTGAGGAAGGGCTGCTAAGTAAACAACAAAACATTAGAACATAAAAGAGGAATAACGGTAATAAAGACTTGAAAGTAAGGAAAGTGACACTTGGCTCTTACCATCTCCCTCTCTGAACACTGTACAGCTTAAAGAGTAGAGGTGAAGGTTATCCTCTGGAGGGAACTCCTAGATGCCCGAAACGATGAAATAATCGTCTCCAGCACCCTTGTTAGAGTCTGGGAGTTGGTATTATGTGGATCTCGGCTTAAGGTAATAAATGTAGCATTTTTCTAACTTAAGGCCACATATGGTGTAGCAGTACTGGATGTCCGCTAGAGTTACCCTAGCTTTTTCTCGGCTAGCTATGGCAATTATACCGTTTATGACTCGATAAGAGTTAATGGCTAGTTGCATCGGGTTAAGTTTATAGTAGTGAAGAACTTCTCGAAAGTGGATGTCAAAAAGGAACCTAAATCCACACTCTATGAAGGCTACTACTGGGAATAGCAAGGAGTCGTCTTTGGACATGATGGAGTCCTCCTCCCCAGCCAACCTGAGATGAACGTCGGCAGGAATGGCAAACTCCTGCCTAAAGTATTCTAGCTTAGTTGGGGTGTCTACCCTCCACCTGAACATACCCATAACGTCGGCTAAATGGGGAAGGTGTTGGATTTCAGAAAGAAGTGGTTTGTTAAAGTTTAAGGGACCCTGGCTTAAACTCAGAACAGAAGCAAAGGCAAGGGCAAGGGCTTTTTAAGATCTAGGGAAATTTCTTCCAATTTTCCTAAGGATAATGGCTTCTATCAAAACCCAAGCCTAAAATCTATGTGGAAACAGGAAATTAGAGGCAAGAATATGGCAAAATGCAACAAGAAAATAGAAACAAGAACATGATTCAGACTCAAGAAGACAAACAAGAATTCAAGAACATTTTACAAAACATGTACAGATATACAAAGCTAAGGACAGTGGCAGAATAACAAGTATGTATTTGGTTCAGAACCCATAAAGCAAAATCAAGAACAGTGATAAGTTATCAAGAACGTCAAATGTATGAACAGCATATATGTGTGTGTGTGTGTGTACTAACAACAGATTGTACAAAAGCAGAATCATGAAACAGATGACGAATGGTGGAATTCAACACACAAATGACTATTTAAGAGCATGAACAGATTTGCAATGGCAGTATATAAGCATAACAAAGTTTGAAGTAAAACAAAAAATTGAAACGGAAGGAAGCAGTGGCTTATCAAGAAAAGTGACGCCGGTGAAATGGATGCCGAAGTTGAATGACAGTAAAACAAGTAACAAGACGATGAATGCCTCGCCGGAAGGGGAGAATGAAAGCAGTTGCAAAAAACTTCGAGAGAATAAAAATGGAGGATTTGGGAGATGAGTGTTAGAGAGAGAAAGTTTGGAGAAGACGAAGATGCAAAAGTGAAACGGTGAAGAGAGATGGAAGTATTTTTGATCAAAACACGAAAAGGCGGCAAAAACGCAATTAGTGTGTCTGGACGATGTGTCTGTCAGGCGGCGCAAGCAAATGCGACACGACTTGATGGCGCATGTCAGGTACGGTTCAATAGAGAAAGGACACGTGGCGAAAACAGTTGAATTACTGTGCGTGACAGCTCATACGCGTATTAAAACTCTTGGAATTTTTTATTTAATGAAGCAAAGACCTCGGCTAAGGGAACGATCTCGGTTAAAGAAACTTGGAAAACTTGGTCCTTGGTTCTAAACAGACTACAAGAGTCTTGGTCATATGGAGTCGACGAATGATGACCTCGGTAATGAAGGATAAAGCAAGCTTAGCCGACATGCTATAGGTTCAAATGATGTAAGTTCCATCCCCTCAGGATACTGAGGTAATAGAACCTAAGGGGCAATTGTGGGGACATATTTTGTGAGTAGCAACACGTGACCAAGGTAGCACCGAAGTGCCAGCCGAGGTGCCATGTGTCCTGGACATAATACTGAGATGATCTCGGCTAAATCGAGGTTATTTGTGAAGATATCGGAGTCTGAGATAAACGGATAAGTTATAAGAGTCCTAGAATGGGGGAGGATCTCAGTCTGGATAAAGATAAAGCTCTTAGGGAGTTTATCTCTGCCTATTTGAGAGTCCATGATAAGCATTGAGCCAGAGTCCATTGAAGCTAGGCTTCTACAAGGATCAGGTCAGTGTTGGCTATAAAAGTAAGGCACCCTCTTGGGTCTATGATATGGCTTTTGTACTCTGACTAGTGAGTTAAACACTAATTATTATCTTTGAGAGATAACTGAATATTGACTTGATCGTCGGAGTGCCTCCTGGTGGACAAACCACCACCGGAGTCTTATCTTTCTGTGACAGGTCGTTTGGACGCAATCTATTCTGCCGGTGTTCTCCAACTGAGTACTTGTTTGGTAGTATAGTCAAAAAACAACACACACTCTATGAATGACGTTTCACGCTTTCATATTTATGATGAATAGATCTCAAATGAAACAAATATTGTATCAAATATTTATATGTTGTGTACGAGTAGTTATTCAATGTTACTGTAGTAATGCTCTTTTTTTTTATTACCAAAGTGACCTATAACATTTTTGTTTTATAAAATTTTAATATAAAAGTGATAAGTCACACGATTAAAATCAATAACTATTTATTTAGAGTACCACTTAAACATACTCTTAGAATATTGAATAATTTTATGAGTTCGTACATACATTTCACTGTCATGTTCGTATTTGATGAAATATTTTAATAGAAGAGAAGCAATGCTTCGAGGCTATTGAATAATTATTCATAGGTATCATGTTGTGTGGATTTCATATATGAGTATTGCGTAGAATATGTTATAATTTATTCCGCTCATGAGTCATGAAAAATTACTTTGAATTTTTTTGTAAAAGTGAATATATGGCATAAATTTAAAATTAGTATGAATAATGTTATAAGATGTACATACATTCACAACCATGTTCCTATTTGATGAAATATTTTAATAGAAAAGGATCATTGCTCCGGGACCATTGAATAATTATTCGTAGGTATCATGTTGTGTGGGTTTCATATATGAGTGTTGTGTAGAATATGTTATAATTCATTTGGCTCATAAGTCATGAAAAATTACTTTAAATTTTATTGTAAAAGTGAATATATGGTGTAAATTTAAAATTATTAATCACACCTAAAATACTTGTAGACTATTATTTTTTTTTTGATAATTTTTTAAGCATATATTATTATCCTTAAAAAAACAAAGTAAACTATTACATCATAAAAGGATCTGTTTAACTTTTCTAACACCCTTTCAATTTCAATTATAAGTAAATTTTAATTTACTCTCATAATTAACAAATTCATACATTTTCATTCTTTCAAATATAAAAATTTTATTCTTATTAAATAAGATATTTATATAACTTTCAAATATAAAAATATAAAAATATAAAAAATTTATTCTTATTAAATAAGATATTATATAACTTTTATAATTAATAAGTTAAAATGTACGAGTTGCTATATAAAAAGATCCATTAATATTTAGTAATAATTAAAGAATTAATTTTAAATTATGATAATATCACTTAAATAATAAATTACTGATAAAATGAGAATTGACTATTGTCTGAATTAAATTTAGGAAAATGCGTGATAGCTCGAAACCCTCATGACTCGACAAATTCCAAAACGACGCTGCTTTTGGGCTTTTTTTTTCTTCGTCTTCCTCACGCTGGTCTTTTTCTTCTTCGAAATGCAGAAGAGAGAGGAGAGGAGGGGGAGAGAGAGAGGGAGAGAGGGAGAGAGAGAAAGAGAGAGAGAGAGAGAAGATCCGCCGATCGTCTCAAGACTCCGCCTCCTCCGCCTCCGCCTCCGCCTCGATATATTGGCCTCCACCTCTTCCTCCTCCGCCCCACCTCCAGCCTCTCCCTCCTCCAGCCTCTCCTTCCTCCTCCTCCGCCCCTCACTTTTTCGAGCCAAATTTCGAGCCTCCCTCTCGAGCTACCAATCACGACCGTTAAATTTATAAAAAATATATATAATATGATTATATAAGATTTGTGAAATTTTAGGGTGTGTTTATTTTGAAGGATTAGAGTGTGGGATTGGACTATTAGTCCCACCAGACTAATAGTCCATTGTTTGTTTCAAAAGTTTTACTTTGGACTAATAGTCTCCCCCGGACAATTTAGTCCCATATTTGTGAGGCTATTATATCCCATTGGGGGGTGAGATAGAAACTATAGGATAACTTATCCATGGGATTAGACAATAAAATTATATTTTTGCCCTCTAATATTTAATTATGTATTATATTTAGTAAAATTCAAAAAAATTTAAATGTCTCAATTTAAAAATAAAATAATTTTATTTAATTTTTATTTTTGTTATATTTTATTTAATTTCATTATTTAAATTTTAATAGATGTTTTATTTTATTTCATTATTTAATTATTATTATTATTTAAAATTTTAATTAAAAAATAACATATATTTTTATTTATATTTAATTTTTAAAAAATAAATTTATTTAATTGTGCAAAAAATAAAATAAAATAAATTTTTATTTAATCTAGCTAAAAATAATTAAAATATTAAAGCTACGTTTAATGTTGTTATTATTTAGCAAATAATTGAAAAGGATAAAATAGTTATTTGAATATTTATCATTTTTCATAATATTCCAAATAAACATTGAATTCACTAAAAATGATCCAATTCATACGTCTAATCTCATAACTAAATAAACATAAGATACGAATCTAGTCCAATTAAATAGTTTGAAGACAATATATTCCAAGACTAATAGTTCGATAGATTATAATTCTCTTTTATTTAATATGCCTAAACAAACAGATCCTTAATGTATTATTTTTAAAATCGAAGAGGTGTGCGTAAATTATCCAAAATAAACAGACAAGAAAAAGAGAATTTGTCACGTTAGTTGTCCGCCACGGCTTGTCAATGTCGCTCCACGTGATCATAAAGTAACTCCACATTAATATGCGGAATAAAAATCGGTCGAATTTATGTAGTTTAAATGATTTAAGAGTAATTTGGAAATTTAATAAAAAATTAATTTTTTGATTTTTTATTAAGTCTTTTCAAAAAGTTATCAAAAAAATTAAAAAATTAATTTTTTATCAAATTTTCAAAACATAATATATTAAAACTATATTATTTTATCCTCAAAACGATATTATTTTGAGACATTCAAATCATTCGAAAAACAATATTTATTTGTTTTAAAAAAAATTATACAAAGAGTGGATAAAATTTCAACCCCATGATCATAGGTTTAAAATAGTAGGATTTATACCACTCAGGTTAAGTATACATTATAATATTAATTTTATTATTATTTTCTTTATATGATATAATTGAAAAATAGAAAATAAAAAGAGTAATTCTAAAGTTACCAACAAATTTATCAAAAAAATTACGAATCATGAATAGTAAATCGAATTTCATCTTATCCCAGATGGTCAACATTTGGCTTGCTCGTTATTCAATCGGTTGTTCGGTAAGAAGGTTGATAGGCGCGATCAATAAAATAATAACTACGATAGATAAGTATTGCACCGATCGTCTAGGCAATAGACCAACAAGTACAAATTTGAGCTATTTAAGCAAGCTCAATTCGAGTTACCAATCTTTATTCAAAAACTATGAAATACACATATGGGTGTGGCACACTTGTGTGTTATTTGGTAGTTTTTTTTATAAAAAAAAAAAAGATTGGTATCTCGAATTGAGCTTGTTCGAATGACTTAAATTTGTGTTTGTCGGTGAATCACCCATATAACCACCTGGACGATCGGTGTAACATTTGTCTACCGCAGTTGTCAACTTATCGATCATGGCTGATAAGATGACAATTACGATAGACAAGTGTTGCACTGATCGTCTAGGCAATAGACCGACAAGTACAAATTTGAGCTATTTGAGCAAGCTTAATTCAAGCTACCAATCTTTATTCAAAAACTACAAAATACACATATGGGTGTGGCACACTTGTGTGTGTTGTTTAGTAGTTTTTTTTTTAAAAATAAAGATTGGTAGCTCAAATTGAGTTTGTCCGAATGACTTAAATTTGTGTTTGCCGGTCGATCACTTGGATGACCACCTGGATGACCGATGCAACATTTGTCTACCGCGGTTGTCACCTTATCGATCGTGGCTGTCAGCCTTCTTGCCGGATAACCGGCCGGTCGATCGATAAGCCAAAATTCGAGCCATTTGGGTAAGATGAAATTCGAGCTACGTAGCATTGTTCTTTTGTTTAGTAAATTTGTTACCCTTGTGCGTGTTTTGTAGTTTTTTCACTAAACAATAAAGATTGGTAGCTAGAATTGTGCTTGCCAATCGACTGCCTGAACAACTGGTGTAATACTTATCTATTGCGGTTGTCATCTTATCGACCGTGACTATCAGCCTTCTTGCCGGACGACTGGCCGGATGACCGGCAAGACAAAATTCAAGCCATTTGGGATAAAATGAAATTTCAGTTACCAATCATAATTCTTTTAGTAAATTTGTTGGGATTTATAGTATTTTCCAAATATAAATATAAATTATACTTTGCATCCTTACACTTTATAATAAATCCTATTTTGGTCCCTACATTTGAAATCATGATAGTTAATCCCTATACTTCTAGTCAAATCTCACTTTGACTCCTACACAAGTATCAATATCTCTCTTCTATTACTCTATTGTTTAAATCTTTAACAATAAAATCATTTATATTTCCCATCAATACATATTTTGTCTTATGTGATAAGCACGTGAAAGTTATATAATACTATATATATATGCTAAAAATTGGAACGAGTAGATAAGAAAATAGAACTTTTAAAACAAAAAAGACAGCAGAAAAATTGAAGAGAAAATAAGAGAGATAGACAGAAAATTGTATTATTGTAGAAAATAAAGTTCTGTGACTTCAATTTATGCAAAACCCTAATTCATCACCTTAACCATTGACAATCTGTGTTTTATTTCAGCCTAATACAATCATAATTTGATATAAATTTTGAAAAGAAATGTGTATAAGCGAGAAATGAATATGATGATTTTTCTCTTTTGCCGTCATTTTCACGATCGTATGTATGTCACATTACTTACTTCTGTTAAAGAGTTATACGGTGGAATAACCAAAAAGGGATATTAATACTTGATCAAAAGTACAATGGACAATAATTAAATAAAAAAATCAATAATTTAGTAATGATAAAAATTAAAAACTAGTAATAATTTAAGAAATAAGAGTGAAATTAACCCATATATATGAAAAAATTTCAGTGCAGTGTACATTTTTAAAATAATTACGGATAAATGGTAACTTTATCTATATAGGTTAATAATTAAAATTATAATTTTTTTTATAATTCTATAATAATTTACTATTATTGTCACTCTTAAATAATTTCTCCTATGTATATATGCTCGTGAGATTGTCAAAGATTTTGCCCCTAACTACACCCTTGCATAGTTCCCCATCTCATATATTAGGAAGGCCTTGTTTACCGACAATTAAAAATTACAAAAAAAGTTTTTTATTTTGTTTTTTAGTGATTTCTTTGGAAAAAAAAAATTTTGTTTCAAAAATTTTTATTTTTCAAATTCTTCTAATCTAGATCGATTTAAAAAATTAAATTAAAAATTCCAAATAAAAATTTACTAAAAACAAAAAGGAGAAAATAAATCAAATTTTTTAGTTGTTTTTCATCTTTCGTGGACTTTTAAAAATTTTTAGAATTTTCTAGTTTACAAACATCTAAAAGTGAAAAAAAAAATATTTAAAAAAAATCTCAATAAAAATATTTTAAAAAGAATCTCAATAAAAATATTTAAAACAAATAAAAAAGTAAAAAATTGTTAAAAAAGAAATTCCAAACCACATTAGTCTCAACAAATTAATTTTCTAGCTAAATATAGTTAGTAAACCATAACAATAGTATTTCATCCGTCTCAACAAACTAATTCTATAACTAATTATTATTTATATTTGTTATAGTAACTCAACAAATTTGTGAGGCACTATTCATTATTTATTCAGTTTATCAATTTTTCATAGATTTGACCCTAAACTAAATTACAATTGAAAAATCACTTTTCTATTTTATGTAGCTACCTTTTCAAATAAACCATCCATTAGACACTGTATTCTAACTTTATTTTATTAAATTAAGTATTTTATTATCCATTCTCTCAATGATCAACACTCAAGAAAGTCAAAAATAGTATAGTCAAATATATCAAAAAATGAAAAACTATTGAGCAGCTCATGAATAATGCCTCAAAAAAATTTGTTGAGTTATTGTAACAAATAAATACAACAATAGCTTTAGTGCAATAATGATACTAATGACATAGTATCACCAACACACAATAAAGTCAAGTGATGCTAAGGGTCAACCCAACAATTGCCTTTCTACATATACATAGGGTAAAAGATAAGAGCTTATTGGATGGTGATACCAATGACATGGTATCACCGTTGTATTGGAGTTTTTTTCCCTCTAAGCGGGCTTAAGTTATAGAGTTAGTCTCAAGAGAGAGAAGAATGAAATATTTAACTATTGATACACCTCGTAATTTCAAAACCAAACCCGCTTTTCTTCTTCTTTTTTGTTTCTTTGTTTTTTTTGAAAATTCAAATACAATTTATATATTTAGCCTATTCCTAAAGAGGTAAAGAAGGAGAATTGTTATGAAACAATTGCAATAGACAATAAATTATACAAATATAAATTTAAAAAAGGGAAACTCTGTCACGACCCAAACCCGGCCCTATGGGTTTAGCATCAGAATCGCCAAGAATCCGAGATTATCAAGGCCTCACGCTAAGAAACAGCTTAAATGCAGTATGTGGCTTGGCAAGCCAATACAAGAAATAACTAGTGTCCATTGAAATGTGAAAATCAGATGCCAAAAACATTTTTCATGCATTCAAACAGCTTCAAAACAAGACGATCTATACAATCATTTACAAACATTCAAGACGGGACCTAATCCTCGATAAGATGCGGTAAAACAAAGAGATGTCTATACAATAGTACAAAAGCGGTGAGACAGTGGGGACAATAAAACACCCCAAGCCATAGCATGGCGACGATCGGAACCTCACAAAGGAGGCACATAGGCCAGCTTGACAAACTGGGACCAACCCACGCCCTAGCGCTAACGAGAACCTACATATATATATAAATAGTGAGCTAAAGGCCAGTGAATAACATAATGCGTAAAGAGGTTATGAATGAATGTCCTTACAGTAATGAAATCAATTCATTAAACAGTATTTTGATCTTTCAATATTTCATCAATCACCATATGTGGTACATCCATTAGCCTATAAACAAGAGGTCCAAAAGGACCGCCTTAATGCACTCAACAAAGAATGATGGCCATCGAACAAGAATGATGGTTCCACAAGGGAACCGACAGAGCTCAGAATAAAGAATGCTATGAATCGCTAAGGATGCCACAATACAGCGATAAGACAATTATACATTCATTCAAAGAAACAATAGCAGTTCAGTAAACAGTTCAGTTCAGTATGCAAAAGATAACCATTTTGAACATATCTTTACACAATTGTTACTCACAGAGATTGGGCTAATAGCAGCTAGAGCGCGTCCCCGAGAGCCAACCCTAAACAGTAAACCAATAGAACACACACTAAGTTTCACAGTCGGAAAGGATGATAATTAAATCCCTAAATTTTCTCGGTGTGGTTCTATGTCTAAATCCTCATTAAGATGCCTTAAACTAGGCCTAGGAATGCCTAGGATGGGATGAGGATGCAAAAATACAGTTGGAAGGCATTTTTCAAAAGTTGCTGAAAACAGGGGTCTCGCTCGAGCGAGCCTTCCTTCGCTCGAGCGAGGTTGCAAAATCAAAGGCTTCGCTCGAGCGAACAATCCTTCGCTTGAGCGGTCTGATGAAACAGTAAAAGTACTGGATGCTCAATTTTTACGCGCGATGCTCGCTCAATGCTCGCTCGAGCAAGCTTCCAAAATCAAAGGCTTCGATCGAGCGAGAATTCCTTCGCTCTAGCGGTCTGATGAAATGAAAAAGTACTAGTTGTTGGATTTTTACGCGCGATACCACGCTAGATGCTCGCTCGAGCGGAGACCTGAATAAAAGGGTGCTCGCTCGAGCGAGGAATCCTTCGCTCGAGCGAAGAAGCCAAATCTAGAATTTCCAGATTTGCTTCCCAAGCTCAAACCAAGCATTCTCAACTCAATTCTCGACCTCTTGGGCCCAAATTCTGGAAAATATATCCCAAAACAATGTATATCAAGTTTCAAAAGCCAATTTATGAATTCAAGCCCCAAAGGTGAGTCAATTAAATCTGAAATTCAAACCCATTTCATAAACAATTTCAAAACATGCAATGCATGAGTTTTAAACCAAATTCAAGGTTCAAATCTTGCTCTATTGAGCCCCAATCTTTGAAAACAATGTGGAAACATGGACTATGATAAAAACATGGACATGCATGTATAATTCTCCAAGAATTTAACTGCAAAATACGCCAAAATGACCATGCATGCAACAATGGAGCTCTAATTCAGCAATTATGAACAAAATCAAGACTCAAGTTCTCTATAACCATGTTACATGCAAGATGGAGCTTAAAGATGACAAGAAGACAATGAATTTCCTTACCTAAGTCTCAATTTCTTGTCTAGGAGTTCAATTATGCAATCTATGCCCCAAGTCTTCAATTTCTTCAAGCAATTCTTATGAACACAAGATGAAAACACTCTCACTCCCTAATCTCTCTCTCTCTATTCGGTGGTGGACTCAAATGTGCTAAAGGAGTGTTGTATAATGCAAGACCAAGTCTTGGGCAAGGTGTGGTGTAGTGGCCCACTAGGTGGCTTAAGTGTAATTAAGTCAAACTTGCCAATTAAATCAATATTTAATCTAATTTAATCATTCCTAATCACATTTTAAATAAATATACCATTAAATCACAAATATTCTATTGATTACAAAACACTAAACGGTTTCTAATTCGGCCGCCGATAAGGCCTTCAATTAGCAGTTTAAACATATGAACTCAAACAGATAATCAATCAATCAAACAGATGCAATACGCAATTCAATAGATAAACTTATTCAATTTCAGTTTCGATTTCAATCAGTTCATTCAGTACTTCAGTTAATTCGATTATCAGTCATTAGCGGTCCAGTTTAACAATAATCAGTATATAATTCAGTGGTTATTCGGTAATCGGTACGAGGGTTGTTATAGTCTCCCCTCCTTATAAGGAGTTTAGTCCTCTAAACTCGAGTTACCTTCGGTCTGGAAGAAAACAGGATCCAGTGGAAACAAATCAGGATATCTCCTAGCCATGTCATCTTCCCTTTCCCAAGTGGCATACACACCACTATGGTTCTGCCAATCAACTTTCACTAGTGGGATCTCCTTGTTCCTCAGTTTCTTGATCCGTCTGTTCACAATCTGTATAGGCCGTTCCTCGTAAGTGTAGTTATCACTAAGCACTATCCGAGTAGGCTCAATCACATGAAAAGGATCCCGGAGATAGTCTCTCAACATCGAAATGTGGAAGACGTTATGCATATGCTCCATTTCAGAAGGGAGTGCAACTTGATACGCCACCGGATTGATTTTCTCAATAATCTGATACGGTCCGACATATCTTGGCGCTAACTTGCCTTTAACTCCAAAACGAGTCTGGCCTTTCATTGGTGTCACTTTCACAAAAACGTGATCACCCACTTCATACTCTCTCTCCGCCTTTCTCGACATCTCAGATAACTCTTCGGCTACTGCGCTTTTCTTTCTTTGTCAGACGCTTTTATCTTTTCACCGTTTCATATACAATCTCGGCCCAAGCAAAGGCCCATCTCCAACTTCGCCCAAAGAAATTGGAGATCTACATTTTCGCCATACAATGCTCGAAGGCGCCATTCCAATACTCGAATGGTAGTCATTGTTGTAGGCGATTCACCAATGGCAAATGACTTTCCCAATTCCACGAAAGTCCAGACACACATTCTCGAGATCCTCTAGAGTCCGATGGTCCTTTCGACCGCCCATCCGTCATCTCGAGGATGATACTCAAATTTCACCAAAGACTCCAATGCAATCAGAGGCTTTGCCGTAACCTCGATGTAAACTTCAAATCCTCGTCAAACAATAGATACAGCACTCCATGCAATCTCACAATTTCATCAATATAGATAATGACCAATTTGTTCCGCATTATAAATTGTCTTGACCAGTGGGAAGTGTCTGCATTTAGTCAATCTATCAACAATAACCCAAATAGAGTCCATACCTTTCCTGGAGCGAGGTAATCCAACAATGAAATCCATCGTGATATGCTCCCATTTCCATTCTGGTATAGGTAAGGGTTGCAGTAAGCCTGCGGGTCGTTGATGTTCAGCTTTAACTTGTTGACAATGGAGACACTTGGATATAAAATCAGCGATCTCTTTCTTCATTCCTGGCCACCAGAAATTCTGTTTCAGATCTTGGTACATTTTTGTATTCCCCGGGTGAATCGAAAACTTCGAATTATGGCCTTCTTGCAGAACTCTCCTTTTCAATTCAGTGTCATTTGGTACACATAGTCTATCCTGAAATTTCAATACATTGTTGTCAAATTTAAATCCTAGTTTTGGTTTTGAATCTCTTTCCTCAATAATCTTCTTCAAGTAATCATCCAGTTGTTGTTTCTCCTTAATCTCTTCAATTAATCTTTGGCCGTTGAGCGAGAAATAGCGATAAGGTTCCACCTTGTTCTTTCAAAACAATTTCAATTTCGGACTTTTCCGGATCAAGAAGCAATTCTTTCTCGCCTTGAAGCAAACAGTAAGTTGGCAATAGACTTTCTCAATGCATCTAAGAATCTGTTAGCTTTTTCCGATGGTACAATATCTGAAGTCATAGTCTTTGATCGCCCACCATCTCCGCTGTCTCATATTCAGATTCTTTTCGAGTGAAAAAATACTTGAGCTCTTGTGGTCAAGATACACTTCACATGTTGCTCCATACAAATAGTGACGCCAAATTTTCAAAGGCAAACACTATCAGCAAAGAAGTTCTAAGTCATGGGTAGGGTAGTTCTTTTCATGTGGTCTCAAATCGTCGGAAGCATAAGCAATAACTCTCCCATTCTCGCATTAAAACACATCCCAAACCCTTATGAGAAGCATCACTAAAAACAAGGTAACCATCCGCACTGAAGGTAGAGTAAAGATCGGAAGCATAAGTCGAGTTTTCAACTCTTGGAATGCCGATTCCCTTTGGTCAGTCCAGTCAAACGGTGTCCCCTTCTGAGTCAACTGAGTCAGTGGTAAGGCAATTTTGGAAAAATCTTTAACAAATCTTCTGTAATATCCAGCCAGTCCCAAAAAGCTTCAGACTTCAGTTACATTTGTTGGTCTAGGCCAGTTCACTACCGCTTCAATTTTCTGCGGATCGACAGAGATTCCATCTTTGCTAATAACATGCCCCAAAAACATCACATGACCAAGCCAAAATTCACATTTAGACAGTTTAGCATACAGTTTCCGTTCTCTTAAGGTCTGCAGGGCAAGTCTTAGGTGATGTTCATGTTCTTCTACAGTCTTAGAATAAATCAATATGTCATCAATGAATACCACAATGAAGTCATCAAGGTATGGTTTAAAAATTCTGTTCATGAGGTCCATAAATGCAGCAGGGGCATTCGTGACTCCGAACGGCATAACTAAAAATTTAAAGTGGCCATACCTCGTTCTGAAAGCAGTTTTATTAACATCTTCTGGTTTAACTTTCAGTTGGTGATACCCCGATCTAAGATCAATCTTGGAAAACACTTGTGCACCCTGTAACTGATCAAATAAATCATCAATACGCGGTAATGGGTATTTATTCTTTCTGATTACCTTGTTCAAATTATGAGAATCAATGCACAGCCGGTCGAGCCATCTTTTCTTTCTTCTTTACAAACAAAAAGTGCACCCCATGGTGAAGTACTGGGCCTGATAAACTTCTTGTCTAACAGTTCCTGTAATTACTCTTTCAATTCTTTCAGTTCAGTTGGAGCCATTCTATAAGGAGCTTTAGATATTGGTTGTGTACCCGGAACTACATCAACGGTGAATTCAATCTCCCTGTCAATCAAATCCCCTAGTAGATCATCTGGAAATACATTTGGGAATTCTCTAACTATAGGAATGCAATTCACATCAGTTTTAACATTATCATTAGCAGATACAATAATACAGATATCCTTTACACCCCTTTCTAATCAGTTTGACAGCTTTTACAGAAGAAATCAGATATGGAGGAGGTACTACTCCACTCCCACTAAACACAAACTCCGGCAAACCCGGTGGACGGAAAACAACTTGCTTGGTCACACAATCGATAGTAGCATGATATTTTTGTAACCAATCCATCCCCAATATCACGTCAAAATGGTCAATATTCAATGGCAGTAAATCAATGAACAGATGCATATCCCCAACAATAATTTCACAAGCAGGATACATATATGCACATGTCATGGATCCCCCAACAGGTGATGATACAGCTAGCAGATAGTTCATGGGTTCTAAGGGTCTATTCAATTTACGCGAAAAAGCATGCGATACATACGAGTGTGTAGACCCCGAATCAATCAATACATATGCATTTTGAGCACAGATAGAGAGGATACCTGACACAACAGTCTCAGTGTTTTGCACGTCTCCCGCTACTAGGGCGAACACTCGGCCCTGCCTCATAGGCTTTTTTCCCTGAGCTTTGGGGGTTTTGGTGTTGCGATTGATCTTGCCACGCTTGGTGCAATTTTACTCTTGGATCAGCAAGGAGGACAGTCTTTAATTTCGCGGACCCACCTTGCCACACCAAACAAGCTTAATCGTAGCAAACCCTTTGTGCTTGTTGCCACATACGGAGCAGGAGTAAACCCACTCCTTGGTCAGCTAGTCGTCGACCCGTGATTCTGCTTCTTGGTTGTCAAGGTTATGCTTGCCTTTCTTAAATTTGAAACCCGCCTTTTTTCCTTGCCACTCGCTTGTTGGCGTTTGATTGTTTCATCAATAATATTCGCGTCTTACCATCAATGCCCTACGAGAACACCCACAAAAGTTGGCTTCAAAACATTTATTCTTCCTCAGATAGCAACACTAAGGCCGCCTTCAAACCTCCCTGCCTTCTTATAATCGGTGTCCACCATGTGTGGTGCATATCTAGCAAGTTCAAGAATTTCTTCTCATACTCAGAATCGACACTTTGCCTGTCTCACTGCTCAAACTCGGCCACTTTTCTCTCTCTAATGCACCGGGAAAATATTTTTCAAAGAAGGACTCCTTGAACCGAGCCCAAGTCACAATAGTATTCGTGATCGCTGGTCAACATCCACCACCTTCTTGCTTCTTCCGGCGTGAAGGTAGCTAACAATACTTTATTGGCTTGAGCACGGAAAAACCTCAAACAAATTTTTTCACCTCAAGAACCCAAGCTTCACCTTTAACTGCCCAAGCCTCCCTAAAAGGACGGCGGTTTCATCTTGTCAAATTCTCGAAGTCAAGGCAATAATGTCCACCTCATTAGCATTCACATTCTCAGACATTCTATTCCTATGTACCGGAGGAGGAGGTGGGGGAAAAATTGGTTGATTGTTGATCTAGTCTTTCAATTATCGGCCCCATCATTTGTTCAAGTCTCGCCATTTCGCCTCTCAGAGGATGATGTTTATGCAGCTTCATTTCGCAGTTTTTTGGTATCCATTTCACTATAAGCAGTTATAACAGTTATCATGATAAGAAGTTGTATAATTAAACAGTTTAACATTTTAACATATAATCGGTCAGTCATAAGCACACACTCTTCAAGTTTATGAAATGCCCTAATTGTTTTTCTAGGACACCCTATAGCTCATTTGGACACGTGTGTGCGATATAACTCGTGGTTAAGTATCGCTCTGATACCACTCTGTCACGACCCAAACCCGGCCCTATGGGTTTAGCATCAGAATCGCCAAGAATCCGAGATTATCAAGGCCCGCCAATAACAAAGAAAATGCTTAAACAGAATGTGGTACTGGCGGAAGCCAATACAGTAAATAACTAGTGTCCATTGAGTCGTGAAAATCAGATGCCAAAAACATTTTTCATGCATTCAAACAGTTCAAAACAAGACGATCTATACAATCATTTACAAACATTCAAGACGGACCTAATCCTCGATAATAAAGACGGTAAAACAAAGAGATCTATACAATAGTACAAAATAGTAGGAGACAGTGGGGACAATAAAACACCCCAAGCCATAGCATGGCGACTCGGAACCTCACAAGGAGACACATAGGGCAGCTTGACAAAAAATTGAACCAACCCACGCCTCCTAGCTCCGGTCGGCTGAGAACCTATATATATATATAAGCAGTGAGCTAAAGCCCGGTGAATAACATAATGCGTAAAGAGGTTGTGAATGAATGTCCTTACAAATGAAATCAGATTAAACAAAGATTTCACTTTTCAATATTTCAATCAATCACCATGTGGTACATCCATTAGCCTATAAAAGGGTCCGTCAAGGACCTGCACTCAACAAGAATGATGGCCATCAACAAGAAAGATGGTTCCACAAGGAACCGACAGAATAATATAAATAAAGAATCGCTAAGGATGCCACAATACAGTTCAGAATACAGGACATACATTCATTCAGCAAACAATAGTAGTTCAATAAACAGTTCAGTTCAGTTCAGTATGCAAATGATAACCATTTTGAACATATCTTTACACAATTGTTACTCACAGAAATTGGGCTAATAGCAGCTAGAGCGCGTCCCCGAGAGCCAACCCTAAATAGTAAACCAATAGAACACACACTAAGTTTCACAGTCGGAAAGGATGATAATTAAATCCCTAAATTTCCTCGGTGTGGTTCTATGTCTAAATCCTCATTAAGATGCCTTAAACTAGGCATAGGAATGCCTAGGATTGGATGAGGATGCAAAAATACAGTTGGAAGGCATTTTTCAAAAGTTGTTGAAAACAGGGGTCTTGCTCGAGCGAGCCTTCCTTTGCTCGAGCGAGGTTGCAAAATCAAAGGCTTCGCTCGAGCGAACAATCCTTCGCTCGAGTGGTCTGATGAAACAGTAAAAGTACTGGATGCTCAATTTTTACGCGCGATGCTCGCTCGAACGAGCTTCCAAAATCAAAGGTCATTTCGGCGAGAATTCCTTCGCCGAGCAAATTGATGAAATGAAAAGTAATCGTTGTTGTTTGATTTTTACGCGATACACGCTAGATGCTCGCCGGCGGAGACCTGAATAAAAGGGTGCTCGCTCGAGCGAGGAATCCTTCGCTCGAGCGAAGAAGCCAAATCTGGAATTTTCAGATTTGCCTCCCAAGCTCAAACCAAGCATTCTCAACTCAATTCTCGACCTCTTGGGCCCAAATTCTGGAAAATACATCCCAAAACAATGTATATCAAGTTTCAAAAGCCAATTTATGAATTCAAGCCCCAAAGGTGAGTCAATTAAATCTGAAATTCAAACCCATTTCATAAACAATTTCAAAACATGCAATGCATGAGTTTTAAACCAAATTCAAGGTTCAAATCTTGCTCTATTGAGCCCCAATCTTTGAAAACAATATGGAAACATGGACTATGATAAAAACATGGACATGCATGTATAATTCTCCAAGAATTTAACTGCAAAATACGCCAAAATGACCATGCATGCAACAATGGAGCTCTAATTCAGCAATTATGAACAAAATCAAGACTCAAGTTCTCTATAACCATGTTACATGCAAGATGGAGCTTAAAGATGACAAGAAGACAATGAATTTCCTTACCTAAGTCTCAATTTCTTGTCTAGGAGTTCAATTATGCAATCTATGCCCCAAGTCTTCAATTTCTTCAAGCAATTCTTATGAACACAAGATGAAAACACTCTCACTCCCTAATCTCTCTCTCTCTCTATTCGGTGGTGGACTCAAATGTGCTAAAGGAGTGTTGTATAATGCAAGACCAAGTCTTGGGCAAGGTGTGGTGTAGTGGCCCACTAGGTGGCTTAAGTGTAATTAAGTCAAACTTGCCAATTAAATCAATATTTAATCTAATTTAATCATTCCTAATCACATTTTAAATAAATATACCATTAAATCACAAATATTCTATTGATTACAAAACACTAAACGGTTTCTAATTCGGCCGCCGATAAGGCCTTCAATTAGCAGTTTAAACATATGAACTCAAACAGATAATCAATCAATCAAACAGATGCAATACGCAATTCAATAGATAAACTTATTCAATTTCAGTTTCGATTTCAATCAGTTCATTCAGTACTTCAGTTAATTCGATTATCAGTCATTAGCGGTCCAGTTTAACAATAATCAGTATATAATTCAGTGGTTATTCGGTAATCGGTACGAGGGTTGTTACAAACTCCTTGACAAATCCATATCCCCACCCCGTATAAAGTCATCAAGGACTAGAGTGATTCTATTGGGGACATAAGGACATTTGTTGGTAAAAAGTCCATATGCTAAGAGTTTAAGAAATTTAGTTTCATAATTAACATCTATTTGTACAAATTTTATCTATCATTTCAATTTTTTTAACATATTTGTTCAATTTTTTAACATATCTATCCAAATTATGTTTACACCTACCTGTCCGAATTAAACTATCTATCAAAATTGTTTTAATATTTTTAATCTATCTATGCAAATTATTTTAATTTTTTAAGCCATCTATTGAAATTCTTTTAATATATATGTCCTAGTTTTTTCTTACTTGTCCAAATTGAATCTATATGTCCTATTATTTTTGCTTATTTGTCCAAAAGGAATCTATCTATCCTAGGTTTCTTTGGTTATCTGTCTTAGAATATTTTGCTTATCTGTCCACATTAAGTGAGACTCAAAGTGAAAAAAGAGAGTCAAAAGGAAGAACACACACAAATAACCACTTCATCCTATCTCAAATCCTTTAAATCTAAGCTCAAATTCAACTCCAACAATAGCAATAACACCACAAATTTTTCTAAAGAAAAAGAGAGAACTTATAGGCCTTTCTCAACCACTCAATCAATGAAGAAGAATAGGCCTCTCCAGTATCTTTTCGGCGATGGGTTTGGTGTCAGACTTCATCTTGTTAACATAACGGCCCTGCAGCTAGCTATACACCTCATCTAGAGTCTATACCACTTCTTCGAAATGGGTTTGTTGAAAATCGTTATAGGTCTCTGTTTCTAAGGTTAAAGATTGATAGGTTTGTTAGGGATCGTAATAGGTATTTGAATCTAGGATTGGATTGAAATAGGTGGTGATGGTTAGGGTTTTTGGGATCTGTAATTGTAGAGTTATGAAGCATAAGTACTCCAAAAATATTATTGTACTCATATCGGGTAGTTACCTAGTATTGGTACTCCTACCAATAGTGTTGCATGTGTATTGAGTACTCAAAATACATACTGGGTACATTTTATACATTATTTAGCAGTTGGGTACTCCATCGGTACTTTATAGGTACATTGAGAGTACACCAAGTTATGAAACATTGATGGGAATACGTTTAATTTATTAAAAAGTTCTTCTTTACTTGATGTACCAGAGATGAAATATGCATTATTCAATGATAAAGTTGATAGAAGTGAAAACTAAAGTTTCAAGTTTTTAAATTTTGCTTAGTTTGCTTTTGGAATGAAACTTTATTTTGTAATTTCTCCTATTTAATGGCATTAAAATAGCTTATAAACTTTGCTTGGTATTGGTATTGTTAAACTATGATTTCTTTATTGGTTTTGTAATTTCTCTTTTTGGTTTTGGTATTGAACTTTGATTTGTAAATTGAATTTCAAACTATAAATTATAAAAAAAAAATAAAAAATTTATTGATGTACCCTAACCATATCCATATCCTATTTCTTTTATGTCTTGTCTAGGGGTATAAATTTGGCTTGGTTCGGCCCACTCGGGCTCGAGCCGGCCCATATCAGGCCTCGCGGGCTCCCACCAAAATTCAAGCCAGTCCACGGGCCAGAAAATTAGGCCCATGGGGTATTTAGACCTTAAGTAGGCCGAGGCGGGCCGATGGGCTTGGGCGAGCTTAAACAATTTTTTTTATTTTTTCTACCAAAATTTTATTACTTTCCACTAAAAAAAACATTGGGTCTCGGGCGGGCTGGGCCGGACCTTGAGTGAGCCTTAAGTGGGCCGATAGGTCGGGTCGGGCTTCAAACTGATGGCCCAAGCCCAGGGTCTCGGGCTAGGTTCGGGCCCAAACTGGCCTAAATGAGCCGAGCCCACCTCGGGCCACAGGCGGGCTTCGAGCCGTCCATAGGCTGCGGGGCATTTTTACACTCCTAGTCTTGTCGTATTGACATACTCATATTGTACTCGTATCAGTATTTATACCCGCACCTGTGCTTGATAGTTGTAGAGGTGGATGGACCTGAGGTGTTGAAGAATAAGGAGTGATCTTTCGAGTCCGACTTGTTGGTGTTGTTGGGTTTGTTGACCGTCGTCTTGGGTTTAATTTTGGTTGTGTTTTTAGTTTTCTTTTAAAGTGAAGTAAATGGTTCCAATCATGACATTGAGGAAGATGAAGAGGATAGTGGGGTTGAACCAGCTGTTAATGGAGGCCCAAATTGAAAGAACGGAAGATGTAACCTTGTACTCTGCCGCTTAAGGTCTTGAAGGTCCTAATGCAGTTGAAGATGATGATTCTAAAGACCAAGTTCTCTCTCTCTCTCACACACACACACACATTTCAATAGATAAACACGATATGAGATTGTCCTTATGGACCTAAAGAAAAAAATGCGTTAATCTATGCCCTTAAAAATCTATAAGATGAACCCATAGCTTGAGCATCCTTGACTAACCAAAGTTGGATCTTTGACATCTCCATAATTCTAAATGGTAGTTAACTTGAACAATCCATTTGATTTTTACCTCTATATATTTTAGGCTTGGTTTGGGATCTTTGAAAAAAGATAAAAAGACAAAAAATTACTAAAAAAGTTAAAAAATTATTACTATTCACCAAAAAAATTATAAAAAAATTATTTTTATACAAAAAATGTACAAATCATATTGATATTTTGACTTTTTTGACTTTTTAGACACACCTAACATAAATACACCTAAAAAGTAGAAAATTGTAAAAAATCTTTAAAAATTCCCGCTTTTGATAATCTGAACCGTTTAATGTATAGAACTCGTCGAGTACTATATGGCTATAAAAAAATCACGTTAATTAGATATTGCTAATTACATGATCAAATCAGTTTTTTATAAAAAAAAAATGGATGGTATTATAGTTAACGGTTGACAAAAAACTAATCTGATCAAATAACTATGGATATCCGATCAACGTGATTTTTAACAAACATATAGTATTTAATAAATTCTACATATTGAACGGTTTCGATTACCAAAACGAGACCCGTGATGGCCCTCACAGGCCAAACATCATCGTCCAATTCAATACTCGAAAAGGAGGCAAGCATATCTTATATGCTAGTCTGCCACGGCTCTGCCCCAGCGTACGGCCTATTTCTCTCTCTCTTCTCCTATGTACTAAATTATACAATTTTTTAATACATATTTTTTTGTAAAAAGTCAAAAAATTATCTCAAATAATTATATTTTTTTTTAACTTTTTAATCTAAAAAATCAAAAAATATACTTATTTAAAACATCCAAACAATCCCTTAGTCCTGAAATGTGAAAGCGAAATCACAACCAAAACTTTGTCCCAAAAACGGGATCCTATGTCCAAAGTCAATATGATTAGATGTGTGAATCAAAGTATGATGTCTCATGTCGCCACTGTGATTGAGGCAATGAATAATATTTTCATATATATAAAGTCTATATCATAAGAAGCAAAAGTCATACTCATGAATCATTCAAAAGTTTTTTTTTTCTCTTTTAGGGAAAAACACACGCCATAAGATCTCGATGTATATAACACAGCATATCACAAAAATAAGCCACTCATACTATTAGTGACAGAGGCAGAATATTAAATTAAAAAGAATACTTATTAATTATAATTATAATTTTTTTTCATAATTAATAATAAGAAAATAATAATAATTTTTGAATTAATAATAAGTACAAAAACTTAAATAAATTATTATAAAAGCATTTCACATAAAATTTTACAATTAATTTTGAGTAAAATTGAAATTTTTTTTGCATATAACTAGTGTATCATAGATAATGTAAAAAAGTCATATATTTACGTCTTAAAATAAATTATATAATAGTATGATAAATTAAATTTTTACAAAATTTGAGTAAAAATTTCATATAATAGTGATATCACGTCATTATTGACATATAATATCACAAACTAATAGTAAAACAACATATGAAGGGTGAACTCCACATATAAATATAATTAATACTCTAGTAATTTTTACATATATGTAGTGAGATTAATTAAATTTGGCATATTAATAATAATAGATGTTACTTTTATGTTAAGATTTTTTTACAAAATTTTCATACATAAAAATATAATTTATTGTAATCACTTCATTTTCAATAAAACAATCACTATTGTTTTCATAAATTTGAAAATGTCTTTGACATTTTATTCTAAATATTATTTAAAGTTGGGCATTAAAATTTTATATATACAAATCAAAACCGTTATTCTAAATATTATTTTTGTTTAAAATTTTATGTATACACGTGTTAAAAAAAAAAAAAAAAAATGCAAGGGGCACGTGACCCCAGGCACATGTGGCTCCGCCACTGCATACCACAAGCTACTTTATTCAAAACCATTGCATAATCATCTAATATCTTCGATTAAGTTTTTGTTTTTTAAATAAATATATATATATATATATTATTATCATTTTTTGATCAGTAAAATAAAAATTAATTAATGAAAAAAAATCTACCAAAAAAAACAATCAAATCACATCAATAAAAATGGCCAAAAATAAAAACATGATAGCTTAAGAAAAATGTCCTGACAAGATTGGCAAACTCAACAGGCCAATCAAAAGCAAAATTCAAGCCAAGATTGCAAGACCATGACTTTTAAGGCCCAATTCGAGAATGACCTGTCAACAATTGGATTCCATGACTTTTAAGGCCCAATTCGAGAATGACCTGTCAACAATTGATTGAATCCAACACTTGACCATAAACTCAAGACATCGATTCATGAAAACAGGTAAGGAAACAAGATAGTCATTTACACTCTGTTTGGTTGAAGAATTTGAAGAGGAATTTAGAAAAAAAAAGAAAAAAATTTGGTGAAATTTGAATAAAATATACCTACATTTCATCTAATTTCACACACCTTTTTTCTTTCCCTTTCCAAATCTCTCCACCAAACACAGCATTATAAAATATTTTAAGAGCAGAAATGCCTTCAGTTCTATTCTACCAATATTTTAAGATTCTATCACAATTAAACAGTTTTAGAGTTTAGAGTAAAATGTAAGTTTAGAATATATGATTTCCCCTAAAAAATATATTTTTACTTTGAAAATTTTTAGGTTTTGGTTGCATACTTCTTGGTGATGCATTGGATTCTTACTTACAAGACGGGAAAATTAGACTTTTTCGGACCATACCTAATCTGTAAAATGTCGTCCCAAACAAGTCGCATTGCCATTAACAAGAAGGCTTTTCAAAACTCAAAATACAGATAACTTTATTCTCAAATTACAACAAAATATAGTTAGTAATTACATTTTGTTTTATACATTATGACTAACAAAATTTTTACTTGAATGTAAGCACTTGACAAAAAAATAAAACGTGAAAAGGTACTATGCTTTTATAAAGAGGTAATTACTAATCTTGTTTTATGGTTGTTTTTTAAAATAAAATTTATTTGTATATTATTTATTCAATTTTAAATTAAAAAAATACGTGAAAAAGCACCTTCATCGCATAATTGTACTGTTATTTATTTTGGATTCTTCCACATATTTCTCCTGCTATTTTTCTTTGATTACTTTGAGTAAAAGGTTGCTAGCTTCCAACAAATGGAGCGAAACTGATTATTAATGATGTGTTTGGTTAAGAGATTTGAGAAGAGATTTGAAAAGAAAAATAAAAAATATAGATGTAATGTGAATAAAATATACTTATATTTTACATAATTTCACGTACATTTTTCTTTCCCTTTCTAAATCCCTCTCCAAATCTTCTAACCAAATATAACGTAAGAGTAATGAAATATGCAAAGGAATTTTGAGAGTTTTCCGGAGTGATTGGTGGGTACTCCTTGTACACTTGCTTAGGGTTTGATTATTAGGATCGTACGGCAAGAAAGTTATTTTTCTTGAATTCTCTAATTTCAATGTGGATAATCTGCCCATAACTGAATAGAAAAGAAAATTAATGTAGGTACAAATAAATTGACCTAGACCCTGACCGTTGAAAAAAAAAATGCAGAGGCCAGCAAACCAACATACAAACAAAACACACAAAACAAAAAGTGCTTCCAAATCTTTGCTTAGCAGGGCCTAGTGAAGGCACACAAAACATTATGACCAGGAAGAGCTCGGTGCTGCATGCACAACCCATACCCATCAAATTGGATGAATTCAACTTTGTTCTACAAATAGAGCAGTTGAAGATAAATTTATTTAGGTTATGCATGGATTTTAAATTTGTGAATAACATAGAAGGTACATTTTTTTCATAAATATTTTTGGGTGTTTTCTTCCCTTCTGCAAATTCCTTCATAAAATTAAGATCTAAATATAACTTCAAAAAATTGATTGAAAAAAAAAAGGAATTTCATCATACAAAAATGATACTCGAAACTGAGGCATCACACCCAAACAATCAAGCATCTCATGTGGTCACCAACTCAACCCATAACCAAAATGAAATGGTTGCTTTGTATTGAGTGGTGCTATTAGCACCCAATGAACGATTTTGAACTCCCATTTCTTTAGACTTCCCCATTTATAAATTTTGAATTCTTTAAAATTTATTTTTGTCTCCTTAAATAATATCAAAATTATCCTTGTGAAAATATTTCACTTGTTGAATGCACACCCCCCACACCTAAAAAAAACTCCATTTCTAAAAAACCCTAACAAAGCCCACGAAGAAGAAGAAGAGGCAATGTGATCACTGTCTTTGCTGTCTCATCCACCATTGTCACAGTTGGTATGCTCTCTCTCTCTTTCTATATATATATATACACATAATTTCTTAGTTTTCTCATAATAATTTATTCTCTTGTAAAAAAAAATTATAATAATTGGTTTACTTTTCTCAGTAAAACAGGTCTGAACTTATGAATAATGTTTGATTACTTGTTTCCGAACAAATAATAAATGTTTAGTTACCGATTCACGAACAAGTAAACAATGTTCGGGCTTGTGTTTCTAAATTTTGATCATATGTTTGGGACTTCAATCCTGAAAAAATAACGAATAAATTTTATTATTTTTTTTCATTTTTTCAAGAAACTTATCATTACAAAGTCAATCTCGTCTGAGCTAAGAACAACATTAAAGCTATGAATCTTCTCTAAACTTTTAGTGTTGTACTCCTCTCGTTTTATGGAGTTGCGGTTGACAGAAAAACTTCCACTCATTATCATTGTTGGAAAAATGTAGGTAATAAAATGGTTACTACCGTTACCGCTGAAATATTGCCGCTAAAGGGTTTTCAAGATTTTGAGGGTGGGTAGGTTTTGAAGGTGGATTTGAAGAAGATGGATGGGTGGTGATGGAGGTGAATGCTCTCATAAATCTTAATTCATGATATAGTGGGTGTGTAGGTTTAATTGTGATATAGAGTGTCCTAAAATTAATGATGTCCTTTGTAGTAATTTCATTTGAGATTATTATTGTAATTAAAAAAAAGCTAAAATTGAGGGGTCTAAAATAATTTACGGAGTGTTAATAACAACACTCTTTATATTAAATATAAAATATCATAAGAATGATGTAACAATTTTACTTTTGTAAATAACAGTTATTTTGATGGATCTTCTACTTTAAAACAAGATTTTTTTTTACCAAAGGTCACGCGGTCACAAAATAAAAAAAAAAAAAAAAAAAAAAAAAAAGAGGGCCGAGGGCGCCACCCGGGGGTCGACACTCCGTGGGTGTACCCACAGATTTGTTTAAAACAAAAGGTTCCCTTCGAATCACTATAAATTCAATATGAATTTGTTTATGAATTTTTTATTTGTATATTATTATTATTATAACCAAAACGGGGAAAAATGATATGGTGCAAAACTACATGACTTCATTGCAAAAAAACATTGAACACGTGCAAATGATAGACAGACCAACAAAAGTAGATGGTACCGACTAATAGGGCTCAAACTTGGGTGGTTTCGGGCAAGTTGGGAGTCCATCCAAGATCAGCCCGAATTGTAGAGTAATTTGTCCCAAGTCCAAGCCCATGTTTAACTTTGGACTTGGCTTGGGTTGCCCAAATCAAACATTTGAATCTTGTTTGGCAACAGTTTTGTGCTTATATATATAGATTTTTTTTTGAAAATTTTGAATAAAAACTCGTTTGATTTTTGTTTTTATTTTAAAAAGTTGTAAACAGTTTTTCAAATTTTATAAACACAAAAAAATTAGTTTCACTTTTTTGTTTAATTTTCTTTTTAATTTTTAATTTTTAATTTCTTTTTTCTCCCATCCTTTTTAACAACCATCCATTGTTCATCGCTATTAGCTATCATTGTCAATGATCTCCTCTGCCAACCACATCCATCTGTCACCTACCATTGCCACCACCTTTCTCCTTCAACTACCAATCACATGTCGCTGTCGCCATCACCAATCACTGCCCTTAATTGCCAACCACTTGCCATTACCACCAACCACCTCCCACCGATGGTAACCATCTTCAACCACCACCTTTTGTTGAAAACACATTCAACTACCATTTGGCCACCTTCTTCGATCATTGGCAATCACTTCTAGCCACCACTTCTCATGACTATCAACCACCTTTATTTGGTCACTGTCAATCACCTCTCACTGGTGGCATCCACTTTTGGCCACTATCTCCCACAACTGACAATCACCTTTGATTGCTATCTATAACCATCGACAACTACTATTGCAACCATCCATTTTTACTTATTTTTAAAATAATTATGTAACATCGGACTATAATAAGAAAATTAATTTGAGTGTGTAAACTAAGCAATAGAAGATATGACATTGCAGTATGACTTAAACCAAACCGTGATAAAATAATCGGAAAGTAAAAATATTGGAAAACATTATGGTACACACCCCTTGAAAAGTGTACATCATGCGCACTATGTTATATATTTTTGTGGTGTATATTATGCATTTTGTGATAAATGTTACATAATTTTTTAGTAAAGTTATGATAATTTGTTATTAAAATTGATGTTTTGCATTTTGTGGTAATGTTATTCATTTTTTTATTCAAATATTTTCTAACAAAAAAATGTGTAATATTACCACATAATGCGTAATTTTATTTATGAATCACAAATTATTGTAAGGCTACCAGAAAGTAGGTAATATTTATCATAAAAATACATATCACACCACAAAAATGCATAACAAAAATATATATGATATATTGCTTTTAAGGGATGTGTATCATAATATTACCACGTGTTTTTCATATATATGAATAGTTTCGGATTATTTAGTTGGTGAAAATTCCCACCCACGCAATCGGGAAATTCTATTTCCACCACCCTAATAAATTCAAGACAAATCTTTTCTCAATACACATCTCTATTAATTTAATTATTAAATAATTATCTCAATCCACATCTTTAAAATTACAAATAAATCCTTCACTCACATACTTTAATTTCTCCTTCGATTTCAGGCTCGAATTCATTATTAGCTTCACCATCATAGTTGAATTCAGTGATGATTCCTGAATCAATTTCTAAGATTCCAGGATTGAATTCAATCATGTCCACATGGTAGAACTCCGAGTAGATTTTTGGCTCAAACTCGTCATCGGTTTCAACATCAAAGTTGAATTCAAGCCTGATTTCTGAATCTTCAGGATTGAATTCAATTCTATCCTTATGGCCAAGTCAGAACAAATTTCTAGACTGACCTCAGGGCAGAACTCAATGCAGATTTCTAGATTGAAATCAGGGCAAATTTCTTCTGAATTAACCTCAAGGTAGAACTCGAACTGAGTCTCAAGATGCAGAACTTGCCCTCCCACATTCGGGTTACTGAATAAAAAGTCCATGGAAACAAAGGAGTGGACAACCCTTCTTCAAACCTAGCCACCATTTGGTTCATATTTTTGCTTTTCAGCTTCAGTTTTTTTCCCTATACGTACTCTATTTTTTCGTGTTAAGATTTGGGTTTGTTAAGCAAGGGCAAGGATACTGCAGTTACGTCTAGCCCGAACACATGCACCTTTTCGGGAGGATGAGGCAGGGGACAACGACAACCTGGAGAAAATAGGAATCGACCATGGCGAGACGGGCGTGAACCTTTCATCCCCAAAGCGATCATCTGAATTAATGGGTTAGATACTCTACTCGGCGGAGACCCACAAAAAAATTGGGGGCGGCGACGAGGCTACCTGTGCATAAGATTGCTTTCCACCATAACTGCCCTATAAATTTAAAAAAACAGAATGGACAACCCTTCTTCAAACAAAGGAGTGAATTTGTATATATAATATTAGGAGGGTTAATCAATGTCTATTATAGTAATTTTTAATTAGGATATAATTGTCATTAATCTAATTTTTCATTAAGTGTGTTGACTGAGTTTATAAGGTTGGTGGAAATAGAATTTCCCCATGCAATCTCCAGATTTAATTTGGGTTGGCAATTTTAGCCCTGCCTAAAAATTTTGGATTGGACTAGGGTTTCCAAATCCCGTTCAAATAATGTGATTTATTTGTTGCAGCCTGCAGTAACTGTGTATCTCCTACCTTTTACATTGACAATTTTTAATTAAATCTTAATTTAAGAAACGGTGGTGCTACATATACCAATTGATATACTAACTAGTGTATTAACATGCCTTATGATATTATTACTGACCTTACCCATTATATAAATTACAAATATCCAAAACCTCTAAAATTATGCCAAATCATCTATAGTATACTAATTGATATACCAATTGGTGCATATAGCATTATTCTTTAAGAAATGAGATTTTTAGTTTTTTTTTTTTTTTCAATAACTAAAAGACTTTTTGGTTTTATAGACTATTGGCATAATATCCGTGCTATCCACAGAATTTTATAAAATGAAATATTAAAATAAAAATAAAAATAAATTAGGACACAAGAGCATTTCTACTCAAACTTTTAAAATTTTGTTAGCTTTTTGGCTTTCAAAGGTAAGTATTGTAATTTTAAGCATGCCAGCAAGGATCAAGCAGTCCTTACAGAAGATTAATTGCCAACCAATTATTAGACGATTGTGTTTTAGTTCTTTTAGCCTCAATGAAAAGGACTTTTACTACTGGCTTGTTTAAGAGAATTTAGTAAACAGCAATTAAGTGAAGAAAATCAAACCCGCCCCTATGGGTTAAGGACATAACCGGCCAGTAATCCTGTGATTACCTACGGCCTCAGACCAAAACAGACATAACTCGTCAGAGTAAAGGAGCCAAACGGAAGCAAAAATAATTTAAAACTTTGTCCATAGAGCCATGCTTATATGCACATCAAACAAACCATACTCATATACGTTAATAACCCACATCAAAAGTACAATAGCATAAACTTCTTTACAGTCAGCATCATCTAAACTGAGCCAACTCATAACAGACTATATACAAATATATATAAAGTCCTTGCTAACAAGACAAAACGTAAATGCATAATAAAATGGCAAGGATGGGTCTCGTGCGTGAGACACAAGGCTGACTCTCCAAAACTCGTGTTGTTCATGGCAGACTTCACTGGGGCTGGGTTTGGACTTCTCTTGGCTCACCTACAAACACATGAATGAGCGTGAGCGATAGCCTAGTAAATAATATCAAATACAGAAGTTACATAACAATGTAGAACAATAGGTTCCAAACGGCCTTGGGTCCAATTCATATTTCTATTTAACAGATATATAACTATACGAATTTCAAATCAAGTGACTTGTAATTTCAACATTCTGGCCTTTGGCCCATTCAGATTTCCATTCATGTCAAAACGGCCTTTGGCCCACTTATTTATGTCAAAACAGCCTTCAGCCTGTTCATTCTTGTCAAACGGCCTTCGGCTCACTCATTCATGTCAAAACGGCCTTCAGTCCATTCATATAAGTCAAAAAGACCTTTGGTCCATTCATATAAGTCAAAACGAACTTTGGTCCATTCATATATGTCAAAACGACCTTCGGTCCGTTCATTTCTATCAAAACGACCTTCGGTCCGTTCATTTCTATCAAAACGACCTTGGTCCATTTATGTTTATCAAAACGACCTTTGGTCCATTTATGTTTATCAAAACGACCTTTGGTCCATTTATGATTATCAGAACGACCCTCGGTCCATTCATTTATTCATGTCAGACTTTTGTCCACAATCCCACTTAGCAACTCATAAAGCTTATACGGGAATAACAATTGGACATTCACAAGCATTCGAACATCGATATTACTCACAGTGATCGGTTTGTGGATTTGCCCCAGAGCTTGACCCTACACATTTCATGAACACAAAAGGGTCACTAACAGTTCAATCCGTTCTTTAATTCACATATTCCTCTTTAGGCTTTATTCTTATCTCATTAACTCATTTACAATGCTTAACACATGCCTAAGAGTGCTTGCAAGTGAAAGAGAACATAAAACGAAACACAGAATGCGAAAACAAAATTTCAGAAAACAGGGTTCCCGCTTGAGCGTAGACTCCCCCGTTCGAACGGACCCTTAAGGCCTGCAAAAGTGCTGGTTGTATGAAAAATGTGCTCAAGCGGAAGGCCTGTCTACAAAAGTTCCATGCTCGAGCGTGAGATATCTCGCTTGAGCGGACATCCAACTCTGCAAAAAGTGCTGGGAGCACGAAATTCACGCTCGAGCGGAGGGTTTCCCGCTCGAGCGGACCTCAAATTTCTAGAAGACCCAGAATTGCATTCTTGAGCTTTATTCCGACTTTCCAGCCACAATACTTGCATGCAATGGCTCAAATCCCAAATATAACCATACTAACATAGCACCAATGCAAGATTATAACATTATAGAGCTCAATTTCTTGATTTATTTGCATGCATGTCTCAAAATATGTCAAACTCAACACCAACATAACAAACTCATGCATTCAAGCTCATATCTTCTCAAATTGTACATGCATGTGATGAATTAGCCACATTCTCAACTTAGATAACACAAATGGTGATCAAGACATGAGTTTCCTTTAACATTTCACATGGATTATACACATTTGTGTTCAAACATGCAATATCAAGGTGATTTCCTACATGCATGCACATATTAAGCTTCAATCCAACAAATACAACCCAATTTCATTTCAATCTTACTCTTGATCACCAAATTAGCTTGAGCACACAAAATTACAAACTATAATCCAAGAATTACTCACCTAGAAGCTTTGATCTTTTAAGCTTTAGTCAATTCTTGAGCTAAATCTCCAAGATTTCCAAGCTTTAGGCCAAATTAGCACAATGCTCTCCCTTTCTCTCACTATGGCCGGCCCTCTCTCTTTCACAATTGTCTAACTCAGATTTTTGAGTTCCAAAGAGTTAAAGGAGAGTGTAATGCTAACATACAACAAGCCCTACTAGCATATTATTTCAATATAAAATATTTGGGCACTTAATTCATCAATTTAATCAGTTTAATCTGACCAGAATCAATTTCTAATGAAATTTCACCGTAGGCTCTAAAAATTATGCCAATCACGATGGCGTAATCAATTTCGGGTTCTGTGGCCGATAAGGCTCTCAATTTAATTTTCGAAGCGGATTATTCAAACAGATATTCCTACGGTGAACAGATAGAATTTCAAAATCACATATATTCACATAATGACACATAAAATCATGCTAAAGACATAATCATACTCAAATTAAGGACCAATTAGCGTACTACGGAATAGGGGTATCACAGTCTTCCCCCCCTTTAGGAAGTTTGGTCCTCCAAACTTAAGTTACCTTCATCGAGAAACAAATGTGGATAGCGTAGTCGCATCTCCTCCTCTTTTTCCTATGTGGCATCCGTCCCATAGTGCTCTTTTCATTCCACTTTCACCATTGGGATGGACTTGCTTCTCAATTGTTTCACTTGTCGATCAACAATCCGTTCCAGCCATTCAACATATTTTATATTTTCATCAATAGCAACCCGGTGATAATCAATCACATGAAACGGGTCTCGGAGGTAACCCCTCAACATCGACACATGAAACACATTATGGATTTGCTCGAATCTCGGCAGCAAAGCAACTCTATAAGCAACTGGACCAAGCCTCTCCAAAATCTGAAACGGCCCAATGTAGCGGGGCGACAACTTCCCCTTTTTCCAAAATCTGACTTGGCCTTTCATCGGAGAAACACAGGTGAACACATGGTCACCAACCTCATACTCAAGAGGTCTTCTTCGAACGTCTGCATAATTCTTTTGTCGGTCCTGAGCTGTTTTGAGCCTTTGATGAATAGTCTTGATTTTCTTAGAAGTGTCTTGCACAATTTCTGGCCCAAGCAAAGCTCTATCCCCGACCTCTGTCCAACAAATAGGTGATCTACACCTCCTACCATACAAAGCCTCGCATGGTCCCATACCGATGCTGGAGTGGAAGCTGTTATTATAAGCAAACTCTGCAAATGGCAAATAGTCTTCCCAACTCTCTTGAAAATCCAAAGCACACATGTGAAGCATATCTTCCAAAGTTTGTATCATTCGTTCTGACTGCCCATCTGTCTGTGGGTGGAATGCAGTACTGAATCTTAGTTCTGTTCCCATAGCTTCGTGCAAACTCTTCCACAGTCTAGACACGAATTTCGGATCTCTATCCGACACAATGGATACCGAAACTCCGTGTAAACGGACAATCTCATCAACATAAATGGTCAGCAATCTATAAGCAGTACATGTAATTTTGACAGGCAGAAAATGTGCAAATTTAGTCAGTTTATCAACTACAACCCAAACAGAATCCATACCTCAAGAAGTCCGAGGTAGGCCAACAACGAAATCCATAGTCATATGTTCCCACTTCCATTCAGGAATAGGGAGAGGTTGAAGTAGACCGCCTGATTTCTGATGTTCAGCCTTAAATTGCTGACATTGAAGGCACTTGGACACATATTCTGCAATCTCTTTCTTCATTTTAGGCCACCAATAGGTTTGTTTCAAGTCCCGATACATTTTATTGTTACCCGGATACATAGCAACTACTGATCTGTAGGCTTCATCTAGGACCTTCTTCTTTAGTTCCGGGATATCAGGGACACATAGTCGGTTTCGGAATTTTAACACTTCATTCTTAATGCCAAACTCTGCTTTCGGACTTGTCTCAAATTCATCAATTACCTTTCTGAGGAATTCATCATCTTTCTGTTTCTGTTTGATTTCATCAACAATGGCCGGCTCGGCGGTAATAGCGGCTATCAATCCGCCCTGCCCATATACTATTACTTCAATTTCAGACCTCTCAAAGTCTTGCAAAATTTCCCTTTATTCTGTAAGCAAACAAGCCATACTTCCTGTTGATTTTCTACTCAAGGCATCAGCAACTGTATTGGCTTTTCCGGGGTGGTACTGAATCTCAAGATCATAGTCTTTGATCAGTTCAAGCCATCTCCTCTGTCGCATATTCAGTTTTTTCTGTATAAAGAAGTATTTTAGGCTCTTGTGATCTGTGTAGACTTCACACTTGGCCCCATACAAATAATGCCGACAAATTTTCAAAGCAAAAACAACTGCGGCCAATTCCAGGACATGCGTTGGATAATTCTTCTCATGTGGCCTCAACTGCTGGGAGGCAGAGGCAATAACTTTTCCACTCTGCATTAACACACAACCCAAACCTTTATAAGACGCATCACTGAAGATTACAAATTTTTCCGTACCTGAAGGTAGTGTCAAAATTGGTGCACTGGTCAATCTTGTTTTCAGTTCTTGAAAGCCAGATTCTCTTTCATCATTCCATTCAAACGGTTGCCCTTTACGTGTCAATTGGGTAAGTGGCACGGCTAATCTCGAAAAGTCCTTCACAAACCTCCGGTAGTACCCAGCTAAGCCCATAAAACTGCGAACCTCTGTCATATTAGTCGGTGTAGGCCAATTCACAATTGCCTCTATTTTTTGCGGGTCCACTGAAATTCCTTCCTTGTTGATCACATGCCCTAAGAAAACAACTTCATCCAACCAAAACTCACATTTCTTTAGTTTAGCAAATAATTTCCTTTCCCGAAGTGTTTGTAAAACAGTCCTCAAATGATGTTCATGTTCAAGTCTATTTTTAGAGTATATCAAAATATCATCGATGAAGACTACAACAAACTCATCAAGGTAGGTTTTAAAAATTCTATTCATTAGGTCCATAAATGCTGCCGGAGCATTAGTCACTCCAAGTGGCATAACAAGAAACTCAAAATGACCATACCTCGTTCTGAATGCTGTTTTCTCAACATCCTCTGCCTTAACTTTCAGCTGATGATACCCAGATCTCAAATCAATCTTAGAAAACACCTGTGATCCCTGCAACTGGTCAAATAAATCATCAATACGAGGTAAGGGATACTTGTTATTTATCGTTACCTTGTTCAATTCCCGATAATCGATGCACAGGCGCAAGGTACCATCATTCTTTTTCACAAATAACACCGGTGCGCCCCAAGGCAAAGTGCTAGGTCAGATAACCCCTTGTTAAGCAGGTCTTACAATTGTTCTTTCAATTCTTTCATCTCGGCAGTAGCCATTCTGTAGGGAGTCTTAGAAATAGGCTGGGTGCTTGGCACAGTCTCAATAGTAAACTCAATCTCCCTGTCTACCAATTCCCCTAGTAATTCATTTGGGAACACGTCTGGGAATTCTCTAACAATAAGAATATCATTCAATTCAACATTCACAGATTGTTCAGTCAACACATAGCACAGATAACCCTGGCACCATTTCCTGATCAGTTTACATGCTTTCATTGCAGATATCAAATAAGGTGGAGGCATTACCCCATTACCCACAAACACAATTTCTTTTTGTTCTGGTAGCTTAAATACAACCCTTTTTGTCACACAATCTATGGTGGCACAATACTTGGTCAACCAATCCATGCCCAAAATTACATCAAAATGTCTAAAGTTCAAGGGCAATAAATCTACATATAAGGTAGCATCCTCAATATGCATGTCACAAAATCGATATATATAGTCATATAACACAGATTCCCCCGATGGAGCAGACACCCACAACAAATATGGCAACAACTTTAGGGGTCTTTTCAATCTAGATGCAAATGTATATGTCACAAATGAGTGTGTTGATCCATAATCAATTAATACAAAGGCATCCTGATTACATATTGAAATGGTACCTGAGACAACGGCATTGGCATTCTGTGTATCGCCCGGAACAAGCGCAAAAACTCTCCCATGTCTCACGGTATCCCCGGTAATAACGGATCTCAAAGTATTTCCCGACTTTGGAACTGATGCAGTGGAACTAGCTGCTATCTTTCCACCATTCTGATTACACTCTCGGGCCATATGCCCTTGTTTCCCACACTTGAAACAGGCTCCTGATGCACGGTAACAGACTCCACGGTGCCTTTTGCTACAGATACTGCACATGGGAGCTGTGTCTCGGGAAGAATTTGAAGTAGTGGAGGAGCTCGTGTTTTGTTTTTTCAGAAATTTATTCTTCGAAAAGAAGCCTTGCCTTTTGTTACCCTTCAATTCTGTTACTGGCTTAGCTTGTCTAGCTATATTAGCCTTTGATATGATGGCCCTGTCAAGCACCCCAATGTAGGTTTCCAACTTTAGAACATTCACCCTTTCTAGGATGTCACTGCGGAGTCCACCTTCAAAATGTCTTGCCTTCTTATAATCGGTGTCAATCATGTGTGGTGCAAACTTGGCCAATTCAGTGAACTTGGCCTCATACTCAGCCACTGTCATGCTATCTTGCTTGAGTTCCATGAACTCGGCTACTTTCTTATCCCGAACGCATTGTGGGAAGTACTTGTCATAAAAGATCTCCAGAAATTTTACCCAATCCACATCTTTATGATTTTCTCGCATCAACATCCACCATCTTCTTGCTTCGTCTTCTAGCATAAAAGTGGCTAGGAGCACTTTCTGAGTCTCTGAACAGGGGAACACTTCAAATAATTTCTCAATGCCGAGGACCCACGCTTCGGCTTTCAACGGATCTAATCTCCCGTGGAACTGTGGTGGTTTCATTTTTTTGAATTCCTTGGTGAGAGCTATTATCCGATCATCATTTTGATTATCTGGCACGGGTGGTGCCGGAGGTGGAGATGGAGGTGGTGGGTGTGGTGGCTGCCACTATTGTTTCCACTCCTATTGCTATTTCAAAGCTTCTGCCATTTCCTGGATCAATCTTTCCATTCTGTCTATTCTGGCAGTAGAGGACTCCTCTATCTCATCACCTCTGGTTCTCACCATCTGATTAAACTTACATTATATTTCATACAAAAGATTCACAAATATGTATATACTAAGAGCACACATATTCAAATAATTGCAATGCAAGTAAATTACAACATATAGCACATAATTACTCAAATCAAAACACTTAAGCATATTCTTGATGCTTTCACAGTTTGTATCAAAATAGTTAAGCATATTATCAATGCCTCTAAATTCATATTTATCACATGAATGCATCCTAGATCTTATCTAGACGCGTATTGCACTTTTGGACAAGTGTGTGAGTTATTAACTCATGCTCTGATACCACTCTATCATAACCCGAACCTGCCCCTATAGGTTAAGGACATAATCGGGCAGTAATCTTGTGATTACCTATGACCTCAGACCAAAACAGACCTAACTCGTCAGAGTAAAGGGGCCAAACGGAAGCAAAAATAATTTAAAACTTTGTCTATAGAGCCATGCTTATATGCACATCAAACAAACCATACTCATATACGTTAATAACCCACATCAAAAGTACAGTAGCATAAACTTCTTTACAGTTAGGATCATCTAAATTGAGCCAACCCATAACAGACTATATACAAATATACACAAAGTCCTTGCCAACAAGACAAAACGTAAATGCATAACAGAATGACAAGGATGGGTCTCGTGCGTGAGACACAAGGCTGACTCTCCAAAACCTGTGTTGTTCATGGCAGACTTCACTGGGGCTGGGTTTGGACTTCTCTTGGCTCACCTACAAACACATGGATGAGCGTGAGCGATAGCCCAGTGAATAATATCAAATACAAAAGTTACATTATAATGTAGAACAACAGGTTCCAAACGACCTTGGGCCCAATTCATATTTCTATTTAACAGATATATAACTATACGAATTTCAAATCAAGTGACTTGTAGTTTCAACATTTTGGCCTTTGGCCCATTCAGATTTCCATTCATGTCAAAACGGCCTTCGGCCCACTTATTCATGTCAAAACGGCCTTTGGCCCGTTCATATAAGTCAAAACGACCTTTGGTCCATGCATATAAGTCAAAACGACCTTTGGTCCATTCATATATGTCAAAACGACCTTTGGTCCGTTCATTTATATCAAAACGACCTTCGGTCCATTCAATTCTATTAAAACGACCTTGGTCCATTTATGTTTATCAAAACGACCTTTGGTCCATTTATGATTATCAGAACGACCTTCGGTCCATTCATTTATTCATGTCAGACTTTTGTCCACAATCCCACTTAGCAACTCATAAAGCTTATACGGGAATAACAATTGGACATTCACAAGCATTCGAACATCGATATTACTCACAGTGATCGGTTTGTGGATTTGCCCCGGAGCTTGACCCTACACATTTCATGAACATAAAAGGGTCACTAACAGGTCAATCCGTTCTTTAATTCACATATTCCTCTTTAGGCTTTATTCTTATCTCATTAACTCATTTACAATGCTTAACACATGCCTAAGAGTGCTTGCAAGTGAAAGAGAACGGAAAACAAAACACAGAATGCGAAAACAAAATTTCAGAAAATAGGGTCCCCGTTCAAGCGTAGACTCCCCCGCTCGAACGGACCCTTAAGGCCTGCAAAAGTGCTAGTTGCATGAAAAATACGCTCAAGCGGAAGGCCTGTCTACAAAAGTTCCACGCTCGAGCGTGAGATATCCCGCTCGAACGGACATCCAACTCTGCAAAAAGTGCTGGGAGCACGAAATTCATGCTCGAGCGGAGGGTTTCCCGCTCGGGCGGACCTCAAATTTCTGGAAAACCCAAAATTGCATTCTTGAGCTTCATTCCGACTTTCCAGCAACAATACTTGCATGCAATGGCTAAAATCCCAAATATAATCATACTAACATGGCACCAATGCAAGATTATAACATTATGGAGCTCAATTTCTTGATTTATTTGCATGCATGTCCCAAAATATGTCAAACTCAACACCAACATAACAAACTCATGCATTCAAGCTCATATCTTCTCAAATTTTACATGCATGTGATGAATTAGCCACATTCTCAACTTAGATAACACAAATGGTGATCAAGATATGAGTTTCCTTTAACATTTCACATGGATTATATACATTTGTGTTCAAACATGCAATATCAAGGTGATTTCCTACATGCATGCACATATTAAGCTTCAATTCAACAAATACAACCCAATTTCATTTCAATCTTACTCTTGATCACCAAATTAGCTTGAGCACACAAAATTACAAACTATAATCCAAGAATTACTCACCTAGAAGCTTTGATCTTCTAAGCTCTAGTCAATTCTTGAGCTAAATCTCCAAGATTTCCAAGCTTTAGGCCAAATTAGCACAATTCTCTCCATTTCTCTCACTATGGCCGGCCCTCTCTCTCTCACAATTGTCTAACTCAGATTTTTGAGTTCCAAAGAGTTAAATGAGAGTGTAATGCTAACATACAACAAGCCCCACTAGCATATTATTTCAATATAAAATATTTGGGCACTTAATTCATCAATTTAATCAGTTTAATCTGACCAGAATCAATTTCTAATGAAATTTCACTGTATGCTCTAAAAATTATGCCAATCACGATGGCGTAATCAATTTCGGGTTTTGTGGCCAATAAGGCCCTCAATTTAATTTTCGAAGCGGATTATTCAAACAGATATTCCTACGGTAAACAGATAGAATTTTAAAATCACATATATTCACATAATGACACATAAAATCATACTAAACACATAATCATACTCAAATTAAGGACCAATTAGCGTACTACGGAACGGGGTATCACAACAATTAAGTGAAGAAAATCGCAGAATTTTATTAAGTAAAAATGAAAAACTTACAATGATCTAACCCAGCCTCGTAGAGGTTTACAGCAACAAGTTATTTGAAACTACTCCTATGAATGAAGTGCAATATAGGAATTTGAAGTACATAAATGTAAAGAACTGTAAAAATTGAAAAGGAAAATAAAGTATTTAAAACTGGTTTTTTGATCTGAGTCTAGATTCTCCTTTCTGGGGCCTTCTCTGTTATTTATACTTCTCAATGATAATTGTTGAAGTGGGCTTCTAATCGTCGAAATGTCCCTCCATGTTCGTTGAACATGCTCCTCACAGTCCCAGTACACCATGTTTGCAGTTAGGCTTCCCTCATGATTTTGAAGTTGAACCTTGTGAGTAACCGTTAGGCCACATTACCTTATATCCCTTGATCATTCCAGTGCTACGCAGACCCATTATTACCAGTATGGGTTGATACATGTCTGACTATGGTTGGCAATTCGTATTACCTCCCTAAATTGCCCTTTTCATGCCACGTTGTAAATCGTGATTGGCTTATACAAATTATACAGCCAACATTATCCCTCGCACTCATATACCCAATACTTTGTGATATTAGTGGATCGAAGCACTTTACCCACATCCTAGGACATACATGGGTTTTTCATTTTCTTAGAACTGCAACCGACTGCATTAAATTATTTTCTGTACCTTGAACATTTCTCACTATCTAAGCATTCGAAAAGACTGATATAACTCACATGGCCAAACAAACCTTCTTTGACATATATCAAGCATACGAGGAGTTGTTTGATAATGATGTTCGCCCTTGAAAGAAGTTTCATGCATTTATTAGCCGCACCTATCCATCTGCATTTATTCAAGTCATGAAAGCTTTTGCAAATTATCGACTTTTGGATCACGAACATATTGTTCATAATTCTTTAGCCCAAGACTTTGCAAAAATGGATATTGGAAGCTCTTCTTCTACCCCAAAACCCTCTGTGTGGGATGAGGCTGTGCCTTCCTCCTCTTCTTCTAAAGCTTTTGGCTAGGGAAGCTGGCCAGAACTTGAGGAATCCAAACTAAGAAAGCGAATTGACCATCGATTCATCGAATTCGCTGATCCTCTATCTTTTTCTCCTTTTGCTCAGAGCTCGGTGGTTTACCCTTCTGTATCCGTCAATCACCGACGCAGTTTGGAAGACAACTTACTTATAACATGGTACACATCTTCTATGCCTACGAAGATAGTGCAAGCCACTCGCCGCCTAGAGGAAACACAAGGGTACAACCCATCATTCTTAGTCCATAAGGCAAAATTTTGCTCTTTTGACTAGCTTGAATGTGTAAATAACCCCCAGTTCTCTTCTTCCTTTGAGATGGATCCTTCTGCACCTCCTCTTCCTCAAAACCCTTACTGGATGGAAGAACTGAGACTTACTCTCTTTGAGAATCAGCTTTTTCCTTCCTGCAAACCTCCTGCTCCCCCCATTATATTTGAGCGATATCAAGCTCAACTCCTGCTTGTAGCCTTTTCTCACTTGCCCTTCAATGTTCTTGGGGGTGATGTTCCTCTTAAGAACTTTTGATGGGCTTGTGACATTATGACTCGGGGTCATGTCCTCAACCCCATCGCTCAAGCAAAACTTCAGATGTTTTTGGATCAACTTCCACTGCTTCTTCATTGGTACCAAACTTCTTTGGTTACCACTCAATCTTTGGACAAAATCTCAGCCCGTCGAATTCATAACCAGTATGAAGTAGAGAACCTTATTGACGAATATAATGACTTCAAGAATAAAGACTCTGCATACTGGGATGATTTAGATATGGATAAGATGGAACAAGGATTGAAGGAAACAGAGTTCAAAACAAAAGATGAACAACTTTTTTTATCAAATAAGAGCATATCAGCTTCAGCAACCTAGCTTGGAGAGGATAGAAGACAGAATAAAAAAGGAACAGAAATTCATTGACCATTGTTGGAACAAATTCCATGACCTTATTATTTATTCTATTCCTTATTTTTATGAAATTGAATTTGTAGCCAAGAAGGTTTTTTGATGTAATTACTTTCATCTTAATAAAGCTAAGTTTTCATTTCTTTATTCGGCATGGTCTGACTTTATTCTATTCACCTAAAACAAACAAAATTAGAGCTTCGAATTTACCAATTTTGTCCTTCGAAACCTGATTTGAACATTTCCAATGGAATACTGAAAACCTAATTTGAATTTCCCTAACATATGGAGTGTAATTGACAATCTTTGCCTGAGGTCTTCTTATTCCAATCATATGGTTAACACAATCAACAGTTTCGAATCAACTATTTTTGCTTCGAATAAACAGTCTACATTTTTCAAAATATGGAAACTTCCTTTAAGGATTGCACTGTTTTACTCTAAAATAGTGAGTCTCTTTGTGTCCTTCACTGTTTAACCAAATATTGGTTTTATGTCACTTCAAAGTCTAGAACAAATAAATTCTAACTGTAGAGTATTTCAAATTTTACTTCGAAGGATTTTACTTTCAACAAGAAACCTAAAAGCAAGTCTTTAATTCTCTTGAAGTAAACAAACACCTGAGCATTCTTGTACTCTTAGGTATGAACTCTGCTTCGAAGTCGACTTCCTACTTTTGAAGCCCTGGCTGGATGCTTGTCACCTAACTTTGGAGCCAAAGCATAGCTTCGAAGCCAAATATTTGATTTCGAAGCCAATATAAGTGTTTGAGATACGTTTCCCTCCCAAATTATCAATATTGAGAGAAACTTTTCGCATCCGTACCTTTAGTACTTTTTTATGAATTCTACCCATTTTAAAACGATTGGGTATTTTTTGGACAGAAAGGTTTAAAAACCTTTTCCTTTCATGCTTTTAATTTACTTGCTCGCCCAACACACAAACCCTTCATCTCCATTGACTTTTCCTCTCCTTTACCCTCTTTTTCAACTTCGTCTTCTGAAAACTTCAGCCAATGGCTTCTTTCTCTTCGAAGATACCAGTCGTGGAGCGTGTGAGTCCATCCGTAGCCTTAAAAAGGATCATTGCTGAAGAGTGTGAGAAATACAAAGATGGCGAGAAGAGTGCTATTGATGGGCATATCTTCATTCCCCGTTGCTATGAACAACAAGAATATGTGCTTGGGCCTATTTTTAAAGAGGTCCCCACTGAGCTCCCAACTCTGTATTCGCGTTTGGAGGATCATTGCCTCCTTTATGAAGGCGGTCTTGATTAGGGAAGCTGGAGAATGAACCGATCCCATTGCTGCTGGCCCACAGTAAGGCCAGAATAAGAGGAATGGTATGATCGGGTCGTCCCTGCTAGGACACTAGATCTTCAGGAGCTTTGCCTCTTCAACGTCCTTCAATTGTTCAGGTTCACAATTTCAAAGGACCCATTTTTAATACCTACTGCTCTTTGTTTTTGGAATTCTACTTTCTATTTCTTCTAATTTAGATATGGGATGATGGTTCCTACTGTCCTTGACATCTGCCATCTGTTAGGATTATCCCCTATTAGTACTCCCATTGGTCTAGACTATCCTGACCGTAAAACCCCTTTTTTCTCTCCGCCTTCTGAACTCATTCTTGTCACGACCCAAACCCGCCCTGTAGACGTCCTCGAACACATCCCGGGGGAAGGGGAGTGCGAGTTCCCCCCGTTCTGGTTCGATATTGGGTCACTACAGTTCGAAGGACTCAAATGTCACGGTTCTTAATCTTGAACCGAAGAGTCCAAATCCGGCAAATCGTTTTGAAAACAGATTTTTTGAAAGAAGTGCCAAACATGGACTGCTTCGCCAGATATAGAGTCGCCACCTAAATATTTTAAAATGGGAAATTTAGGAAACCCTGACTCGGTGCCAAAGGCCACGTGTCCGTCATCACCAAAGTTGCCTCGGCTCGGGAACTTGGGTACGATTGGGGAAGGTCACTTCGTGAGCACCCCCGCTCGCCCGGTCAAAGACCGGCCTCTACTAACCATGATATCTGATTTTGAAAACATTGTGAGTTCTTACTCCGGTTATTAGCCTAGGTTACTATGTGATGCGCACAGCACACAAGTATAGACTGAATCGCCTGAATTGGAACTAAACATTTCATGTTTGTTTGTTTGAAAATGATTTGATGGTGCTACCCGCAGGTAGGCTAAGACGTGAATTTGCCACCCTCGGGTGGGCTTAGAAAAGCATGATTTTGCCACTATCTAGTGGGCTTAAAACAAACAGTCAATGATTTGTTCCACTTCAAGTAACTCAACCTCCACCCACAGGCATTCAAGGTAGTTATATCACATAAGCATTTAGCCTCATGGTAAGCATGCTTTTCATGGCAGCACTCACACGCATGCAAGGATGCTAAAGCATAAAACTCACCGAGTACTCCAAGCCAAAACAGAAGCTTGTTAGAAATCCATGCATGGACCTAAGCATACTGAAATGTCTAATGCAACACCTGCAATGAAATGCAAATGCAGTTTGTATGATGAGCCGAGCCCGGTGCGTGCAAAACAGATGAATGATGCAAACATGCTGTCATACTGTATGCTAATTGAAATATGCCCTATATCTAACCATCGTAAGCGGGTAAATAAAAGGGAAGAAAGAAATGGGGGTTGGAAGACATACATCACACTCACCCACACTTATTACAATTATGCCCTCGCGCAGAGAGTCTGAATAAATAATAATACAGTCCGAAATAAAAGAATAATACAGTCCAAATAAAAGAATAATAGAATAATAAATATACAAATTCCTAATTAATTAACAAATTAACTAAGAAAGTCAGAATCGCAAACAAGCCGTGCCTTGCTATTGATGAATGATGTATCTTAGCAGAAATCCACCGATGCCCCAATTAGCCTCTGTTTGCAATGTTTCTAAATCGTGCGGACTTTGAAAAGTTCTTGATTCTTGATTTTTGCCGCAAGAGAGTAGGAAAAGGGCATAGCAATGTATTTCACAAATATACGCATGCCTCGATCCTCGTGCCACCAATCACGCATATCGATGCATGATGGCCGAGGAATCGGATTACACAACTCAATATGGGGTGAATGCAGATGAATGCTACAACAAAACCTAACTCCATCATGGATAATCCGGAGTGTCGGTGACTTGGGAATTGAGACCCATTCCGTCACTCGGAGTACGGAACGCGCCTCGTTTCCCGTGCTCGGGCTAACTCCTATCCCGAACACGATGCAATATGCATGACATGCAATCCTAACACACATAATGCTATGAAAATGAGATGCCTCGAAATGCGTGCATGCGGGCACGCAAACCGAGGCGATGATCCTAAGGCATGAAATGGCATACGCAATGCAATTGGACTTATACTAACATGAGAGGGCCTCAGCCACACTCACATAAGAGGCCGTCGGATAAAAGTGAAGTGCCTCGAAATGCGTGCACACTGGCACGCAAACCGAGGCAATGGCATATACGATGCAATGATGCTAAAATGAGGTGCCTCGAAATGCGTGCACACGGGCACGCAAACCGAGGTAATGACATGCTGAATGCAATGATGCTAAAATGGGGTTCCTCGAAATGCGTGCACATGGACACGCAAACTGAGGTAATGACATAAAGACACGAAACGACCAGAAATATGATATACAATGAGACTAAAATGAGATGTCTCGAAATGCGTGCCTACGGGCACGCAAACCGAGAAAATGACATACAGAATGTAATGGGACTAAAATGAGATATGCGATGCAATATGGGCTGACACCAACATGAGAGGGCCTCAGCCACACTCACACAGGAGGCCATCAGATGAAAATGGGCTGCCTCGAAATGCGTAAACACGGGCACGCAAATCGAGGCGATGGAACTAAAGTTTGAAATGGCATACACAATGCAAATTGGGCTTACACTAACATGAGAGGGCCTCAGCCACACTCACATGAGAGGCCGAGAGATGAAAAATGAAGTGCCTCGAAGTGCGCGCACACAGGCACGCAAACCGAGGCGATGGCATCAAAGTATGAAATGGCACTCCAAATACAGATTGGACTTATACTAATGTGAGAGAGCCTCAGCCACACTCACATAAGAAGCCGGGAGATGAAAATGAAGTGTCTCGAAATGCGTGCCCGTGGGCACGCAAACCGAGGCAATGGTCCTAAGACATGGAATGGCATGCAAATAAGACGCGGCATATGGCATATGGAAAATGCAAATTTCAGCAGCCAAAATGATGCAAAAACAGCCCCCGAATTATAGCAAAATTACACCCGATGCCCGAAATGCTATGCTACGTACCCGAAACGACTTGCTGCTATGCCAAACATGCACAATATGGACATGAAGTGTAAAGACAGATGCTAGGCAGTCCCTAAACTAGCATTTTTTCAGTACAAAGGAAGGCCAAACAACAATCACAAGTATGGCAAATATAGCATGCAAAAATGGGGGAAAAGAGGGGAACAATGAAGCAGATGGTATACGCAATGCTCAAACTGAAAAATACAGTTCTACAACACTGAAGAGGGACCAAAAATATGCATATTTACAGTATATGAAAACCCTCAAATCAGTGTGAAAACTTGCTAAAAATGTCATGCAAGGATGAAGCCAACAAAGGCTAGAACATGAAGTATGCCTTACATTCATCAAACAGCCTTAGACCCTTAACAAAACATGACAAGAAGGCCAAAATATGGATATTTTCAATACTGATGATGGCCGAAAACAGAGTCTAGATAGGCCTAAAAAGCACGCAAAAATGGGGGCCAAGAGAGATATAAAGACAACCATAACATGGAGACCCCCAACAAGGTTGGTCCCTTCTACAATGTTGTAGAGGGACATAAAATAAGCTTATTCACAGTTCATGACATGCTCCAAAACAGACTACACATAGTCCAAAAAAAATCATGCAAATTTACGGTAAATATGAGGGATTGTGAAGCAAGTGCATGATAGAAAGGCCAAACAGGGTTGAGCCCTTCTTCAATGTTGAAGAGGGGCTAAAAATAGGCCCACTCACAGTTTACATTATTCTCGAAAACAGATCACTCACAAGCTAGATGAAGCATGCAAAAACAAGGGCAAAACATGGATTCAAAGCAAGTGACATATGGAGCATGAAAACAAGGTTGAGCCCTTCTTCAATGTTGAAGAGGGGCTCAAAATAAGCACAATATAAGTTCATGAGATGCTCCAAATCAGATCACACATAGGCCAAATATTCAATGCAAAATAATGGCATATAAGAGGATATTGAAACAAGTACAAGATGGAGGGCTCAAACAGGGTTGAGCCCTTGAACAAACATGAATAATGGCTCAAAAAAAGGCCTTTTTCAGTTCTGGTCGGAGCCCAAAACAGTAAGCAAGTAGGCTTAAGAAATGAGGCAAGAAAGTGCTACAAAAGAGGAAATTTGAGACTTACCCTTGAAGACCTCTTTTTATCTACTTCTTGGCTTGAGGAAAGTTGCTTCTAAGCCTCTGAGAAAGCTCTCCTTGCTGCTGGAAATGGAGTGGTGGTAGTGGTGCTTGAAGTTGATGAAGAGATGGCACCAAACTTAGGAAAAATGAGAGAGATAAAGATAGAGATATGTATGTATGCTTGAGGGAAATTTTTCTAACCCTTGGGACAGAGCTGGGAGGTCCCTTATACGGGTAAAAAGAGGGGTGTAAAGGTGGAGGGAAATGCACCCAAGTGTTCCCCTCCAAAATATCCCCCGGATATAGATCTTTTCTGGAGGAAACAGTTGTATGGCTGTATGGCACAGGTTTCAAGGAGCAAGGCCGGCTAGGCACTTTTACTGGAGGTGGCCGGCCGGCTACCCCCCATGGCCGGCTGGCCAGGGGCAAAAATGGAAGTTTGGAATTGCTGGCTGAGCACCAAAGGGTGGTGTCCTCCCATATGTGTACAACAAGGCTCTGTGGTTAGAATTTGGCAACTCTGAAGCAGGAGAGACAACAAGCCACCTCTAGGAGAGGTCCAAAAATGAAAGGAAGAATTACTGGTCGAGCACCATTTTTTAGGGTCCTCCCATGTGTGTACAACACAAATATGTGGTTTTGGCTTGAAGAAAATGGCCCTAGGGTGTTCAACATTAGCCCGGAAGTGAGAAAAACGGGCGCCGGAGGAGCATAACTGGTTGCTGAGACAATTGCTGTCCTCCCACCCTCCAGTGACCTTCCTTATGATAAAACAGAGGTACCTGCCAAAAATGAACAAAAACCGATGCAAAACGAATGCTCGGGGGCCAAAACACGCAGTTCGGGGTCCCGAAAACCGGCCGTTAAGCACCGAAAGTGGTGTTTGGCTGCGAAGTGGGTATCTAAGACCCCAGTGTCCCTCGAAAGGGAGTAAATGAGATGCATGCCAGAAACCGGAGGAATCGGAGATGGTTGGGTGGTCCCGAACCGAGGCACACGGCCTGACGGCTCCGAAAACCGGGAACCGGGCCCCGAAATGGGCAAAATGGCCTACGGCCACGAAATGTAGCCTAAGGCCACTGAGAGATGGTCTACGGGACCTCTCCCTCCCTTCAGGAAAGAAAACAGAGAAAACCGAGTCTGGTTCGCAAACCGAGGCAAGGCACAAAAGAGGGTTCGGAAGTCCGGAGGCAGGGCGCATGGCCGCGACTCTGAGACTTCTGAACGAGCACAATATGCAACATCACCGAGCGCTCAATCGGTGACGTCTGATTCTTAAGGTCGGTCAAAAATGGGGTGTCTACAGTTGCCCCTCTTTGACAGAACTCGAAAGTCACAAGTGACGGGAGTGAATATCAAAGCCCAGAGACGACCCATTTTTGATAAGGCCGAAGACTTAGACAATCATACAAGATAAACAGAGATATGTGCCCGCAGGCGTGCCCGTAGGTAGGGGGGACAAAATGCAAAGCGACATGCACAGAGCCAAATGATCATGCAAATGCAGCAAGCTGCAATGAAGCAAGTATTCGCAAATGGATGCAACAGTTTTAAGCAAGAATGCAAAGCAACAACTACATTTCATGCAATTAGGAATGCGGAGAATCATTCAATTCTCGTTGCGTCTCACACGGAGAAGATACGATACCTGCGCGATTAAATGCAGTCGCTGACCTCAAATGAACCGTACATACAATATCGTGCCTGCAAAAGAGAGAAATTCAACAAGAACAATATGCTAACAACATATATTCAATGCGATTCTTGTGGTTCCGAAAGTTTGACACACGCAGTGTCGGCAAGTGAATGCATAAAGCAGTGTGATACGGGTAAGGTGCGCAAGATAGCGCGATGCAACGCACTAACAAGTGCAGGTGAGATGCGCAAGATGGCACGATAAAATGCATGCACAACGCAAGTAATGTGCACAAAATAGTGCGATGCGCGAAATAGCGCGAATGAAATATAATGCACTAACAAGTGCAGGTGGGACGCGCAAGATAGCGTGATAAAATGCATGCACAATGCAAGTAACGTGCACAAAATAGTGCGATGCGCAAAATAGCGCGAGTGATTTGAAATGCACAAGATAGTGCGATGTGATATGTAAAGCACAGGACAGCGCGATTGAGGTGCGCAAAATGATAAACTGCACAGAACAGTGCGATGCGCAAAATAGCGCGAATGTAAACTGCACAAAATAGTGCGATGCGCAAAATAGCGCGAATGTGAACTGCACAAAATAGTGCGATTGAGGTGCGCAAAATAGCGCGAATGATAAACTGCACAAAACAGTGCGATGCGCTAAACAGCGCGAATGTAAACTGCACAAAACAGTGCGAATGAGGTGCGCAAAATAGCGCGAATGATAAACTGCACAGAACAGTGCGATACGCTAAACAGTGCGAGTGATATGCAATGCACAAGATAGTGTGAGTGAGATACAACCAGAAGATGCACAAGATAGTGCAAGTGAGACACAAAGTGTAAGTGCACAAGACAGTGCAAGCAAGATAATATGCACAAGAAAGTTCGATAAAATGCATCTTCTATGCAAGTATGGGGGCATTTTCTATGCAATATTGAAAGCAAGCATATTCTATGCATGAATCATAACGATGCGTGGCACGCATGCAACAACAGTGTATATAAAAATCCACATTCTATGTAATAGAGGAGCATCAAATATGTACTCTGGTGCCTCTGATTTGCTTCTTAGAGGACTTCACAACATACTCAGCTCAAAAGGGCACACCCTATTCAAATTGGCGAGAGATAACACCTGCATGTGAAACCCTCTGGTGCTGCTTGGACTGCCATTCTGACTTGAAGCAGGCTTACACTTGGGGTCGAGACACACTCATACTCCAGAGAAATGGCGAGGCCTGAGAAGGTGCACCTGGAATGCAGTCTCGGATTTTGCTAAAGTTGAAACATGCTAAGATGCTCCAAATTTTCCCTCTTTTCTTTTGCTTTGCAGTCCGGAACCGAAATAGCTTCAGATAGGTCCTTGTTTTACTATTCTGACATGACCTGGGTTGAACCCTGCGGTTTTATGAAAGAACCAATTCCGTTTTGCACAAATGTGGGGAATGGCACAAAGACTCGAGCACAGGGATGATTTTATTTCAAATTGATAGATGAGTTCTCAGCGGGTATTGAGCCTATGACTGACCACGCCAAAAACGACTCAACAAGGAAATAAAGGGCACACAACCTAGACCCACCGAGTAACACTCGAAACGACTCAAAACAAGAATCGAGATAAAACAAAAAGACACGACACTCTGACGTGCACAGGGAGCCTATTTCACCGGGTAGTGTTTCCCACCCTTTCTTATTTGTGATTCTCACATTACTCGGCCCTCAAGCTCTGTTTTTCTGAAAAAGCCCTTTTCTCACTTTTTCTCTCATCGCACATCTCTCTATTCTTCAATCTCTCATTTTTCATCCCTCCCCTAGGTGGTTGACGGATAAACAGAAAGTTGTGGGCTCTTGCCCCAAGCATTCGGCTAGATTCGCTTCTATTCTTGCAGCTAGTGAGTTTCTCCACAGAGGGTTGTGCTACAACTGGGTGTGTAGCAAATCTGTAGCTGACATCGATTGATGATGCTCTTCTTGGAGTTCGGACATGATCAAATCCGTCTAGATGAGGGAGTGGAATATCCTGATCCATTCCAGTTCGTGCTTCGCACTTGGCTTGATACCTCAGCTTGGAGGATATGAGAGCTTTCGTCCTTTGCTTATTAGCCGGTTGTGCCCTTCTTGGCGAATCTGATTGCCCTTCCGCAAATGCGTTGATAAAGGGAGAAAGACAGAGAACCTGACTCAACTGTGCCCCTAGTTCATCATTTTGACCATTTTTTTAACTTTTGCTTTCTGCTAAAACAGTTTTGACCAACATGAGAGTTAGATTAACATGCTTGTTCAATTTTTGATTTGAAATTATGCAAGTCAGGCTATGAGCACTGAAAATTTTCCTTTTTTGGGTCCAAGAAATGGTCCAGTTTTTTTTGTGGAAAAGATGAAACAATTTTCGAGAAAATTAGTCAACCTCAGTAAAAATTCTCAAAAACTATTTTTGCAAACGGCCACTGCTCAACGAGCGTAGAACCCACTCTCGAGATGCACAACCACAGATTCGAAGGAAAATTGCCCCTTGCTGGAGGGGAGCTGCATGGCAACGGAAAGTTGCCCCTTGTTTGAACGGCATCGCGGCGCATTGAATGGCAACGGAAAGTTGCCCCTTGTTTGAACGGCACCGCAGCGCATTGTAGTCAGTCCTCGGAGCGATGATTGTAACCGTACTCCTGGATACAGAGAAGGCAAGGATGGTCAAAACCATTACATGGACACAATTGAATTTGAATCGTTTTACGGCTGGACTTCAGAATGAAGTTTACGTATCCCAAAGATGGGAATCAAGCCTTACGTAGTTCGGGGGTTAAGGTACACTCGGGTATTTAACCTCTCCTTTTTAGGCTCTAACTTTTGCCAAGGCGCCCGTTACAGGTTTTCGACCTTGCGAGCTTTGTTCTTCTTTCTTTTTCTTCTTTTCATTCTTTTCTTTTCTTTTTTTTCTTCTTCTCTTTTTTTCTTCTTTTTTTTGCATTTTTCTTTTTTCTTTTTCTTGCTCTAACTTTTGCCTGGGTCGCCCTTCTGGGTTTTCGGCCCAGCGAGCCTCTTAAAGGGTAAAAGTGTAACAAGTCCATGCCAAATGGTTTTGAGATTGAAGCCCTCTGTATCCAGGAGAGTGGCTATTGTATTGATTTGCAGAAGGATCCACCTTTGGCTCTTCGAGCACATCGGATATTTTTTGCCCCTAGTTCGAGGGGTGCTTCTATTCTAGCCTTGCAAGCTTCTTCTGATGAGGTCTGACCTTCTTGATCTGACTTTGGTGCATCTTGTTCGAGGGTCGCTTCAACCGCCACACAGCCTTACATTGTGGTCGCTGAACATTGAACATCAATGCAAGTTCAAGGTTTGAAAGCAAAGGGGTTGAGTCTCGGTGAGGCGATCCTAAGTCGCACAATCTTAAGAGCGATTCCACACATGTCTTTGCAGGACCGCGCAAAACATTTTTGAAAGTTTTTAAGCGACAAATCGTCATGGCTGAAGAAACGATGTAGGACCAATCTGGATCAAAGCCAGGGTCCTTCTCAGTACTCACACTAACAAGCATGATTTCATTCATTAAGGGCTTAGTATGCCTCTCTTTCTCTCAATTGATCAAAGTTTTGCAAATCCCGAGGAATTCTTCCCTCTTTGTTTTCACCGCAGTGTTCAAAAAGGTTTTGAAGAACTTAGGTCAATACAATGACTTCAAGGCACAAGAGAGCAGGTGGAATGCACTGCCATTTCATTCAAATCCCAGCACAACTAGTACACGGCAGAAGCAAATGCGAGAGCGTGGAAATTACTGCTGTTTCATTCAAAATCTGTTGGCATAACTGGCTCCCTGGCAGAAACAGACTCAAAACAAAACAAAAAGACAAATGCAAAACAAAATGGTAACGCCCGAGGTAACACCCCCGGAATCACCCGACTCCTATACAACAGGACTGACTCGATACAACAAGACAGACCCAAAACAAAAGAGACTGACTCAAAACAAAAAGACAAACTCAAAACAAAACAAAAGACTGACCCAATACCCAAGTTAGAAAGCACAAAAACTGGTATTTGCACATTGCTTTCGAGCAGTCGTGCCATTCCCACGGCTGGAGTAATCTGAGCGCCATCCGCAGGTGGTTCATCCCTCGATCACATAACATTATCCCCCAAGTTCACTGACCCAGTGCCGATAGACTTTGCTAAACTCGGCGGGAGGATGACCCCGTTGTCAAATAGATCCTGTACTTCATGGCGAAGACGGAAGCAATTGTTGGTAGTATGGCCGGTTCTTGATGGTATCTTGATCTTGGGTAGCATCATGCGTAGCCGGAAGAGGGTTCGGGAGAGGCCGAGGCTCAAGGGGTTTGAGATGGCCTTGTCCAACAAGGATTTGGAAAGCTTTGGATAAAGGCATGTGGAGGGCATGGAAGACCTTCTGACCTCGGGGTTGGTACTTCTGGGTTTATGGATTTTTGCTGGGCGCACCAACAAAGGGATTGGCAGGTGCTGGCTTGGTTTGTTGATCTCTTCTGAGTGGAGGATTATAGCTGAAGGGAACATTCTTGGTACAACGGCCCTTCTCCCGGCTTGCCCCTTGAGTCAAACTGCCCCCAACTTGAGTGGCAAAAGTGTCGTCCACAGTTTTTGCGACAACCGCGAGCACTTGTTCTTTGTTCAGTCCCTCGGATTTCAAAGCCTTAACAGCCAACAGAAGATGCTCATGGGGATCCATGTCTACCCTTACCTTGTTCTTTCCACTCGCTTCCACTTTGCCACGGGATTGGCCTTCCTCAGATGTAGCCCGCCTCAGGACTGGGGAGCCTTTTGACATGAACTCCCTGGTATGTGATGTGACTGATGATGGAGCCAATGTCCCAGAGGCCAAATCTGTTACAGTTCTTTGAAGATCTTCGATCATTCTCTTTAGCTCAGAAGTAGTGGGCTCACGGGTTTGAGATGATTGGGGTCCAGGTGCATCCATCATGCATAAGTCCATGCTTTCTGGGATAAACACCTCAGGCTTGGGTAGATGGGCCGGGGTGATGTATATGCTGGGGTCATAGGTGGATGGCAGTGTGTGGATGAGATTGAGGTAGGTGGGAAATGTTTGGTCATTGGGGTTTGTAGGTGGAGCTATCGTCCGGTTATCGATGAGATTTTGGACCTCATGACGAAGGCGGTAGCAACGGTCGGTGCCATGACCGCGCTGCTGATGGTACATACAGTACTTGGCGAGGTTATGTCTGGCTGGGAGTGGGTTAGGAAGAGGTTGAGGATCGAGGGGTTTGAGATGCCCTCTTTCCATCAAGAGTTTTAGTGCGCTAGGCAGGCTCATATAGAGAGGGGTGAAAGTTCTGCCTTGGGCTCGGCCAATTTGGGTCATTTGTAGGCTTGGATTGGCAAAAGGGTTGGGTATGGCGTGTATTGATTTCGATGGGTTGGGAATAGTGCTACTTCCGACATTGGTACTCCTTGAAATCACCCTCCTTGTCGATTCACTTGTTCGGAATGATCCTGTTGAACGCATTCTCGACGGACCCCGTTCATGCAAACTTTTGAAAGTGAATAAGCGGACTATCAATTTCGCAACATATCATGCTCGAGGTTCCGCACCATCATCGCACTTGATCCCTCTCGGAAGGGCGGCGTCATCATCTGTCTTTGCCTTTGCTCTCCACCTCGTAACAAATTCCACAAAAGGCTCTGTTGGGTTCTGGCGGGTTGCTTCAAGCTCTTGGATGGTCATTTCAACTTGGGTATTGTAGGAATACTGATCGACAAAGGCCTCAGCCAATTCTTCCCAGTTTTGCTTCACTTTATCCTCCAACCTAGTGTACCAAGTGGCTGCTACACCCGATAGGGTTCTTCCATACAGAGAGAGTTTCTGTGGCTTAGTTAGATCCATCGGCTTTAGGACATCCAAGAAAAGTCGGATATGCACCATTGGATCCCCAAACCCGTCGAAACGGTCAATATATGGCATTTTGAATCTGTCTGGGAGCCGGACGGCAGACTCAGTGTGCCCATCCTCAATATCGGGAATGGAGTTAAGGCCGTGTGCCCTTTTGAATTGCTTCTCAAGGTTCGCAATTTTCACTGCAGTCAGATCGAGGTCATTAGCATCAAGGGGATAACGCCTCTCATTAGGCTGCACCAGGGGTCTGAAAACTCGGGCTTGGGTCAACCTTTCTCGAGGATTCGGACACTGCAAATCTTCAACTGGCGGAAGTGGGTCAAAGTTCGGCTGGGGTCCCAAAGCTGGATGTAAGGCAGATGCCCCAGATGGGCTCTGCGTTTCAATACTGGTCTCAGCTTGCATGGCAGTTCCCTGATTCAACGCTGCTATCACGGCTACAAATTCTTCTAAACCCTGTGCCATCACGCATTGGCGATTTCAACAAGGGTGATGTATTTGGTGTTGACGGATCAGATGAACCGGTAAGCCCTGACTGGCCTTTCTTTGCCTTGCCTCAGCGAAAGAACACTGGTTGCCCTTGAATTGAATCTCTGACCTAACAAAGCCTATCTGCACTAGTCCAATGTACCCCGGAGATATCGAAGCCTTCTGAAGCTATGGTTCCAGGACTACCCTAACAAAAGAGAAAACATGCAGCATCTCAGCCTGATTTCACCAAAACGGATATGAGCATAACAGGATGACTGTGCCCTCTACTGAATTCTGCCCCCAAAACTTTGCCACAAATCTGATACCCTCGGGTAAAACTGATTCTCAAATACTGAACTGGTGCCCGCAGGCCTGATGCCCAAACTTGCAAATTGATACATGCATTCCTGTAGAGACGCACTCTAAAGCACATAACAAGCAAGTGAGAGCCAAAACACCCCTATGTTGGGGTAGGGTTTCCCTGTCCTATTTTGTCAGGAGCTAGGGTTTCACTACGCACGCAGCGGCTTCAAACAATCTATAAACGGGTAAGCAACCTGTCCTAGTTTGGAATGGTCACTACGGATTTCGATATACACTAGGTCGAATGGTAAAAAAGGGTGCCCCGGTAAAACCGGGGTTTGTGTTCCCATCTTTGTCGAGCCAGGCGATCGGCCTTACGGACATGACTTGACAAGACAAGCCTCCGCAAATCGTTCGAATGGCATATGGCAAACACGGTGTCCTAGGCGCACCAATGCAAATGCAATGCAAAACACACAAGTGTAGTCAAAACCAGATATCATGAGTTCGAGTCAAGTTCTCTAAGTCCCAGTGAGTCGCGAAGCTCAGACGTCCCCGAGCATCCGGGAAGGAGTGCGAGTCCCCGTTCAGTTCGATATTGGGTCACTCTGATTCGAAGGACTCAAATGTCACGGTTCTTAATCTTGAACCGAAGAGTCCAAATCCGGCAAATCGTTTTTGAAAACAGATTTTTTGAAAGAAGTGCCAAACATGGACTGCTTCGCCAGATACAGAGTCGCCACCTAAATATTTTAAAATGGGAAATTTAGGAAACCCTGACTCGGTGCCAAAGGCCACGTGTCCGTCATCACCAAAGTTGCCTCGGCTCGGGAACTTGGGTACGATTAGGGAAGGTCACTTCGTGAGCACTTCGCCGCCTCGGATCAAAGACCAGCCACTACTAACCATGATATCTGATTTTGAAAACATTGTGAGTTCTTATTCCGGTTATTAGCCTAGGTTACTATGTGATGCGCACAGCATACAAGTATAGACTGAATCGCCTGAATTGGAACTAAACATTTCATGTTTGTTTATTTGAAAATGGTTTGATGGTGCTACCCGCAGGTAGGCTAAGACGTGAATTTGCCACCCTCGGGTGGGCTTAGAAAAGCATGATTTTGCCACTATCTAGTGGGCTTAAAACAAGCAGTCAATGATTTGTTCCACTTCAAGTAACTCAACCTCCACCCACAGGCATTCAAGGCAGTTATATCACATAAGCATTTAGCCTCATGGTAAGCATGCTTTTCATGGCAGCACTCACACGCATGCAAGGATGCTAAAGCATAAAACTCACCGAGTACTCCAAGCCAAAACAGAAGCTTGTTAGAAATCCATGCATGGACCTAAGCATACTGAAATGTCTAATCCAACACCTGCAAAGATGCAAACTATAGCAGGCTCGGCTATTCTAAACATGGCATGTGAAATGCTACAGCTAACACGTGTTCAATTTGGAATTGAAATGCAAATGCAGTTTGTATGATGGTAGAGTGCGTGCAAAAGCAGATGAATGATGCAAACATCTTTGTCATCTTGTATGCTAATTGAAATATGCCCTATATCTAACCATCGTAAGCGGGTAAATAAAAGGGAAGAAAGAAATGGGGGTTGGAAGACATACATCACACTCACCCACACTTATTACAATTATGCCCTCGCGCAGAGGGTCTGAATAAATAATAATACAGTCCGAAATAAAAGAATAATACAGTCCAAATAAAAGAATAATACAGTCCGAATAATAAATATACAAATTCCTAATTAATTAACAAATTAACTAAGAAAGCTGTAAACTGGCAAACAAGCCAGGGGCTGCCTTGCTATTGATGAATGATGTATGCCGGGCTGCTTTGGCGCAGAAATCCACTGGGATGCCCCAATTAGCCTCTGTTTGCAATGTTTCTCGAAATGCGTGCCGGACTTCAGAAAGTTGCTGATTCTTGATTTTGCTGCAACAGAGAGTAGGAAAAGGGCATAGCAATGTATTTCACAAATATACGCATGCCTCGATCCTCGTGCCACCAATCACGCATATCGATGCATGATGGCCGAGGAATCGGATTGCACAACTCAATATGGGTTGAATGCAGATGAATGCTACAACAAAACCTAACTCCATCATGAATAATCCGGAGTGTCGGTGACTTGGGAATTGAGACCCGTTCCGTCACTCGGAGTACGGAACGCGCCTCGTTTCCCGTGCTCGGGCTAACTCCTATCCCGAACACGATGCAATATGCATGACATGCAATCCTAACACACATAATGCTATGAAAATGAGATGTCTCGAAATGCGTGCATGCGGGCACGCAAACCGAGGCGATGATCCTAAGGCATGAAATGGCATACGCAATGCAATTGGACTTATACTAACATGAGAGGGGCTCAGCCACACTCACATAAGAGGCCGTCGGATAAAAGTGAAGTGCCTCGAAATGCGTGCACACTGGCACGCAAACCGAGGCGATGGCATATACGATGTAATGATGCTAAAATGAGGTGCCTCGAAATGCGTGCACACGGGAACACAAACTGAGGTAATGACATGCTGAATGCAATGATGCTAAAATGGGGTACCTCGAAATGCGTGCACATGGGCACGCAAACCGAGGTAATGACGTAAAGACACGAAACGACCAGAAATATGATATACAATGAGACTAAAATGAGATGTCTCGAAATGCGTGTCCACGGGCACGCAAACCGAGAAAATGACATACAGAATATAATGGGACTAAAATGAGATATGCGATGCAATATGGGCTGACACCAACATGAGAGGGCCTCAGCCACACTCACACAGGAGGCCATCGGATGAAAATGGGCTGCCTCGAAATGCGTGAACACGGGCACGCAAACCGAGGCGATGGAACTAAAGTATGAAATGGCATACACAACGCAAATTGGGCTTACACTAACATGAGAGGGCCTCAGCCACACTCACATGAGAGGCCGAGAGATGAAAAATGAAGTGCCTCGAAATGCGCGCACACGGGCACGCAAATCGAGGCGATGGCATCAAAGTATGAAATGGCACTCCAAATACAGATTGGACTTATACTAATGTAAGAGAGCCTCAGCCACACTCACATAAGAAGCCGGGAGATGAAAATGAAGTGCCTCGAAATGCGTGCCCGTGGGCACACAAACCGAGGCAATGGCCCTAAGACATGGAATGGCATGCAAATGAGACGCGGCATATGGCATATGGAAAATGCAAATTTCAGCAGCCAAAATGATGCAAAAACAGCCCCCGAATTATAGCAAAATTACACCCGATGCCCGAAATGCTATGCTGAGTACCCGAAACGACTTGCAGCTATGCCAAACATGCACAATATGGACATGAAGTGTAAAGACAGATGCTAGGCAGTCCCTAAACTAGCATTTTTTCAGTACAGAGGAAGGCCAAACAACAATCACAAGTATGGCAAATATAGCATGCAAAAATGGGGGAAAAGAGAGAAACAATGAAGCAGATGGTATACGCAATGCTCAAACTGAAAAATACAGTTCTACAACACTGAAGAGGGACCAAAAATATGCATATTTACAGTAGATGAAAACCCTCAAATCAGTGTGAAAACTTGCTAAAAATGTCATGCAAGGATGAAGCCAACAAAGGCTAGAACATGAAGTATGCCTTACATTCATCAAACAGCCTTAGACCCTTAACAAAACATGACAAGAAGGCCAAAATATGGATATTTTCAATACTGATGATGGCCGAAAACAGAGTCTAGATAGGCCTAAAAAGCATGCAAAAATGGGGGCCAAGAGAGATATAAAGACAACCATAACATGGAGACCCCCAACAAGGTTGGTCCCTTCTAAAATGTTGTAGAGGGACATAAAATAAGCTTACTCACAGTTCATGACATGCTCCAAAATAGACTACACATAGTCCAAAAAAAATCATGCAAATTTACAGTAAATATGAGGGATTGTGAAGCAAGTGCATGATAGAAAGGCCAAACAGGGTTGAGCCCTTCTTCAATGTTGAAGAGGGGCTAAAAATAGGCCCACTCACAGTTTACATTATTCTCGAAAACAGATCACTCACAAGCTAGATGAAGCATGCAAAAACAAGGGCAAAACATGGATTCAAAGCAAGTGACATATGGAGCATGAAAACAAGGTTGAGCCCTTCTTCAATGTTGAAGAGGGGCTCAAAATAAGCACAATATAAGTTCATGAGATGCTCCAAATCAGATCACACATAGGCCAAATATTCTATGAAAAATAATGGCATATAAGAGGATATTGAAAAAAGTACAAGATGGAGGGCTCAAACAGGGTTGAGCCCTTGAACAAACATGAAGAATGGCTCAAAACAAGGCCCCTTGCAGTTCTGGTCGCAGCTCAAAACAGTATGCAAGTAGGCTTAAGAAATGAGGCAAGAAAGTGCTACAAAAGAGGAAATTTGAGACTTACCCTTGAAGACCTCTTTTTATCTACTTCTTGGCTTGAGGAAAGTTGCTTCTAAGCCTCTGAGAAAGCTCTCCTTGCTGCTGGAAATTGAGTGGTGGTAGTGGTGCTTGAAGTTGATGAAGAGATGGCACCAAACTTAGGAAAAATGAGAGAGATAAAGATGGAGATGTGTATGTATGCTTGAGGGAAATTTTTCTAACCCTTGGGACAGAGCTGGGAGGTCCCTTATATGGGCAAAAAGAGGGGTGTAAAGGTGGAGGGAAATGCACCCAAGTGTTCCCCTCCAAAATATCCCTTGGATACAGATCTTTTTCTGGAAACAAACAGATGGTCAGATGGCATGTACAGTTTCAAGGAGCAAGGCCGCCTAGGCACTTTATCGAGGTGGTTGCCGACTACCCCCATGGCCGACGGCCAGGCAAAATGAAAGTTTGGAATTGTCCGAAAGCACCAAAGGGTGGTGTCCTCCCATATGTGTACAACAAGGCTGTGGTTGGAATTTGGCAACTCAAGGTGAGAGACAACAAGCCACCTCTAGGAGAGGTCCAAAAATGAAAGGAAGAATTACTGGCTGAGCACCATTTTTTAGGGTCCTCCCATGTGTGTATAACACAAATATGGGGTTTTGGCTTGAGGAAAATGGCCCTAGGGTGTTCAACATTAGCCCGGAAGTGAGAAAAACGGGCGCCGGGAGACGCCGGAGGAGCATAACTGGTTATTGAGACAATTACTGTCCTTTCACCCTCCAGTGACCTTCCTTATGATAAAACAGAGGTACCTGCCAAAAATGAACAAAACCGATGCAAAACGAATGCTCGGGGACCAAAACACGTAGTTCGGGGTCCCGAAAACCGGCCGTTAAGCACCGAAAGTGGTGTTTGGCTGTGAAGTGGGTATCTAAGACCCCAGTGTCCCTCAAAAGGGAGTAAATGAGATGTATGCCAAAAATCGGAGGAATCGGAGATGGTTGGGTGGTCCCGAACCGAGGCACACGGCCTGACGGCTCCAAAAATCGGGAACCGGGCCCCGAAATGGGCAAAATGGCCTACGGCCACGAAATGTAGCCCGCGGCCACCGAGAGATGGTCTACGGGACCTCTCCCTCCCCTCAGGAAAGAAAACAGAGAAAACTGAGTCTGGTTCGCGAACCGAGGCAAGGCACAGAAGAGGGTTCGGAAGTCCGGAGGCAGGGCGCACGGCCGCGACTCTGAGACTTCTGAACGAGCACAATATGCAACATCACCGAGCGCTCAGTCGGTGACGTCTGAGTCTTAAGGTCGGTCAAAAATGGGGTGTCTACACGCCCCTGTAGGTTTAGCACCGTAACCGGCCAGTAATCCGTGGAGTACCAAAAGCCTCTGAAGAATTTAGCAAATAATAAGTGGCTGCGGAAGTAATAATACAAAATAGACAAGGCCCAATGAGTTGTGATAACGTACATGGGACGGAACATTTCAAAACTTATTTATATACATACATAAACATGCCAGTCCAGATACATAATATTTACAAAATGTACTACCTAAGACCTGACTTACAGAGTATACACAAAGACTAGCATGAAAACAAAAACAAACAGCCATGGCATTAGGCTTCGATCGGAACCTCCTCGGGAGGCACAATGGTTGGCTGACAAAAACAGAATAGAAGGCCGTCAACTCTGGCCCTGGTCATGTGCCGTCTCACCTATATACATAATATAAACTGTGAGCGAAAGCCCAGTGAATAATAATAGAGTAAAGGGTTTCGATGAATGAGTTCGTACTGATTCAGAAATCACAATTCAGAGTTATATCAAATTCATCATTTGTCCAAATCATATATATAAACAGAAATCATAAGTCATGATTAAGTTTACGTGATACATCCATCAGCATTAACAGAACAGAATGCATACGCGTGAGGTTACGAGTAACCAGTTCCATAAAGGAACCTCCGGATCCGTAATGTATGAGCCGAGCCCGTGATAAGGCCTCAGCAGTAATGTAGAGTCTGACATAAATAAGTTCCATAAAGGAACCTTTGATACCGGGTAACAGCCAACATATATCACATGATGCTAAGGATGTCACGAATACATGTTAGAAATTGAACAATCATTCATTGTACAGAACATATCATTTCGGAAAACAGATCTCGTTTTATCACACAAAAAATAGATACAGTTGAACATAACTTTATTAAATTATTACTCACTGTTGGCCTTGAAAAAGACAAACGGAGCAGATTGATCACACGACACGCGGCACGTGACCTACATAACACATAACGGACACACACTTGAAACATACATTCTAATCACACAAAACTTACGTCGTTGGTTCTTAATGTGTTTCTAACCTTAAATCCTCACTATAGAGTCTTAAACATGGCCTAGGAATGCCTAAGATGGAATGAGAATGCAAAGATGTCTTAGAAAACATTTTTCAAAATTTGCTGAAAACATGGGTCTCGCTCGAGCGTAGCTTCCTTCGCTCGAGCGAGCTTGTCAAAACAGAGGGGTCGCTCAAGTGTAGACTCCTTCGCTCGAGCAGTCTGTAAAAAATGCAAAAGTACTGGCTGTTGAATTTTTATGCTCGATGCCCGCTCGAGCGTGAGATACGCCCTTCGCTCGAGCGTAGGTCTCGTCGCTCGAATGTGCGTCTGCATGCACCAAAAACTTGAGAGTTTGCAATTTACGCTTTAGCCACCATTCCTTCACTTGAGCGAAGCTCTGAACAAATGATGGTCACTCGAGCGTGAAATCCTTCGCTTGAGCAAGGAAGCCAAATTCTGGAATTTCCAAATTTGCCTCCCAAGCTCAAACCAAGCATTCAACACCTCAAAACTCAACCTCTTGGGCCCATTTTTTGGAAAATACTAGTAAACTCATATTACAAGATGTTTCAAAGATCAATTTGTAGAATCAAAGCCCAAAGGTAAGTCAATTGAACACAATTCAAACAAACTTCCAAGAAATATTAAAGAACAAAACATGCAAGTGTTCATTTGAATTCAATGCTCCAAAAATGTAACCAAATGCAAGATTAAACTCAAAATCATGATGAACTCATGGACTATAACTAGAATATGGTCTTACATGCAAGAATTTCCATGAAAACACTTCAAAATGTTATGATATGAACATGCATGCATGGATTATTACCCAATTCAACATTTTAACCCAATTCTAGACTTTAAACTCTAATCTTCCATGAACCACGCAAGAATTAATCTTAAATGCACAATTGAAAGGGAAATCTCCTACCTTAAATCTTGAATTCCAAGTCTAGGAGCTCAAATTTGCAAAGCCTCCTCAAATCTCCTAAGGTTCCAAGCCAAAACTCTTATTGAACTCAAATTCCTACCTCACCCTCTCTCTCCTACGTTTTTGGTCTCACAAGTGGCTGAGGAAATAAATGTAAAGAATGTGCTAATTGAGTCCCTAACAAGTATATGGAAATGGCCACTCAATGGCAAGTTGGTAATTAAAGCAACTCATATAATTCAACATTATTTAATCGAGTTTAATCGTACCAAATCAAATTTTAATTAAACCTACCATAAAATCACATAAAATCTAACTAACATAAATCATTAATCAATTTCGGAATCAGGCGTCGATAAGGCTTTCAATTCGCAGTTCAAAGTCGCAACACGAACAGATCATTTTATGGCAAACAGATAGAAACACAAAGATAATGCAATACTTGTGCAAATTACTTCCGGATTCCTTCTAAATTACTGTTAAGCATAACTAATCATGAATTAGCATTAATCGGAGGTCGGGTTATTACAATTCTATAGTGACTTTGTCAAGGTTGAGAAAAAAAGAAAAGGCCCTGTGACTGATAGGGAATTCTTTTCTTTTTTATTGTATTGGTTTTGCAAATTCCTTTTCTGTACTTCTTCTTAGAGGATCATGCCTGAGTTTGCCCTTCTTGCCAAAGCCTTTGTTTTGCATAAAAAGGTGGCCTTAGCTCCATATGTTTTGGGTCATGTCTATAGAGCTTGTTCCCTCTTGTGTGAAAAACCCGTGGACGCCAATCAAGGAGGCCCATTTTGGATACTCCAACTCTGGCTCTTTGCATACTTTACTGATTTGCAGTCTAAATGTTTAAAGTTTTTTATGCCAAATCCTACCACTTATGGTATGAAATTAGCTAATGTTTCACTTTATCCTTCCAACTTCACCTTCTACTTTTCTTTCTTTCACCAAATTCCAGCTTCCCCTTCTTCTCACACCTTCTGCCCCTTTAAAGTTACCAATATTGGCCCAGCCTGGATGAGGACTTTTTTGAGTGATAGGTCCTGCTTTAGGCCTTAGTACAAAAATATGTGGGCTTCTATTTTTATCCCAAGAGAACTATTCATTGGTACTATGAACCCCAGAGCTTATAAGTGCATCTATGAGCCCTATTGCCCTGCCCAATTTGCTAGGCAATTTGGATTCTCATAGGGGATCCCCATCCCTCTCTGCAGTCAGTCCAATTCAAACCTTGCCAGTAGAGATTTGAAGGTTCTAAGATCCAGATTAGAAAAAGCAACCCCCAAGTTTATCCAAGACCTAATTGATTTTGAGTACCTTCACTTCATTCCTCAAAGCAACACACTGAAAAGGTACCAGAATTGGTGGATGGCCAATATGGAGGTGCACTTGGCCATTTCTCCTCAAGATCTATTAATGGTACTAGATGTGCCTCAAGCCAAGTCTAAAGGGACTAGAGTTGTTACTTTCTCCACTGTTTATGTTACCCCTAGTTCTTACCCTTGCTACTACAAAGTCTTCTCCAGCTGCCTCACCTCTTCCTAGAGTTACTCGAGCTGCTTCGAAGAAAAGTATGCACTGGTGCTTCTTTTCTTTTCTCCTCCTTCATGATACTTTTGCTTTTTACTTATAGTTCCTTCTTTGGTGTAGATTGTGTAGGTGCCTCACGGTGAGACTCACCTTATAGAGCTTAAGCTTTAAATCTCCTCAATAGCAAGCAGAAGCAATAAAGGAAAAGAAAGCTCTTGCTTGATCCTGAAGAAAAGGTAACTGAGGCTCACGTGGAAGAAGAGGAAGCAGGAAAAAAAAAAAAAAAAAAACAAGAGACACCATTAAAAAGAAAGAAGAAAATGACGATCTCTCTCTCTGATTTCACTGGGGACCCCATTCACGAAGCATCTGCTGAAGTAGTGGAAGCAAAACACTCCAAAGAAATCATTGCATTCCAAAGGACTAAGAAGAGGAGACAACAACAAATGCTTAGGGATGAAATTGTTGCTGCTGCTAATGCAGTCCAAAGAGAAACTGTAAGGAGACAACAAACTACTGAACATTATACCCTTCGCAGTTCTCCAACCATTGCTACCACTACTGAAACTAGTAATTTCCTTTTGTGTCTCTAATTTCTTTTCTCAAGTTTTGATACTAAAACTTAACATTGCTTTGTATTTCTTCTTTTGCAGCAGTAACTATTCTACCTTCTCCTTCAATAAGGATTTCCTCAGTTTCATCTGAAGTTGAAAGACTGTTAGAAGCGCCCTCAAAAAGGTGTCGCAACCCAAACCCGCATCTATAGGTTTAGTGTTATAACAGGCCAGTAATCCATGATTACCGAAGGCCTGTTTAACAATAATACAATGTAAATGGGCTGGCGGAAACCAATCAATAATAACATATATCGTCCAATGAGCTATGAGGACCTGAATGGAAATAAACTTTCATATACATAGGTGTATACACAAACACTTAAGTCCATAACACACGTGTACATAACAAAACATAAGCTAGGAAATTAAATCTCATTGCCAAAAACAGTTAACAAAACTCAATAAACATTCTTATCTCATAAACACAATGTCAAAAGGGTGCATTTGAATCAATCATTAAGCCTTGACATGCAATGGTTCGGAACCTTGCAGTGAGGCATAGTAGTTGGCTTGACAAAAATAGGGTTCGGGTCGACGCCGCTAACTCTTATCAGGTGCCCGATCACCTACATATATAATAAATAATGAGCTAGAGCTCAGTGAATAACATCTGCGTAAAGGGGTTATGAATGATGTCCTCACAATATTTGAAACAATCGATTATCAATAGAACATTTTCTCAATTAATATCTTGTGTCAATCAATCATTCAATCGTTCAATTTAACAATCATTTAGATTCATGAGAGGGTAATTTATATTAATAAATTGGGCCGAGCTGGAGTTGGACCGAGGTAAGCCCAAACGTGACTGTAGTGTGTACTCCGGTCTAAGGAGTATTGCGGTAGTCCGGTTGATAGGTGAGTACGGTGTAGCCCGGTTTCTGGTTAGTCCGATTACGTCTTCTAAACCGGAGTATAAGAGTAACATCTTCTAGACCGTTTATGGTAGTTCGGTCAGACGCTTCTATGGATAGTCCGATCTTGGCATGTGAAATCGGAGTAGAAGTAAGGAATGGGAGAGCCGAACTAAGAGTTGGTATGGCCAGACTTGCCTATTCAGTACGGCAGTGTTACTTCGGTCCTGAAGTAGTCCGGCCATAAGAAGAACCATCTCACTTGGTTTAAGCAGTGAGGGGGGTGTTGGAGGATAAGCATTATCTTCCAGGAGTATGAATCCTAGGAGGACTCTGCATGGAGGAGTTAGAGTCCTACTAGGATTGTGCCGTGCGAAACTTATATAAGCTCACCAATATCACCTGTGAAAAGGTAATGCAACTTTTGCTCCCTGAATACATAGAGCTTTTGCCTTCTTGTCTTGCTTATTGACTTAGGCATCGGAGAGGTTTCCGGCACACACCCGCCGGCCAGCTCACGTTTGTGTTTACAGGTAGTAGAACGATGACGCACAGAGGAACACAGACTTGATCAACAGGATTATACGAGAAGGTATATTTCTTTCCCGTACAATTGGCGCCATCTGTGGGAACACAGACAAGAACAACCTCTTGATCAAGCTTTCTCTCGAACATCAATGGCGAACAATGAAGAGTTACCTCGATTGCCGTCGATGCACAAACCTGAGATGGGGGTGCAAGGCGAGAAGGCCTACCCTTGGTCGCTCCCATGGCGGATCTAGAGCCACAAAGACACAACTCCAAGAGGGATGCGAGGGGTCGAAGGCGAAATAATAGCCCTCATCCCTCTCGTTCGCAAAGCCCAGAAAGACAAAGGCGCAGGATTGATCCTCAAATTTTGGAAGATCGCGTCAGAGAACAGGCGAATTGATCCGTAAGATGGCGGCGGACATAGAATCCTTAAAGCGCCAGATGAAGGGTAAAGAAGTGGCGACAGGAGAGGGGCGTAATAAGAAGACGCCCCCTCGCCACTCAGAGGGTTGTAGTAGGAATTCTACACCCTCTTAACTAGAGAACAGGAGCCTCAGGACAGGCGACACGCGATCCGTATCTTCCAGGACTCGTCACTCCAGGTCTGAGAGGACGAGGTCTGAGAGGTCATACACTGAGGGAAGCACCTATTGGCCCTCACATACGCACCAGACGAGGTCTAGACAGACGAAATTACCCAGGTCGTCCGACCTACGATCCATGCTAGAAGAGAAGGCACGATGGAAGGAGGACGCCAGAGCGCGCGATCCACACAGGGTTCCTCGCCTTTGCGGCCGGTTATTCCTCTGACGCATGGAAGCGTCGAGGTTGAATGCCAATGCCGCGCCCAAGATACGAACCGGCCGACAAGGCATTGGCGAGGCTGCAGACCTCACCATTCGTCCCAAAGAATAGAGAACGCGCTTCTTCCGTCGCTTCCTTACAACCTAAATTCACAACGATGAGGGAAGACGGACCCTACACGCACTTAAGCCACTTTCGCCAGTCATGGTCAGATATCCGTGAACGAGGCCTTGATGTGCATCCTATTCCCTTCTAGCCTCGGCGACCTTGGTTTGAATTGGTTTGAGAAGCTTCCAGAGGGCAGCATAGCCTCCTGGGCACAATTAGTTGAGGCGTTTGTAACACGGTTCAGAACAAACACAAAAACCCCGGTGGAGATCGACCAGTTACTCTCCATCGACATGGGCGACAAGGAGACCCTGAGGTCATATAACAGTCGCTACTGGGAGACATTCAACCAGATTGGGGACTGCCCAACTAATCTCGCCATTGCGCAATACAAAAGAGGCCTTCCAGTCGGGAACAAACTGAGGGACTCTATCACCATGACACCGCCCCTCACCATGGAGGCCCTGATGGAGAGAGTGCATCAGCACATCAGGGTAGAAGAGGATAGCGCACATGCCAAAGCAAAAACTGGCGCGACCACGACACCAGAGAAGAAAACCTCAGCGAAGGTCAATACGGTAGATCGCCAAAACCGAAACGGACGAGGCAGACGAGACAATGGCGAGGACCAAGACAAGAGATGGTTAAGAGTCCGCACCGCCATAACCACGGTATTCAAGAAACCGATCTACCGTATACTTAGTGAGATTCGAGACGAGCCTTTCGTCAAGTGGCCAGCCAAGTTAGGCGAGGCCCAAAAGGACTGTGATGACAGATCCAGATGCACCTTCCACAAAGAAAAGGGCACTGATCGAGAATTGCACGCCGCTGAGGCAAAGATTCGAAGAATTGGTGGCAAGAAAGCCACCGACAAATACATAGAGAGGGGCAGCAAATTTCAGACCACAACAACCCCAATGGGATGCCGACGACGCCCCCCAAGGCGCCATTAACGTAATACATGGAGTCTTTGAACCCGAGCATGTATGCGAGCTCGAGGTTCAATCAAAAGGCCGAAAGCACTTAAGGGAGGTGCTAAGCGCCCAACCGATTGTTAAGAAGGGCAAGACAGAGGCCACAAATGTCATGTCTTTTGGATAAAGACTTGGCAAGGATTTATTGCCCTCACAATGATGCCTTTGGTCGCCACTCGAGTCAAGGATTTTGACGCTGCGGATTCTCGATTGACCAAGGTAGTTCATGCGAAATCATGTACTATGAAACCTTCAAGCAACAAGCTTCAAGACAAGGATTTAGCCCCCGCCATATCCCCTTTGATTGATTCAATTTATGCCGGAGTGGCTACCAAGAAAATCATCCTTCCAGTCAAGGCAGGAAGTGTGACGAAGCAAGTGGAGTTCTGGGTGCTGAAGGTCCCCTCCACCTACAACATCATCTTAGGCAGAACATGGTTGCACGCCATACGCTCGGTGGCATCCTCCTACCACCAAGTGATGCAGTTTCCCAGCGACAACGGAATAATTGAAGAAGTATATGGGGACCAGATTATGTCCAAACAATGCTTCGTCACAACGAATGGCAGCCGCGCTGCCAAAGGGTACGTTCATTCGGTTGAAGAACCTGAGAGTAATGAACTGTTCGCAGAGGTTGGCAAAGCAGCTGATCAGAAGGCGGTGGAAGACTTGGTGGAGGTAAGAATCGATGAAAAGAACCCGGAGAAGTTCTTTTTGCTCGGTTCGTCGTTATCCAGCGCTGAGAGGTTGGAGGTTGTGGAATTCCTGACCTCCAACATCGAGGTGTTTGCCTGGACGCCTTACGACATGCCAGGCATTGACCCAAACCTCATCTGCCACCAACTCAATGTCCACCCATCTGCCAGACCGGTCATTCAACGCACGCGCAGATCGGCACTCCACCACGCAGAGATAGTGTCAGAGGAAGTGGGTAACCTTCTGGAGGCAGGAGCAATCAGAGAGTTACATTACCCCAAGTGGATCTCAAACACAGTCGTGGTGCCAAAGAAAAATGGCAAGTGGCGCTGCTTATGCCGACATAAGACGGTCAACAAAGCATGCCCAAAGGACAGCTTCCCCCTACCAAGGATAGATCAATTGGTGGACCTAACAGCGGGGCACGGCAGGCTTAGCTTCCTTGACGCATACAGAGGCTACCATCAGATAGCCATGCACGAACCGGATCAAGAAGTAACATCCTTCACCATGCCAAGAGGACTATACTGCTACAAGGTCATGCCCTTTGGCCTAAAGAACGCAGGGGCGACATTCCAGAGAATGGTCACAAAGATGTTCGAACCATTGTTAGGCAGAACAATGGAGGCTTACATCGACGACATGGTGATCAAAAGCAAGGATGCGGATGACCATCTAAAGGACCTAGATGAGATGTTCCAGATCCTGAAGAAACACAAGCTGCGCCTTAACGCTTCTAAGTGCGCCTTCGGTGTAGGGTCTAGCAAGTTTCTGGGTTTCTTAGTGACCAACCGGGGTATTGAGGCAAACCCCTCCCAAATCAAAGCAATTCAGGAGTTAGAAAGGCCTAACTCAGTGAAGGAAGTGCAGCATCTCACCGGCATGGCGGCAGCACTTAACCGATTCATCAGCCGATCTTCAGACAGATTGCGTCCATTCTTTCAGTCATTAAAAGCCAAGTTTGAGTAGGACAAAGAATGCGACCGAGCTCTGGAGAGTTTAAAGGAATACATGTCTTCTCCACCGCTACTTGTCACCCTAATACCTGGAGAAGAACTCTTCCTCTACTTGGCAGTATCGCAGCATGCAATTAGTGCGGTGTTGGTCCGCGCAGAAGGAATCCAACACTTGCCCATCTATTATGTCAGCAAGACGTTACTGGGCGCCGAAACAAGGTACTTGCCACTGGAGAAACTGGCATTGGCCTTGATGATGGCTTCAAGGAAATTGTCACATTACTTTCACGCCCACACCATAGTTGTTCTCACAGCCTTCCCACTCAAGGCTTTATTCGAAAGGGCGAACTTTTCTGGGCGAATTTTGAAGTGGGCAGTAGAATTGGGACAGTACGACATCAAGTTCCAACCCAGAACCGCAATAAAGGCTCAGGCACTAGCAGATTTTGTCGCAGAGTTCACCCCTAGAAGTCATCACATCTGCCAGCCGACCGATCAAGCAATTAACTAGGGATGGAGGTTGACGTCGGAATAACGTAACCCCTAGTACTGGTTGCTCAGTCAGGCCCCAAGGCGGACCAGAGTAAAGAAAGGGAGGAAGAAGTGAACCATGCTACACCAAGTCAGGACTCACCGACAAACAATGACTTGGTACAAACAGAGAACAAGGGACAGACAGCAAACATCGAGTCTGAAGAAGCCACCAGCAACGTGGAAGATCCCAAGACCTCATCTGATCCCTCCACTTGCTGGAAGTTGTTCGTTGGAGAGATGTGAAAGCTCTTCGTGGATGGAGCATCCAATAGGCATGGAGCAGGACTTGGCATAGTCCTCATCTCTCCAGACGGCCTAGTAGTGGAGCAAGCAATCAACCTTGGCTTCCCAGCGTCAAACAACGAAGCGGAGTATGAAGCGCTTCTGGCTGGTCTTAAGTCAGTATTTTACATGAAGGCCACCGAGCTAATGGTCTACAGCGACTCACAACTGGTGGTAAACCAAATATCGGGCGACTACGAGGCAAAGGATGATAGGATGGCCAAGACTTGGTCAGAACAGAGATAAAGAAGTTCGAAGTAGTGAGGATAGAACAGATTGGCAGAGAGGAAAACAAAGAGAGCAGATTTAACTCAAGCAGCCGCCTCAATGGCAGACACCTCCATTCCCCATCCACTACTAATCGACTATCTGCCTAGACCAAGCATTGAAGACCCAGAAGCTGAAGAAGTATGTTGTGCAGAGTTAGGTCCTTCTTGGATGGATCCCATTATACTATTCCTAAAGGACGGCACCCTCCCAGAAGAGAAGAAAGAAGCCAACAGAATAAGAGTAAAGTCGCAGCGGTTTTGGCTCTCTCCATCTTTGGCATTGTACAAGAAGTTGTTCACAGGACCTTACTTAAAGTGTGTTCACCCCAGTAAAGTGGAGGCATTCCTGTTCGAAATACATGAGGGGGTATGTGGCAGCCATCAAGGAGGGAGATCATTGGCATACCGAGCTATCTCACAAGGATATTGGTGGCCATACATGCAAGCAGATTCAGAGAAGTATGTCAAAAAATGCGAAAAGTGTCAGAAGTTTGCGCACCAAATACACCAACCTGCCAGAGAACTCCTACCGTTGACTAGTCCATGGCCTTTCGCAATGTGGGGCTTAGACATAGTAGGTCCACTTCCAACAGCACCAGGCAACATGAAGTTCTTTCTTGCGGCGACAGACTACTTCACAAAGTGGGTGGAAGCAGAAGCCTTGGCGTCGATCAAGGAAAAAGATGTGAAGAAGTTTGTCCGCGTAACATCATTACTCGCTGGCATACCAAAAGCATCGATTTCATAATGGCACTCGGTTTGACGGCAGAATTTTCAGAGGCTTTTTATGAAGAATACAAGATAGAATTCTACAATTCTACACCGGCGTATCCCTGCAAACGGTCAAGCCGAGGCATCAAACAAGGTAGTTTTGGGACTGATTGAAGAAAAGGTTGGAGAAAGCCAAAGCAAGTGGGCGTAAGAGCTCCTCATGTTTTATGGGCTTATCGCACCACACCACGACGGTCAACAGAGAAACTCCATTCTCCTTAGCCTATGGCATGGAAGCAATCATCCCATTAGAAGTCGGACTCTACAATTCGAGCGAAAATTTTGATCCAGACTTAAATGGCGAAGCTATAGCATTGGAACTTGACCTTGCGGAAGAAAGAAGAGACAGAGCATTGGTTCACATTGCCTCCTACCAACAAGAACTATCTAGGAAGTATAACAAAACTGTGCATCCAAGGCAATTCAAGATCGGCGATTGGGTACTTCGCAAAGTTATGGGCAACACATTGGTCCCAGGAGACGGCAAGTTAGGTCCTAAATGGGAAGGTCCTTACAAAGTGGTCGGATTAGGTGAAAAGGGCATACCACTTGGAAGATGAGGACGGCAAAGCAATTCCTAGGCCATGGAACACTGCCAATCTTAAGTTATTTTACTTTTAGCTTTTTCTTTTCTCTCTTTAAGTATATGTAATTTTTCACTTCATCAATAAAACAAATCGATTCTTTTTTAGTATATTTGTTTTTAGCAGAAAGTAACTTTTGTAAGTTAGTAGCATTGTAAACATAGTTGGCCGGATTAAACCAACTATGACCCCTCCTAAGCCCAGGATAAGGATCCAGGCTGCAGGACGTTTGGTCGGAATAACCAAACACTATATTCTAGGTTGGCTAGAAAAACCAACCTCGAGGTTGGCTGGATTAAACCAACACTCTGTACTCTTCAGCCGAAGTAAGTGTATGGCTGGATTAAACCAACTCTTTGTACTCTTCAGCCGAAGTAAGTGTATGGCTGAAGAGTGGTTGGCTGGATTAAACCAACTCTTTGTACTCTTCAGCCGAAGTAAGTGTATGGCTGAAGAGTGGTTGGCTGGATTAAACCAACTCTTGGTACTCTTCAGCCGAAGTAAGTTATATCTACCAAGAGTGGTTGGTCGATTAAACCAACACTTTGTACTCTTCAAATTAAGTAAGTTTATGGTCAAGAGTGGTTGGTCGATTAAACCAACTTTTGTACTCTTCACCAAGTAAGTATGGTCAAGAGTGGTTGGTCGATTAAACCAACTTTGTACTCTTCACCAAGTAAGTGTATGGTCAAGAGTGGTTGGTCGATTAAACCAACTCTTGGTACTCTTCACCAAGTAAGTTATATCGGTCAAGAGTGGTTGGTCGATTAAACCAACACTTTGTACTCTTCACCAAGTAAGTTTATGGTCAAGAGTGGTTGGTCGATTAAACCAACACTTTGTACTCTTCACCAAGTAAGTGTATGGTCAAGAGTGGTTATCGATTAAACCAATCTCTTGTACTCTTCAAATTAAGTAAGTGTATGGTCAAGAGTGGTTATCGATTAAACTCTTTGTACTCTTCAAATCAAGTAAGTTATATCGGCCAAGAGTGGTTGGCTAGTAAGTTAGATAGCTAAAACCGAGATCACAGTTGCGCAAATAAGTTTATGGAAAAAATTCATTGCAAATGAAGGCATACATATACAAAACCGAAACAAGAGTTAAAGAAAGATATTTTTCATTAAAAAACAGAGAAGTACAATTTGGGGGGGCTTCAGCCCGGTTACAAAGTTCAAAAGAAAAGAAAGGAAAAATTAACCAAGAAGCGCATCAAGTTCGGCATCAAATTCGCGATCAAGATTCGCCGAGGCCGAGGTCGAGGGGAGCACGGTTTGAAGTGGGAGTTCGGTGTCACCGAACTTCGGTTTGCTTGGTCAGGTAACAATACCGTGGGGACCTCGCTACAGTTCGGACTCCCTTTTTGTGTCGGTTCTAAATCTGAACCAAAGAGTCCAAATCCGGCAAATCGTTTGAGAAAATAGATTTTGAAAAAGTAGTGCCAAACATGGACTGCTTTGCCAGATTACAGAGTCGCCACCTAAATATTTTAGAATGGGAAATTTAGGAAACCCTAACTCGGTGCCGAAGGCCACGTGTCCGTCATCGCCAAAGTGGTCTTGGCTCGGGAGCTTGGGTACGATCGGGGAAGGTTAGCTATGAGCACCCCCTTTCGCCCGGTCCGAAGACCGGCCTCTACTAACCGTGATATCCAATTTTGAAAACTTTACATGCTCTTATTCCAATTATTAGCCTAGAATTACTATGTTATGCGCGCAGCAAACAAGTATAGACTAGATTGCCTAATTTGGGAATAAACATTGCATATCCGTTCGTTTTGAAAACAGTTTGAAATTGCTACTCGCAAGTAAGCTAAAATACGGATTTCCATGAGTTATTCCAACTCAAGCAATCCAACCTCCACCCACAGGCATTCAAACAGTTTATCTCACATAAGCATTTAGCCGCATGGTAAGCATACTGTCATGGCAACATTCACACGCATGTGGTATGCTGAAGCGTAAAATACTTACATCGTGACTTCGTACAAAACAATAAACTAGTTAGCAAACATGCATGTCCTAGTTCATGTTAAGTGGCTAATGCATCGCATACAGGGATGTAATCTAGACAGGCTCGACTACCCTAAACATGGCACATGAAATGCAGCAACTACCACGTATTCAATTTGGAATTGAAAGTACGATGCAGTTTGCATGATGTGCCGAGCCCGATGCATGTAAACAAATGCATGAATGCACACATGTGTAGCATAAGGTATGCTAAAATAAACGTGCCCTAATCTACCATTGTAAGCAGGTAAATAAAAGGGGGAAAGAAATGGGGGTTGGAAGACATACACCCACTCACCCACACTTATTACAATTATGCCCTCACACAGAGGGACCGAATAAATATTACAAATCAATAATAAATAAATTAATTATTACGTAAATTTCTATTTGTCAAATTAAATCATATGTAAAAGAAAGGGCTTCACCGCCGGATGAGTGAATGATGCATGCTCGAATCCGACTCGCCCGGAAAACCCACACCGCACCACTGCTGCCTCTATTTCCACTGCCCTGCCTCTCCAAAAATTCCCAAAGTCCCAGAATGCCTTCCTTTCATACTACTGCATACCACCGGCTGGAGGAAAGGTTCACCGGCTGCTTAAATTGGCCACCGGCTCCTTGTAGAGTTTATCGGTACAAAAAGTGTGTCAGTCGGCACATTTTACTGCCGATCGCGTAAAGTTCTGCAGAGGAGCTTGACAAAGAAGAAGAAACCAAAGAAGGCATGGCATGGATTTTGAGCATATGTAAGCATGGTCAATGCCTCCTATCATGCTTGGGGACTCAAGGAGGCATGACTCTTGGTTCTTGGGCCATCAATTATGCATCTTGATGCATGATGGCCTAAGGAACCAAGGTTGCATTTTAATGGTAATGCATGCAAACAAACAAATGAAATCCAAGGCCTTATCATGTATTAGTCAAAGGTCTTATGATCAAGAATTGAGACGAGTTGCACCACTTGAAGTGTGAACTCTTCTCAATCCTATGCTTAGCTTGACAATCCCCAAGCCAAACCATGGAATGCATGTATGCAACATAGCTCAAATGATGCAACAATGGGACTAAGATGCAAGGCATACCAAGTGTCATGCAACTATCACAATAGGCATGCAAAATGCTAGAGTATGCAAGGTATAAGTGGCATGCAAACATGGGTCAATCAAGCAATGAAACCAACCTACTACAACACCCGATGAACCAAGCATGCATCAAGCATATAATGAACATACAATGGTGGCCTTAACTTCAATGGGGCAGCCTTCAAATTACCCCAAAACAGTGGCAAAACAAGCCCTAAATGATGACCAAAACACTACACAAACATGCAAGTTCATGAGCCCAAACCTAAGGCACCAAAAAGAGCATTTTACTACCACTTACACAACCACTCATGGCATGAATCTAATAACCAAAACAGATTTTTAATATGCAAAATGACACCCAAAACCCACATATGGCAGCCTCCAAAATGCCCCAAACAAACAAGCATGCATTAAGCCTATTCCTAAGCATAGAAAGGCGCACCTTTAAAGCATGAAAGAGGAAATGAATGCAAGCATGAGGGCATGGATTAGGGACTGAAATGTGACCTAAAATGATGCCAAATCATAAGATCAAAGTAGACTAATCATGCTAAGGACTCACACACCCAAAGCTTATAAGCCAATAAGCAAGATAACAATACCAAATATGCCAAACATAGCAAAACAAAGGGCTCACAAACTAAGCATGGCAAAATGAGGTTAATATCTTCATGAAACTAGGCTAAAACATGCAAAGAGCATGGCCTAAATGCAAGGCATTCTTCCTAGCATAAGAGAGCATTACAAAGCAAGTATGAGAGGCATGTTAAGGACCATAAAACCAACCAAAGACAGAGGTGAAATATGACCCAAAACATCCAAGAAAGCTCTAAAATGAAGCCAAATACAAACATTCATGCATGCAATTCTATAAGCCAAGAACAAAGGCAAACAAGGGGCCAAGGGGAGAGGGGTGTCCCTCCCCTATATGAGACTTAAAACCATCTTCCTCACCACTGAAAACCCACTGGTTTTCAGTGGTGAGAAGGTCAAAAACACCAAGTAAACAAGGCCTTACCAAAAAGACACCAAAAAGGCCAAACAAGGGCTAAAGGGGTGAGCCTTTACTCAAACCACAAAATGATCTTAATGAAGGTTCAAGAGCAAGTAAAAACAAGGGTTTTTCATGTTAAACACAAAACCAAAAACACAAAGCAAGACTAGTAAAAAGCTAGAGCAAGAATGGGGAATCTAAAGTAATGTTCTTACCCTTGAAGATCCTTTGAAGAACAGGTGGTCCAGCCACTCTCTAGTGGTCAAAATCAGTGCAAAATCACAACAAACAACCCTCCAAGTCCCTCAATCTCGGAATAAGGTGTAATAGTGTGTGTAATGGTGCAAAAGTAAGGTAAAAGTGCACTATTTGGCCACAAAACACACACACAAGGATGAGAGAGAGTGAGATATAGAGAGAGGATATATAAGCTCTGGTTTTTGATCTCTTAGAATGGGTAACCCTTGTTAAGACAAGGCCTCTTATAGAGGAGGCAATCTTGTAAGCTTAGCAACCAAGCAAGCAGGGCTCATCCCTCCATACACGTGTATGGAGGGAAAGAAAGTGGTAAAAAGTCAGTCTCAAAAATATCTCCAACAACAAATGTGAAGTGACGGCAGGCAAAATGGTCATTTTGCCAAAAGTAGGCCGACCGCACAATATAGTGCCGATGGAAACAATAACCAGCCGGTGGCCTCTAGCCACCGCCGGTGTGTAGGATGCCTCGTCAAGGTATTCCTCGCCTCAAAGGCAAAGCACAAGTGCTTGGCGAAACCGACATTAAAAACTTAAGTTCGGAGGTCCCGAGGCAGTATGCCAGAGCCGAGGACTCGAACTCCAAACAAACACAAACATGGATAATCACCGAGTGTTTAAGCGGTGACGCCCAAGTCTTGAGGACGGTCAAAAATGGGTGTCTACAAAGGCCGAAGTTGGATCTTCAATAGCCGCTCGCATCAATCGCTTTGTCATTCGGCTTGTTGACAACCGGAGTATGAGATGGCTCCTCATCTTCATCATCATCCTCATCGCCATCACCGACCCTCAAGAAAGGCTTTTTGGAGATCGGCCACAGACAGAGAGTGAGGTCGAATGAAGTACGGTGGAGCGCTAGACCCTCAGCGACAACCGAAGCTTTCCACCGCAGCCTCCACCAAGACTTGAAAACAGATCCTTTGGTCATTAATCAAGAGTGTACGCTGCCTCCTTCTTAAAACCCCGCTTCTACTTTTTACCTTCCCTTCAATTGCTTTATTTCTCGCATCTTTCTTCTTCTCAATTGCAGCCAAGATGCGCAGATATCTATCTTTGGCCTCGATGGCAACTTTTTTCTTCTCGGCCTCCACCGAATTGGCCACCGACCGCTCTTCCCGAGCTCGCCGCTTGTTTTCGCCTCCAGCCTGGCCGTTTTTAGTTCGGCCTCCGCCATGGCCTCCCTGGTACTCCTCCTAAGTTCCATGACCCTCTTGTGAGTGACTTGGTTTTTCTGGATGGCCTGCAAAGGAGAGGTAGCGTTAGCCGGACTCCAAGTTGGAAAAGAATTTTACATAGAGAGGAATACTGCTTACCAGGATCATGGACTTAGTGGAGGAACGGATTGATTTTAGCTCGGTGTTGAGCTGTTTGTAGTGGTGCTCCATGTCTTTGGGGAGGCACACACCCTTGGCCAAATTGAAAGCCATCGATGGTCCTTCCGAGACCACCGAATCGACGCGGTGATGTCTCACCATTGAAGGTGAGTACGGAGTCCACTTGGGGAAGTAGTTCGGTGGGTTCCGCTGGAGATTCTACCGAGGGCTTGGTGGAGGACTTGGTGGAGGGACGGTCTCATCTTCATCAGCAAGACGCGGCTCGGTTTGGCTAGTCCGGGCACGTGTGCTTGGACGTGATGAAGACCGCTTGAGATGGGAGTGCCACCACTCTCAAAGAGCACGGCCGGTTTCTTGTACTTCTACCGAGTTGTTGCGGTTAGGAGGGCCTTCAACTGCTCTTCTTAGCCGCTTCTGCTCTACCGTGAGTGGAACAAGGTTGATCCGAGGCAGGAAGGGTCCTGCTCGAGCTTCTTCAAGAAGGAAGTCTCATTACTCGCTTACGACCGCAGATAACAGTATGTCGGTTCGAAGTCTAGAAGCTTTGCCCAACTTCTCTCCTTAACTCTTAGTGCGGCGCGCAGGAGACCGAGGTTGGGGTGCCCGTAGTTTGAAAGGAGATGGGCTTTATCTGCAAAAGGAAAAAAATAGTAAGTGTTAGTCTGGTCCAGAGTAGAAACCGGAGTAAAAAAAAAAAAAAAGAGTGCATTGAAACCGAAGTAAGTATACCGGGGATCCCTTTGTTCCAGTTTATGCTTCCACCTGGGATCTGGGCCTAGTGGTCCTCAAAGTTTCCAGACACCCAGAAATAATCGTCATCATTTAAATCTTTGTCCGATGTGTTCTTGATTATTTTCTCTCGGCCACGGCGTATTCTCAAATAATAGCACCAGCCTTCGTCTTTGGATCCTATGGAGTATTGGTGTAATATTTAGCCGTTTAGACCGGTCTGGCGGTTTAGGGCGTCTATGCCCATTATTATACGGTAGGTGTTAGTGGAAAGTTGGGTTGGGCATAGTCTGGTCTGCCTAAGAAACTCGCAGATTAAAGGCTGGACTGGGAATCGTAGTCCGGTCTCTATTATTGATTGAATGGTGAAAGGGACAAAGCCTGGGTTGCCCCATGGATCTACATCTGGTTCGGCTAGGGTGAGGTTTACATCGATTGGTATACTGTAATCCTTTCTGAATTCGGCTAAGCCGCCTGGGGTTTCTACCAAAATCAGATTCCCCATTTATTGAATAACTTATAGATAATTTAGTTCGGCTGGGAATTTGGACTCGGGAGCTCGGTTGAGCGCACGGAGGAAGTATCTGGGCAACCTAAGTCTGCAAATTGGAAAAACAAGGTGTTAAGCACAGATCATCGACCGTGCTATAAAAAACAAAACAAGGAAAGGAAGCCTTACTTCGGCTAGATGGATTGCTGCGGGATCTACCTCGGTTTCAAAAAGGAGCATGTTATCTCGGTTTTGGCAAGACGTTGGGTTAGCTCGGTTCTACTTTTGGTTTTGTTATTCCAGCTGAACGTCAAGGGGCAGCTTTCTGAGTTCGGTTTAGGAACTAAGAATGCTGGCATGGCCCCTGAAGTTTTAGCTCGATCAAGTGCTATGGTTTCTAGTTCGGTGGGTTTTGTTTCGGCTATTGTGGATCAGTTGGTGACTTATCGAAACTACTTTGGTGTGCGCAAGTGCTAGTTCGGTTTCAGTTCACCTATATCTTTACATACATCACAGACAGTGTTCTACTTCGGTTGGGGCATGTATAAAGATCGAAATGGCATTCTATTGATTATCTTATGAAGTTCTAACAGTTTATAGATAGGTTTTTCCAGAAAATATGAAACTTGCAACAAAAGAGTGTTTTGCAAAAACAAGAAATAAACTACAGATTATTGAGCAAAATGCAGAAAAGAAAGGGAAAACAAGGAGAAATTCATATGCCTACCTGGAGAAAAGGAGAACTGGAGGAGGGAGAGGCAGTAGCTGTAAGAACGCAAGCTCAGGAGATGGGAGGTTGAAAAACAGCAGGAAGCTCAGAGGCACAGAGAGATGATGAACAGTATGAAGGTAAGGGTGAATTCAAAATGAGAGCATGTTTTGTTTAGATAGAGAGATGAACTTCAACTGCTTAATTTTTTTTTTCGAGTACGAGGGCGGCGTGACAGCTTGTGTATAGCCAATCGTATGCGTGCCACGTGGCATTGGGAGGACAATCGATTCGGCCGCAAGATGAAGAGACGCTTTTGACCTGACTTGCACAAATGCTTGTTTTTAGCTCGACCGATAAGCTAAATAGTTTTAGCTCTACCGACTAGCTAAAAGGTTTGCGTTTCTACCGAATAGCTAGAATTTTTGTGGTTCGGATTGGATAAGCTAGCATTTTAGCTCGGTTTATAGACATGTAATCCCAATCATGCTTTGCAGATGGAATTAAGGGGCAATTGAGAGGGTAATTTATATTAATAAATTGGGCCGAGCTAGAGTTGGATCGAGGTAAGCCCAAACGTGACTGTAGTGTGTACTCCGGTCTAAGGAGTATTGCGGTAGTCCGGTTGATAGGTAAGTATGGTGTAGTCTTGCCGTTAGTCCCAAGTACGCCTTCTAAACCGGAGTATAAGAGTAACATCTTCTAGACCGTTTATGGTAGTTCGGTCAGACGCTTCTATGGATAGTCTGATCTTGGCATGTGAAACCGGAGTAGAAGTAAGGAATGGGAGAACCGAACTAAGAGTTGGTACGGCCAGACTTGCCTATTCAGTACGACAGTGTTACTTCGGTCCTGAAGTAGTCCGGCCATAAGAAGAACCATCTCACTTGGTTTAAGCAGTGAGGGGGGTGTTGGAGGATAAGCATTATCTTCCAGGAGTATGAATCCTAGGAGGACTCTGCATGGAGGAGTTAGAGTCCTACCAGGATTGTGCCGTGCGAAACTTATATAAGCTCACCAATATCACCTGTGAAAAGGTAATGCAACTTTTGCTCCCTGAATACATAGAGCTTTTGCCTTCTTGTCTTGCTTACTGACTTAGGCATCGGAGAGGTTTCCGGCACACACCCGCCGGCCAGCTCACGTTTGTGTTTACAGGTAGTAGAACGACGACGCACAGAGGAACGCAGACTTGATCAACAGGATTATACGAGAAGGTATATTTCTTTCCCGTACAATTCATATAAATCATATGTGGTACATCCAATAGCAACAATATAATTGGTCTTAAAGACCGAACAATCAATTAATGGCCATCAAACAATAGACAATAGTTCCAAGAATTGGAACTGACAGAGATCTCTGTAACAATAGTGATAACAATATCAATAACAATAGCAATATGCTAAGGATGCCACGAATACAATTCAGAAAATAGGATCATCATTCAACCGATAAAAAGAATCATTTTAGAAAACAATATAATTTATCAATCAAAAAATAAATACGACTGAACATATCTTTACAACAGTGTTACTCACAATGGGCTCCTGAAAACACGTGCTATTCATGCGGCGTCCGACCTAAACAAATAAAGTCAAGCATAAAACAATTACAATCACACTCATATAATTCTATTCAATTCAATTTCACTCGTTCGGTTCTAATCGCTCATTCGTTCGATTCAATACACTTATGTAATGCAAATGCATGTTTAAGAACTTTAAAACCATGCAAAGGAGGCTTGGAGGATGGAGAAAAGAAGAAAAAATGAAACCAAAATTTTTCCTAAAACCGCACGTGCGGCAGCTTCATTTTGCAAGTGCGGAACTGCTAAAAATACAGCCCGAAAATCTGCTTTGTTTTTGGAATCCTTCCTTTCAAAATCGAACTTCATAATTTGTATAATTCTATCCCTAACTACTTGAAAATAGTTATGAACGTTAATTTGCAACCATAAATTTATAGCAATACTTGATTGTTCAATTTATAACCAAAAATCTTTAAACTAAATTGTAAAATCTTAAAATGTGTATTCAAGCTACAACTCAAGCTTTTAAATGAGATTTTCTTAGAAATTATGAGAGACCAAGCAAGAATTCATGTATGTAAAACAAATTTGTCCATGAGATGATCATATTTCGTGGACTCAAACATTTTCAAGTGTAAAATCACCGTTATATATACAAATTATGTTCTTTTCTATAACTTTTGAGATTTCCTTCTTAAAGTTCATACATCATGCAAGAAAATAATTGTTTTGTTCATGGATTCTTGAAGACATTGCATGCATGTAAGGATCATGCAACTTAATAAGTGTTTGACTAAAATTATGCCATGCATGTATAATTTGTTTCCAATTTTATCAACAATATGTACAAGTAAGCTCATGTTCTTCCTCTATGATCTTGATTTCCAAAGTTATGAGTACAACACTTCAAATTCATGGGAGTAGGGAGAAGAATCTTACCTAGAGGGAGTGAATTGAGGAGAATGAGGTTGATTTTCAATAGTTTTTTAAGCCTCTTCTTTAATTTTCTTCTCTTTCGTCTTGGTGTTCTTGATGAGCTCTTTCTCTCTCTCTCTCTCTCTCTCTTGATTCTCCCTCTTTACGGGTGTGTGTTTCAAGGGATGAAAAAGACCACCATCCTCCTTTTATTATTCACTTAGTTAATGAGTAGAACTCATACATTACTTAATTATAATTAATTATTTATTTTCTTTTTATATTATTTCCTAAATTAATTTACATGCAATTATTTCTAATTAAATTATATCTCATAATCTCATAAGCTCAATTACAATATATTAAATTATACTAATGTGAATTAGGCTCTAATTCCTATCCAATTATTTAATTCTAACTTGTTTAAATTAGCAAGTCAGACAGGTTTAATTTTCATTATAACCTATCTGTTCAAACAATACAAGTCAATAAATCTCATAACAATCAATAACACTTAGTCACATAATGAACATGTAGAAACATAATTAATAGTTCCAATTAAGGCTCAATTCAATCATAGATAATTTTAGTAAACTGAATCAATTTTCAATTAAATTCCCAAATGGCTCTAAAAATTCTCATGAGCCCATCCATGTACTCAATTTCAATTTGTGCACCCAATAAGATTGTTGATTTCAGTTTCCTTAACAGGTAATTTTCCAATTTGGACATAAATGCACAAATTAAATTACTAGGAACTTAGTTCAATTAAAATTAACACATAATTAATTAATTAAAATCACAATTAGCAAGTCTAGATCGTCACAAAAGGAAAAAGAAGACTGGCACTAAAGTGCCTCGATGTGTAGAGCCTATTCAGGCAATATTCTCACTCCCTGGTTTTACACTTTTCACATCTTTTGTAAGGCAAAGCATTCCTATATCCCTATCATTCGGCTTAACTCCATACTTTCCTCTTCTAACCTTTCAATTAGCCCAATTTATTCTCTCTACAATCCTTGCTGCTCCTTCCCCTCCTAAGAAGATCCTAGTTATTACTTCATCTCCAGTGATAGTTGATTCTCTCAGAGAAGATACTAGTAGCTCACCAGTTCTTTGTCCACTATCCCTATCTAACTCCAGTCCCTCTTCTCTTGACCTACTGGTAGCCAGGACTATGGAAACTGTTAAGGACACTTCATCCTCCTCTCTTATCCCTATGCAGCCATCTCTCCCTTCTACTAGAGCCTTTTGTGCACCAACCATGTCAATGGAAGAGGTGGACATTTTCGAAGCTAGACTAGCTAGCCTTTTTGACATGCCGTCTACCATTCCAACAACCAGTAATGAAACTGAGCCATTGGTTCTAGCTGATTCTCTCTTGAAAATTTTTGATAGCTCTTCCACCATCAGTAGGGCTTCCTCACCTTCACTGGATTTGGGTAACTGTTTGGAGTTGCTGACATTGTTCTCAAGGATCCCCTTCGAAGCCTTGCAAAGACCTATTATCAAGAATGGTTTCCTCCAGTGCTGCAAGGTTATTGAGCAATCTAGCATGGCTGTTTCAAGTCATTTATCTCAAGCAGCAGCTACCATTGACTTTTATATCAATATCTGCCATGTTGCTAAAGCTGTAGAGGAGAAATTGTTGGGAGACTAGAAATTTGTTTCCTAGATACATACTGAGGTGTCTGAATTGAAAGAACAACATTTCTCTGTCTCCCAATTTCGAGCCCAACTTTTGGAGAAGAAAGTTCAACTAGAAGAAGAGTTATCAGCAGTTAACCTGGCTTTGGATCAAATTGCCACCAAGCTGCAAATCACCAACTAATGACTGGCTGATCGAAAGCAGGAGATAACTACAGCCATCCAGTTGTTCCCATCTCTTAAGAGTAGAGAATCAATTGTAAAAGAATAACTAAAGTATTGTACTGACTTTTGGGCCAATCTATGGCTGCATGTATTTAACTCCTTATGAAATGAATTCTTTATTTATTATTTGAGTGTTTTCATGCTTCTCTTGTTTAACACTTACTATACTCCTTGTGTTTCCCACACAGTTGGGTAATAAGGCTTCAAATACTTGTCATTAATTTTTTTAGGGTGTATATATCCATTCAAATTTCTCAAATGATATACTCCCCAAGGCAAGACTCTATGAACTTGATAGGGCCCTTCCCAATTAGGTGACCATTTGCCAAACTTATGGTTTTTAATTCCTATTGGGAGTATTGTCTTCTATATCAAATCACCTTCATCAAAGCTAATGTGCTTAACTTTCTTATTATAGTTTTTGGCTGCTTTCTTCTTTTGGAAAAGAATGCTATTTAATGCCAAAATTCTAGCTTCATCCACATTCTCTAATTCCAAGAACATACTCTGATGATACTGCTCAGAAACTAACTGATCTTGGCATCTCACCCTCAAGGACTTGATGTTAATTTCTATAGGTAACACTGCATCATGCCCATATACTAAGGCATAAGGAGTAATTCCTATACTTGATTTTAGAGAAGTCCTATAAGCCTATAATACATCCAACAGTAAGTTATGTCAATCCTTGGGATTATCTTCCACAACTCTCTGTATTCATTTTTTCAAAGACTTATTGGATGATTCTACCTGACCATTTGCTTGTGCATAATAGGAAATAGAATTAACGAGGCTAATTTCAAACTCTGCCACAAAAGACTTTACCATCTTCTCATCAAATACAATCTCATTATCCACAGTTATGGTTTATGGGATGCTAAACCTATGGATCAGATCTTTAATGAATCTAATAACTTCAGTTTGGTCTACAGCCTTATATGGTTTAGCTTCGACCCACTTAGTGAAGTAGTTTGTGGCCATTAAGATGAAACAATGATGCTTCGAAGAGGGTGAATGTATTTTTCCTATCATATCTATAGCCCATCCTCTAAACGGCCAAGACTTCACAACTACATGTAAATCAGTTATTGTTACATGTCTTACCGTGCCATGCTTTTGGCATGCATAGCAACCTCTAACATACTTTATTCAATCTTTAAGGATGGTTGGCTAATAGTAGAAATGTTTTTGAAGCAGTCATCTCATCTTTACTCCAGGCTAATGAGCACCATAGATGCCTTCATGAACTTCAGCCATGGTTGTCAATGCCTCCTTTGGCACTAAACATTCCAATAACAGCCCGTCTGCTCCTTTTTTGTAAAGAGCATTACCATACACTATATATTGCATAGATTGTAATTTGATCTTTCTATTGGCTTTCAAAGATGGGCCAATTAGGTACTGCATCATTGGATATCTTCAATCTTGGTCTTGTAAGTCATTATGATTGACTTCTAGCACCATATTCCTTTTAGTTAAGGGTGGTATTACTTTTTGATATGTTGCTTGACTTATATTCATTTGAGTGTCATCCCTTCTCCTGAAATTCAAAGCTTTTTGAGCCACATCATTGGCTTTGTTATTCATGAATCTTGGGATATAGGTCACATTTGCTATTTGAAATTGAGAGAGCAAATGTAAGCCAACAACATAGGATGGCAACATGCTTGCACTTTGACATTTGAAAATTCCTTTCACTTGGTTAACCACCAATTGAGAATCCCCAAATATATCAACTGCATGAGCTTATAATCCAATAAGTATTTCTAGTCCCATTATTAAAGTTTCATATTCAGCTTGATTATTGGAACAATTAATTTCATCAACTCTGAAACCATGTGTGGTTTCTACCCCCATAGTGACTTAATCACCACACCAATTTCAATTAGACCGTTGGCTTTTGATCCATCAAACCTCATTTGTCATGGCTCAATATTAACCATACTAAGATCTATTATCTCTTGGCTTTTTGTCTGGCATGGATGATCTACCAAGAAATTAGCTAAAACTTGTCCTTTTACTACTTTTTGGGGAACATATTCTAGATGAAATTCTGATAAAGCTAGTATCCATTTGCCAATTCTTCCTCTCAACATAGGTCTAGAAAACATATACTTAACCAAATCTGTGGTTGCAATTACCAAGACAGTTGTAGGCAAAAGATAATATCTTAGTTTTATTGTAGCAAAATACAATGCAAGGCACAGCTTTTCTACAGTTGAATATTTACATTCACAAGAATTTAAAAACCTACTGAGGTAATAAACTGCTTGTTCTTTACCTTCTTCATTGTCTTGGGCCAAGAAAACTCCCAATGAATCTTCTACTACAACAATGTACAACTTCAAAGGCTTATCACTCTTTGGTGGCATCAACACTGGAGGCTTGGCTAAGTAGACTTTAATTCCTTCGAACGCAGTTTGATGCTCTGGCGTCCAGACAAACTCCTCTTCATTTTTTAACCTTAATAAGGAAGAAAATTCTTTAATTTTCCCTACAGTGTTAGAAATAAATCTTCGAAGAAAATTAACCTGTCTAAGGAATTTTTGTACTTCTTTTTTACTTGATGGAGGCTTGGCTTCAATGATGGCTTTGGTTTTATTTTGATCAATCTGTATTCCTTTCTTGTGTACTACATAGCCCAAGAAGTTTCCAGTTGATACACCAAAAGCACATTTGAGAGGATTAAGCTTCAACTTGAACTTTCTCATTCTTTTGAAAGCTGCTTCTAAATGAAACAAATGTTCCACCATGGATTGGGACTTCACTACAATGTCATTAATGTAACACTCTAAATATCCTCCAATGAGATCATGAAAGATAGTGTTCATAGCCCTTTGATATGTAGCCCTAGCATTCTTTAGGCCAAATGGCATTTTAACCGATTCGAATATGCAAATGTTCCCAAGACATCTGAATGTTGTCTTATGGACATCCTCTTTTGCAATGCAGATTTGGTTATAACCAGAATGTCCATCCATCATTGATAAAATCTTGTGCCCTGCTGAACTATCCACCAATAAATCTACTATGGGCATGGGGTACTCATCTTTTGGAGTTGTTAAATTCAGGTTTCTAAAATCGATGCATACCTTCATTTTGCCATTCTTTTTAACCACAGGCACAATTTGGATAGACATTCAACATATCTAGTTGTTCTAATAAAGCCTTCCTTAAGGAGCCTAAGAATTTCCTCCTTGACCTTCTGAATCACTTCAGGACTCATCCTTCTTAGTTTCTGCTTGTATGGCTTGAAATTAGGCTTCATAAGAAGCCTATGTTCTACTAATGACCTATCCAATCCTAGCAGTTCATTATAAGACCATGCAAAATAATCTTTATATCTCTTTAAGACCATCAACAACTGATTCCTGTCAAGAGCACTTAACTAAGCACTGATGTATGTGGGTTGCTGTGTAGACCCTTCCCCTAAATTGACTTCTTCCAAGGGGTCTTGTATTTGAGAACTCACTAATGCTTCTTTTTTTATTTCTTTTGTCTTCGAAGCAATTTCTTTGCTTTATCCTACTCCCATTTTCTCTGATTCAACATATTTGCCCTCCTCTTCATAGACAAAGTCTGTCCATAAGGCTTCTTCCTCATGTATTTTCTGGACTTTTGTTTCGATGTCCAATGCACAGTATTTATCAAAGGTCAAAGGTCAAAGGTCTGACCTGTTGTTGTTTATGTTTGCAGCCAACTACCATGGCTTCCTTCTCTTGTTCCTAAACCTTTTAGACTATTGCTTTTAAGTCCAATGCTGTGAACATGACTAAAGCCAAAGGTCTGGCTTCTTGGGTTTCATCTTTGATGACGAATTCTTCATCAGCACTCTCTTATACCAAGTGCTTCAGGTGTGTTACTTCCTCACCAGCTGTCACTTCAGCTGAACCATCAAGTTTTCTCAATATACTGAGTGGTGTTACTCCTTCAGTGTGCCTGTTTGGTGCAGCTTACAAGTTACTTATTTCAGCTTTCAGCTTAATTTAAGCTATTTTGATGTGTTTGATTTAGCTTATAGCTTTTTGGAAGTCAGAAATAAGCTTATTCTTTGAGTGGGGCAGGAGATGCTTAATTTATAAGTCAGAAATCAGCTTATGTTCATAGTTATAAGCTATAAGCTGTTTAGGCATAAGCTATAAGCACTTTCCCACAGCTCTACCAAACAGGGCTAGTATATATACAACTTGGCCTCTGCAAAGTCAGCACAAGCGACAAAGGATTGAGGGTCTGCATTGATCTCCTATGTCTCTCCATTGCACAAGGCCATCATTATCTTCTGATGTAGAGAGGAAGGCACACATTTGTTGGTGTGAATCCAATCCCTGCCAAGTAAAACATTATACTTAGCATTGTTGTTAATAACAAAAAATGTCGTCATGCAATCTTTAATTCCTACACTTAGATTGATGGGCAAAATACCCTGAGCCATCTGTTTATCTCCAGCAAAACCAGCAATGGTTATGCTGGTTGGAATTAATCTGGGGTTCCTTTTCTCTAGTTTCTTCAAAGAAGATTTTGGAAATAGGTTCACACGCTGCTCCATTATCCACCAATACCCTATTCATCTGTATCCTATCGAAAAAAGCCTTGATATACAAGGACTTGACATACTGTGTCATGGATGTTGTAAGATACTCAAAAGGATATGAGAGATTAATACCCACTTCTTCTTCACTCTCATCTTCAGTTTCCATCGGTGTGGCCACTTTAGATTCATCTTGAACCATACTAACCTGTGAATCTTCACTAGAAACTGGAATAGGGTCAATCTCTTGACCTGCCTAGTTTCCATCTTCAGCTTGGAACTTTTTGTGGTAGTATATGCATCATATTCACTGATACTGGAGGAAATGAGCCAAATTGAACTGTTGGCTGCACTTGCTTCTTTTCCAAGCTAGCTTGTTCAGTTATATCAAAAACGTATTCCATACTACATTCTGGCACTTCAGCACTATTGACTTCCTTCGAATGGTCTGTTCCTGCTAGTTTTTCGACCAAAAATGTCTGTTCAGCCATGAAGGCTTCAAACATCTCCTCCTCAACCATCTCTTTCTTTTGGCCTAAGTCAACTTCTCCTTCTGTTTCACTGTCGCTTTCCATCAAAGCCTTTTCAAGACCTGCTAAGCTGGATCTTTCTTTGGCTTTCAATTTAGAGTGAACTTTAGCCTATTGCTCTTTGTTGAAACTCCTTCTGTTCTAAGGAGTCGATTTTGGACTATAATCCAATTTTTGGACTTTCTCTTTCCTCTGTCTGGCCTTTTGGTTGAGCCAATGAAGAACTCTCCTCACTTTCCTTCAGATCCTTTTGGTACTAAGTGTACCTTCGTTGGATCTTCCTCCTTTGGGACCTAGAAATTACTGGAACCATATTTGGTTTCTTTGTTTTTGGATGCTTCAGTAATACCCAATTATTTAGAGCCACCAAGGGAGGTTTAACCATCCTGCCGTGGTCTCCAACAACACCTCTCTAGGTAGGCATTTCCTTAGGCTTGTTTTGCATAACAAACCAATCTAGAACCCTGGGTACCCATGAACTCACTAGCTCAATTGTTGAACTATCTCTTTCTACCTTTGAAGCCAGCTTCAAAGCTGCCTGTGGAGGCCACTGATTGGCCTTGATCCCCTATCTTGAGCCTAATTCAGGCCTTCCATCAGGGTGGCTACTTTCCATCTTGTGTGAGGCTGGTTTAGGAGGCTAATCTCTGGCTCTAATCCCATAACTTGATCCCACTTTAAGCCTTCTCTCAGGATGATTGCCCTTCATCCTATAGTAGTTGGGTGGTCTGAACTTATGTAGAGGTCTCTAGCCCTTGGAATGCACTCTAGTGGCTGTTAGTTCAACCAAGAATGGTTGTTGTCTGGGACCAGTTAGGTATGGCCTTTTGTTGTAGGCACTGGTTGGTTTAGAGCGCCTCTGCACATCCTTGTAATACTACTTCCCATCAATTTGAAGCCCTTTTAATCATTTATAACTTGACCTGCATCTAGGATACATCCTCTACATGGTAGTTGCCTCTAAAGAGTCGTCATCCAGTGCCTCCTCATTAGAATCTTCCATTTGGTCTGCAAAGCCTTGCGCATTTGCTGGCGAACTTCTAATATCTTTCTTAACAGTAGTCTAGCTGGCAACATACATCTGCACATTAACCTCTTTCAATTCCTTCAGGGATAAGTTCTGGAAGTCTAGCACAATAACATTGGCTGTAACTTTTCCACTTTCTAGAAATGGATTAGTGTCAATCCCCATAGCTTTCTCTGTTTTAGCTGGGAACTTTAAACTCCCCTTTCGAATCTATTCTTGGATTCTGTCCCGAAAAATAATACAGTTTTTAGTTGAGTGAAACTAAGAATTGTGCCATTTACAATACATTTTTCCTTTAAGTTCTTCTAGAGAAGGAATTTTAACTCATTTTGGTAACTTTAGGAAATTTGTTGCAAGCAAATGATCAAAAATGTCATCTACCTTTGTTAAATCGAAAGAATATTTCCTATGAAAGTCTTTCTTTTTAAACTACTGATCTATTATAATGTCTTTATGAATTAACGCCTCACAGATCACAGGCTATTTCCCTATGATCTCTGCTGCATCAATCTCATAATTAGGATCTCCATAATAAGTCTTGTATGATACATTACTTCGGTCTTCTTCTTCCTCAAGTAATGATTCATATCTAGACACCTTATAAGTTAATTCCACTAAGTCTCGAAACTCAGTTGAGTCAAACTTCTTTCCAAGCCTAAACTCTAAACTATTTTGAGCCAATCTCATAAATTCAGGCTCTAGTAGAATGACCCTATACTTGTTTCGTGCTCTTTTGAATCTGGCAATAAATTGAACAGCCTTCTCATCAGGCCTTTAACTCAACCTTGCCAAGTCCGCCATAGAAACTTCTGGCTCTGTTTGGAAGCATTGGGCATGAAATGCCTCCTCCATTTGTTGCCAAGTTTGAATAAAGCCAGGTGTAAGGTTAAAATACCATACAAAAGCTGCCCCAGTTAGAGAATTTGGAAAAAGTCTTAACTTCATGTAATCATTATTGGTAAATTCACCACATTGGGCATCGAACCTAGTAATGTGTTATACTGTTGACTGGTTTCCATTCCCATAAAAAAGAGCAAAGTCTAGTATTCTAAACCCTCTTAGGTATTCATGTACCCTATCCACCCATTCTGGGTACGATTTCCTATACATAGGAGTTTGAACCCCCCGAGCCATAGGTCCACACATTTCTCTGACAATATCAACTATTTGGTCCCTAGGAACCATATTTTATGCTTATTGGACTACCACTGGAGCAACAAACACAGGATTTGATGGAAAACCTTGTGCTTGAGGTCCTCTTAGTCTATAAGGAGGTATATTTGGGATTGGCTGTCCCTGTGGTACTGGCTGCTGTTGAGGGTATGGTTGACTCCTCTGAGACTGTCCTGCGAAAGGACCTGTGAAAGGTGCTGTAATAGGAGGAACATGTGTTGTTTCTCTTCTAACCGCAGGAAACCCTTTCAACCCCCAGGTACGAATTCGAACAAAGGATTAATGTACCCCTTGTGCCAGGTATGGCTTCGAACATAGGATTTGGAAACATTCTAATGCCATTTTCTTGTGTTGGCCCAGATCCACCAATTTACATGGCTTCACTGTTAAGTAATAAGGCATTTTGATTTACCATAGGCCTCGAAAGAGGCTCATACCAAGACTGAGGTGATGGTTTTTCATAATTTTTATTACTAGTTTGACCATTAGTATATCCATTACTTTGCATAGGTTGTTTATCTCTAGCCAATCTTTGTTGAGGGACATTTGAAATTTTCTCCATATGCCTTATGTTAGTTAGTTGATGGGTATTCATCCGATCCATAAAGGATATTGCCCATCTTTTCATTGTGTTTATTAACTGCTGTCCCATGACATCTATTAGGCCTCCCCATGGATTCATTGGCTGGGCAGATGGAACAATGAACGGTCCAATTCTATGGTCTCGTCCACTATTCTGGATACGTGGTGCATGTTCTGCATTATTAGTTTGTTCGACCATAGGTTTCGATGAGATAGGTGCTTCCATATGATGTGTTATCAAATTATCCTCTGGATCAGATACCTCTACCCTTATTCAATTGCATACTTGGAGTTAAGCTGAGGGGCACCATCGTTGGAAAGAGAGAAGCTTCCACTTTTTCTTTTTACTCAAGAAGCCAAGTCCGGTGAAGGAGATATGATTCTTCACCAAAAAGGGCATAATTTTTTTTCAGGAGGAATTTTTGATGCAAGGATTTAATTAGATTAGAGGTTTTGTAATAATAAGTAATTTTATTTTATTCGGTTTTGTATTCAATGTTAACATGACAGTATGCTTGCCATGCTACTAAATGCTTATATATAATAAAATTTGATGAATGTGGGTGGAGGTTGAGGATTGGGAGTTGTGAAAAAACATTGAAAAATGCTTTTTTTAACTTTACTTGGTAGCAAAATTTCAAAACATCAAAAAAACAAATATGCATTGTTTATTTTATTTCATTTAGGGCAATCTATTCTATGTTTGTTTGTTGCGCTAATATATAATAATAGTTAGTAATTCTAAAAAAATAGAATGTAATGTTTTCATGGATATCCTCTCCTTCCACACCTTCTTCTAGGCATTCATTTTCTCTTTGTCTCCTACATTTAGCCATTTTAATTAGTCCCACTGGACGTACCAAAAATATATGTTGGCTTTTTGGCTTTCGAAGGTTAGTATTGTAATTTTAAGCGTGCTAGGAAGGATTAATCAGTCCTTGCAGAAGATTAATTGATAACAAATTATCAAACGATTGTGTTTTAGTTCTTTCAGTCTCAATGAAAAGAACTTTTACTAGTGACTTGTTTAGGAGAATTTAGTAAACAACAATTAAGTGAAGAAAACCGCAGAATTTCATTAAGTAAAAATGAAAAACTTACAATGGTCTAACCCAGCCTCATAGAGGTTTACAGCAACAAGCTATTTGAAACTACTCCTATGAATGAAGTGTAATACAGGAATTTAAAGTACAGAAATGTAAGGAATTGTAAAAATTGGAAAGGAAAATAAAGTAGATAAAACTGGTTTTTTGATCTGAGTCTGGATCCTCCTTTCGGGGCCTTCTCTGCTATTTATACTTCTCAATAATAACCGTCGAAGCGAGCTCCTAACCGTCGACATGTCCCTTCATGATCGCTAAACATGCTCTTCACAGTCAGTCCCACTACGCCATGTTTACAGTTAGGCTTCCCTTTTGATTTTGAATTTGAACCTTGTGAGTAATCGTTAGGCCACATCACCTTATATCCCTTTATTATTCCAGTGCTATGTAGACCCATTATTACCAGTAGGGGTTGACACGTGTCTGACTATTGTTGGCAATTTGTATTACCTCCCCAAATTGCCATTTTCATGCCACGTGTTGAATCGTGATTGGCATACACAAATTATACAGCCAACAAATTTAATATGTTAATTTTTTCTGAAGGCTTAAGTGACAAATTGGCATATGTCAATTTGACATAGAAGCTCTCCACCTAATATGTCAAATATACTATTCTATTATTTTTAAAATTTGAACTCTTTCATTTAAAAAAATAGTAATAATTTAAAAAGGCATGAAGTGGTCTTCATGAAGGGGTGATACCAAAAGTCATGTTAGCTTTTGGCACACCATGTAAAGCTTATTTGGTATGCCAAAACAGAGATGTTGGACTGTCACATTGGATTTGACATATCGGGTGGACGTGCTCTAAGTTTTTTACTTTAATTAATTCATTTTATCTTATTTAATCTACTTCATTTATGGCATAATAAATTACTCAAAAGAATTATTATGCATGTTAATTTAAGTTATTTGAAATATAAGAAAATAAAAATTATTTTTGATTATAAATTAAAATTTAAAATATTTAAACATGTTTTGTTTGATTGAATATAAATTAATTTAAAAAATTAAGTGGTATGTACTTCTTCACAATTAGTTACTATTAGTTACAAAATAATTGAATATAGATATTTTTACGTACTTAATTTCGTTATCAAATAATTGTAAATATAGATACTTTCACATACACAAACAGACTCTCTCTATATATATAGCTATACATACATGGTTTTGTACTCATCTGATGATTTTGTATTATTTTTTGTATAGATTGAAGAGAACGTCTACAGAGCGTTATAAGAGATGATTATTGATTTATTTTTTTTTATCTAGTATGACTCCATTGTAGATTGGAGCTATTCTTCGTGATTCTCACAGTATTCCTCAAGTTAAGAGCGTAGGGAGATTCTAGATCGAAGATTAGAAATCAGTCGAATTGATTTTGTTCATTTTGATCTGAAATTGGAATTGATTTTGTTCATTTTGATTTGGAAAGTGCTATATCACTTGGTACTCAGTCTTCAGTTTTTATTTTTGTTGTTTTTGTTGTTGTTGTTGATGATAATGATGATGAAGAAACAGATTGCTATAGATAAGACAGGGTTTGCTTTGGTTTGGTATTGCAACAGATAAAAATATATAAAATTTGTTTTTGTTTTTGTTGCTGATAATGATGAAACAAATTGCTATAGGCAAGATAGGGTTTGTTGATGAGTGTGTGTCACGACCCAAACTCGCCCCTATAGGTTTAGCATCGTAACCGGCCAGTAATCCTTAGATTACCGAAGGCCTCTGAACAGATTAACAAAATTAAGGGGCTAGCAGAAGCAAATACATAAATATAGTTGTCCAATGAGTTGTGCTGACTTATATGAAACGGAAGATTTAAAACTTTATATACATAACCGGTAGTCATACATTATACCCACACACATTACAGTATTTTAGGTACAGCCAACGACAACAAATCAAGTCTTAAATAAACAGAAACCACAGAACTTAAACACAGGACGCTTCGGGAACCTCCACGTGAGGCACAATGGTTGGTTGACAACAGAACACAGATCCTGACAAAAGCCTTTAGGCTCGGGCTCCAGAATGCTCACGTATACATATATATACACACAATGAGCTAAAGCCCAATGAATAACATTAAGGTAAAGGGTTTAGTGAACGAAATCCGAATGTATCATAAGCAGAAAACAGAACAGAGCATAATCATAATCGTTCTCATATTAGAATATAATAATGGTATATCCCATAGAACACATCACATAACATCTTCCGACTAGAGTAATCGGTTCCGGATATCGATTAAACACATATCACCACAATGAAGTAGCTAATGAGATCTCATAAACTTGTATGTCATAGACCCGCATTTTCATGCCGTCCTCCATGACTTGGGACTATCTATGGATGCCATAATAGATTTCAAACTTGGAATATTCGTTCACGAAAACAGATATCATTTCAGAAATCAGAACTTATCATATTTCATTTGGAACATAATTCATATAAACGTATCTTAACAATAACGTTATTCACAGTGGTTCCAGTAAGTGGTCAATCAATCCTCGAGTCTTGACCTATAATCACAAAATACATAACACAAACATGTCTTATCATTACACATTCATGTGGCCAACACGGCTTAGCTTACATCATATTGGTTCTTGTTCTTTCTTATCACAATGTTGAAACACACACACACTTGCAAACCTTTGACTTAGTACAATCATTCCTTAGTATGTTTCTAATCCATAACCTCATTACTATGGCTTAATTACGGCTTAGGAATGCCTAAGATGCAATGAGGATGCCAAAACATGCCTTGGAATACTTAGGCAAAATTTTCTGAAAATAAGGTCCCCGCTCGAGCGTAGCTTTTCTCGCTCGAGCGGACATGCAAAGTGAAAGGGGTCGCTCGAGCGTGACTTCCTTTGCTCGAGCGATCTGCAAACTAGGAAAAAGTACTGGTTGGTCACAATCTACGCTCGAGCTCCAACTCCCACGCTCGAGCGGATCAACAACATACAAAGGGTTCGCTCGAGCGTGACTTCGATCGCTCGAGCGGAGAGCTCATGCCTGCAAAAAAAAATACTGAGAGCTCGCATTCTCCGCTCGAGCGCAGGTTTCCTCGCTCGAGCGGACTGCAAAATTCTGGGTTTCCAAAAACAGAGTTTGAGCTTCAAAATGCGATTTCAATGGCAAACTCGTGCATGGTTTGATCAAAACACTTGGAAAGCTTTTCTAAAACATGAATACATGATCATTCTCAAACGTTTAGCTCAAAACTCAAGGATTTAGCAAATTTGAACTTAAAAGCTTATGCATGAAAGATTTTTCAAACTTCTTTCTTGATTTCTCCAAAACATGCAAATGGTTGGTATGAATCCATGAATTCCCAAAACATTATGCAAGATATGGACTCACATGCTAGCAATAACTTCAAAACTCTAACAAAAAAAAAATGATGGAACCAAAAGGTTAATCCCCAAGGATGCACATGCAAAACATCTACAAGCCCAAAGACCCACTTCTTTTGCTAGTTTCATGAAAATGGTTTAAAGATATGCTGAAATCATGATGCATGGGAGTTAACTGCAGAATTTAAACATAGAATCCTTGCCCAAAGCTTGTTCCCAAATTATGAGAGGTGAATCTTCTTATTTCTCTTCTTCTTCTTCAAACTTTTGAGCTTTCTCACTCTAAAGCCAAACTCTCTCTCTCTTTCTCTCTAGCTTGAATTCTCTCAGTATAAGGACTCAAATAAGCAGAAAGGAATGGTACAAACGTTCTCACACTTAGCTGAACAAACACAACTCACACTCTCACACTTTGAATACACTACACGTGCACACACATGCACTACTCCAACACACCCACAAGGGTTTATCCTCTACACTCAACACCACCAAGGCTTAGCACACCTTACTCTTAATCACATCTTGGATCACTAAAAGGATTAGATTAGGCACCAATCATGCATTAATTAAATCGAACATAAGTAACCTTAATTTATTCAGGTTAGCACGAATTCAGTTAATCCAAAATAGTCCCTTCAAGGCTCAATTTAATCACATGCGAGTCTTACTGAACTGAATCAATTTTTAATAAAAAAAAATTGCCATAACGCTCTAAAAATTCCAAATAACGCATTGATGTAATCAATTTCGGTTTCGGGTGCCGATAAGGCTTTCAATTTACATATTAAAGCGGAAATCCAAACAGATATTTCTACAAGTGACAGATAGAAAGCCAAAATCATACAAAGTGCAGAATAAACACATAATTTATTTTAATCCTCTCATTAACATCATTAAATACGAATTAGTGGCTAATTACGGATAGGGGTTGTTACAGTGTGTGTATATATATCTTTAGTGTGTGTATATATATCTGTGAGTGTATGTATATACATCTGTGAGTGAGTGAGTGAGTGTGTGTGTGTGTGTGTGTGTGTGTGTGTAAGACAAATTTAGAAGAAAATTTGATGTTAATGATGATGATTGCAATAAATAAACAAAAAAGTTGACATAGATTTTCAACATATAAGGGAAAAAAATTGAATAGATAGATAGAATTTAGGAGAAAAATTGAATAGAGGGGAGAAAAAATTAAACAGATAGTCAAAAAAAATTGAGCAGATAAATATAAATTTGAACAAATAGACAAAAAATTTAAATAAATTGATATAAATTTGAACAAATAGTCAATAAAAAGTCAAACAAATAAAAAAAAAGTCAAGATGTAAAATTAGAAATAAAATGCCTTCTAGGACTTCTCACCAAACTATTTCACAAAATGTAGACTTCTCACCAATAAAAAATATTCACAAGATGGTATGTTTAATTTGTGTTTGTAGAGTACTTTTTTAAGATAAAAAGTACGAAAACTTGTTTGGTTTGCCTTTTTTCAGAAATAATTTTGGAAAATTGTTTTGGAAAGAGAGTTTTAAAAAAAGTGATTGATTTGATGTGTATGAGAGAGAGTGATTTTGAAAAGTAGGTAACCAAACAAAATTTTGAGATTTTTTTTGAAAAAATTTGTTTGATTTGATTACTCTTGAAAATTTATTTATAGATAATTTTTTCCAAAAATTTTTCTGAAAAATAAACCAAACAAAAAATTTGTTTGATTTGATTACAACATCTGTAATTTAAATTTATCACCAATTTTCTCTAGTGATTTATGGGGATTAATTTAGGTTTTTCAAGAAAGAAGTCTTCGACCCAAAGACGTGAGACAATCTAACAAATTTTTTTTTTTTATTTTATATATATTTTTTATTTTATAAACTCTCCCATTACCAAAATGTTAGAGATTTTAAATTTTCTATCAAATATTCCATAAGAGTGTGAGACTCACTCATATAAAATATTTAGTGAGTGTTTGGAAAGTAGATATTTTAGTAAACTATTTTAGTTTTTGGCTATTTTAAGAAGTTAAAATTTTTATGTTTAGGAAGATAGTTGAATTTTTTTGTAGTTGGATGTGATGTTTGTGAGAAAAAAAGTGAAATGATTATGGATTTGATATGATATATTGTTTTATTAACTATTTTAATCTATTTTAACTTTTAGTACTATTTTAACCAAAGAAAAAACCTTCTTCCTAAATAACCCCTTAATAAAAATTTTGACAAACCTTTTAAAATCTCTAATATTACTCCACCCATTAATGTAGAACAGGAACAGCGCACCTCCCTCACTTAATCCCAATACAGAGATGTGTAGCATCTTACTTGGGCCTGATTGGCCATTTTAAGTCATGCTTATCCAAACACTACTTAGCACTTAAATAGTTTTTTTTATTTGTTTATTTTATTTTATTTTTAACTAGGTACTCCTATGGGATGTTAACAGGTAGTTAATTTGGCAGACCAGAGTGTTGTATACTTCTTCATAAACTCGAAAGCCAAACCTCCTGTTAGAAACTTAGAGATATTATAATTTGTAAGATAATATTATGTGTTCAAAAAACAAAACATAGAAAAGTATCGAATGAAATAAATGTCCAAAACAGATTCATTATGAACATAATTCAAGCCATATAAAATTTCAAACTACACAGTACACTTTATTTTTTAAATATTTTTATGAATACATAACGTTTTCCATAGTTTTGTGTCATAGCAAATATGCAACTGTCTCATCATGTATATGTACAACAATTGAAGTGCAAATTACTCTAAATCCAATCTATGCTAATTTCTTGATACCCTCGTCACACAACAGATAAGAAAACACTTTATTCAGTAAGTCAACTATTGATTTTACATATATCTACATTATTTATCCTTTTTTCTTACCACCGGATGCAAAATAATGAGATTCACTAATATTGTGTTTGGTTGGGGGATTTGACGAGGGATTTGGAAAGGGAAATGGAAAAGGTAGGTAAAATGTGAATAAAACATATCTATATTTTACATAATTTCACACACTTTTTCCCTTTTCCTTTCCAAATCCCTCCTCAAATCCTCCAATCAAACACAGCATAATGCACATTTATAGGTATTTTCTACCCTTACTCAAATCTAGACTCTAAACTTAAATTTGAGTAAAAATTCATCAAAATCACATCTACTCCTTTACTCAAAATTTATATTAGTTTTACTCAAATAAGAAAGACTCGTTTTCTTTTCTCAAATTTGTAACTTATCCAAACTCAACACTTTGACACTTTCACCCAAACTTTTCACTAATTTACAATTTGACCCATCACTTCTACTTAAACTTGACACTAAACAACTTTACTCAAATTGAGTTTACCCGTTAATATGTTTCTTATCAAATGAAACTTTTTAGTCAAACTTCTACTTAATTTGAGTATAAGGGTTATGTTGGAAATTTATTATTTTAGCTGATTTTTAATTTTTTATAAAAAGACACAGAAACATAAAGAAAAGAATTTTTTTTTTTTTTTTTATAGTGAGTTTTTAATTTTTTGACTATTTTAATGTGTTACCAAAATATAAGAGTAGAAAATTCTCTAAGAATATCTTTAGTTCCTATCTTTTACCCATATCAAATTTGAATTTTAGTAAAAACTCCCAAAATTGTCTCTCTTTTACTTGAACTCATATCAAAGTGAGCGTTTTTTTTTTCTTTTTCTTTTAATTAAATCAAGAGAGACTCAAATTTTTGATGTTATTTTGTGGCTTTCAAATTTATGCTTAATTCTAAATTAAAATACTTCATATCAAATAAAGTATTTAATCAATTTTTTTACTCATTTTCTTATTATCTGTCCTTTTTTTCCCCCCTTCTTAACCAGCCCTGTTATGGAGTAATTTTGATTGGGTCCAAAACATGATATAAATGTGTTTGGTGCATAATGATGTTGTAGCTTGTTCTGACTCATGCTCTTTTGTCATGTACTGCCAAAATCTTTCTTTTTTTTTCTTCTGAACTCGTTTTCATTTACGTTTTTACAATTTTCACTTTATGTGAAATAATGTTCATTGCTTACTCAATGTAGGTATTGAAACATACAAACTCACCAACCTCAACATGGGGAAAGGTGGAAACCATAGCCATCTATCTCTCTCTCTCTCTCTCTCTCTCTCTCTTAAATAAGAGACAATATTGTTCTTCCATATCTTCGCAAGTCCTTATCAGAAAGATATTTGCTCCTCCTTAAAAGTCATTTTTCATCCATTGGAACAACTTCCTATTAAAGCAAGTAATCTTTCATAAAAACAACTCCACCTCTCATGTTAATACTACAAAATAAAATGCTGTGTCCACATTAAATATAAACAAATAAATTTCACATTAATTTATTAATGTAGATCTACACCTCATATAATATTAAATGCATAGCATTACTTAAATTAATTTGGGAACTAATTTTTTTTAGTCAAAAAGTTGAAAAATCACAACAAAAAAGCCCATAATTCTTTTTACTTTTCTATACATTTTTTCATAAAAAATTAAAAGACCAACTTAAATAACTAATTCTCAAAACAATCTTCAACCAATGTGGCTAGTCCGTTTGCCTAGAATCACTGCACTTTAATGTAAAAAATAAATATAAATAAATAAAATAGGCAAAATCTCTACCTTCTTTCTTTAGATGATAATACCACACCCAAAATAAAGTCCCTAAAATAACATTATTTCACATATAGCTCAAATCATATACCTACACCACATTTTACTTACTCGACACTTCTTTCGGCTTTGTAACTTTTCTTAATAAACATGTCAACAATCACACAAGTCTCTACATTACCAAACTACATACTTGGTTCCTCAAAGAACATTATCCCAAAGCTTTTTGGATATCACACAAACACGTAGGACCACAAAAGGTCTCCATGGTTCACTTCATGATTATTGGGTAATATTTCAAGAGCGCCAAAGAAAAATGTTACGATGATTATCGATTTTTGTCATCTTATATTTATTACCATATGAGGTGTCAATCTAGCAGTATGTCAGCATTGCATTGAAAATATACAAGAATGGTGAAACTCGTTACACTGGTATTGTAATATTACATTCACAAATAAAATGTACATAACAAAATATAAAAAATGTAGATCAAAAAATAATATTGCATTATTTAAAAATTAGTATCCTCAATGGAGCTCACATGCACAACATTTCAATACCCATGCCTGCCTCAGAACAACCATGTCCCACCACCTGCAACCAATCTTGAGTAAAAATTTCCCAAGAAAAAAGCTGACCCATCTTTTGGTCCAGAAATCTTGTGGCCACAACCCCCTTTGCCTGAGACTAGTCCAGGTGAGTGGGGACCAACTGTGTCAAAAATGGTTTTACAAAAACAAAAGAAAGAAGCAGGGAAAGAGCTATGAAAATGTTAAGGGCCACATAACAGGTTTTCTTTAACCTAGGCAAGAAGACTGGTTGTCATAGTGAAAGACTAATATTCCAAGCAATATTATCGACTCATAAAAATCCAAGCACTAGTTTGCTTGTCATCATAATGACATAAACAGATAAGTCTACATTTTTACAGACTGATCATTCAAAAATAACAAAACACACTACACAATCCCACAAGCAAGGTATTCACAATTTCCAATTCTAACCTTCACCATGTTTGTTTAGTAGTTGTATAACACAAATAGTCTACTACCACTTAAATCAAAATCCAACCCTTCTAATTTACTTCTGTTATCTCTTGATCAAACTCCCAACTAAAAACTGAGCAACAACCCCTTTCTTGTACACCCTTTTCAGCAATGAGAGACCCCCCAACCCCAAAAGATTTTAATTAAAAAAAGAAGGAAAAGACAACAAAAATCAAATCAAACTTCACAATTCAGATTTGAGCTCTGAATCCAAGGTTATAATTGTCCCTTCACCTTCTAAGGATGACGGAGGAAGCTTGCATCTAGGATTCAACTTCTTCACTTCCTCACTCGAATATATGATTATCTTCTTAACCATATTACAGAATTCCCTGAAACAAGAATTTGAAAACAATAGCTGAATTAAAATCAGAAACTTTGTGCGGCAGTTAAAAAAATCGTGGGAATTTTGAAGATACTCACAGCCACGGATCATCACCCACAAGCATCATATCCCCTTCATCGTCTGTGTAAACAACTTCCCATTTATTTCGGATGTGAAGCTCCCCTTTAATCTCAAACATCTTCTCCAGCTCGTCAATGAGTGGACCGTACCCTTCCAGAGAAGTCAAGTCAACAGCACGACCAACAGCAACCCCTTGCATTTGCACCTTCTCAAGCATCCAACATATTTTCATTAATAAGAATCCTAAGAAGCATAGACACTTCTAAAAAGGTAACATGTCTCACATTGTATCCAACACCGACACAAGATGACTTGGACACTTTCCAACACTTAAACATGAAACACATAGGAGTTTGAATATAAAAAAAAAAACACCTTAGAATCAAATGATAATACAAAACAATGTAAATTTATAACTATTTTCTTCCTTTAGATTTTAAAAATTATTATATTTAATTTGACTCAAATATTCAAATATAAATAGCGTACCCAGTGCACGAAGCTCCCACTTCAAATATATGACATAATAATTATTTAACCTTATATGTAACATATGATATATATATATAATTATAAATTTTGCACATGTCCCCCACATGCCGTGCCCTACCTTTTTTAAAAATTTGTGTCTACGTGTCCTTGTCTGTGCTTCTTAGTTAAAAAATTAAAGACCGAAATAAATTCATGTATCTAAAGAGAGCAAGCAGATTGTGTTGTACTTCACCTTAGTACGAGTTCTTGTGGAATTGGTGCAAGCCTGCTTGCTCTGCATTTCCTTCGGCAATCCCTCTGATTGAACTTGCTCCTTTGAGCAGTTCAAAACGTCTACATTTTGAGTCATATCAGCTTCAGACAACACAACCGGGGTGGGAACAGCATTTGGGCATGCCAATTCCTTCTCTGGGTGAGCAGGCCGCATAGAGTTGTTTGTCAAATCAATCCCAAATAATCGACAACCAGTAGAAGTCTCAGATTTTTTCCCCCTCTCCACCAGATCGAGTGTTGCACTACTGTTTGGCCTTGACGAGCCGTGAGAGGTATAATCAGAAAGAATAGATCGAGCTGCTGCATTTTTGTAGTCTCCTATTGAGTCTCGTAACAGATTTTGAGAACCATTTCCAAGTGGAGGAGACCAAATGCCATCTGCCCAAGCCCTTGAGCTACAACAGCTACCACTATTATTGAGATTGCTATTAAGGTTTATTTGCTTCGGAGGCCATATGCTTTCATTGCTTTGGACATCAGTTGTACTACCTAAGTGGCTGAATTCAAGGGACGTGGCTGATCCAGGATACCAGAAAGCAGAAGCCGCTGAATTGGTAGTATTTTCTAAAATTACAAGTGCAAATCAATAAATCCTCAAACTCAACATCGGTTCACTTAAAAAACCCATTTGCAATAAGTCAGATATCATACCAGTAACTGGAAGATCAATAGGTCGGGGCCTCTTGCTTTTCATTGCTGGTGGAGAAAGGTTTATCGAAGCAGAAGCCACGAAAGGTTCTATCTCCCATGGTGAAACCTTTTCTGGCCTATGTATGGTTGCTGGTTCATCCCACTGGATCTAAAAAAGGATATTGTTGGGAAACGAGTATCAAAAACAAGGCAATAAACAAGTCACTATTCAAATAAGTCAATCACAATTCACAAGTAATTTCCACCTTCAATGACCGCCATTTGGACTCTGGCCACTGGTGTGATATCTCCCCAACCCCAACTATAGTGCCTGTGAACCTGGAAAAAAACAAAACAAAACAAACAGGAATTATAGATCAAGAAGCCAACTCTTACCAGAAATCTCTCCACATACATAACAAGAAAATTACAAATACCTTCTCTCAGGAGAATCTTCTCCTTCAAATCTCATCTTGAATCGCATGCCAACTGAGAACCCATTTTTTCCAGCCTCTACATATTTGTTCAACCCAATGATAAACTGGCTTGTCCTGGTCATTTAGGATGGAGCATAAGAAAAATAATGCTAAAATATATCATCAAGAACACACCAATAGATATCATCTTGAGAGGGAGGGGATTGAACCTTGGTTTGTAGTAGACAACAAATAGGGTTTGTGTAGTAATGGCATGAGATGCAGTGGCAAGCACTCCTAGATGCATGCTCTGGCTGGATATCACTGACGGTGGCATAGGGGTCTGCTGCCGAGCAAGTCGGCGAACCCCAACTCGAAGTTCCCCACTATCACCTCTGCATAATAGGCAATCATTGATTAAAAACAAAGAAGCTCAATCCCAACAGTACAAGAAAAAAAAATTTAAAAATTACAAATAAATAAAATAAAATAAAATAAAAATCAAGTATCAAATACCTCAGGAAAACAAAAGCATCCCCTGCAACTAATCTTTTGGAAGTCACAAAAGTACTCCAGCCTGTCGTAAGCAAATGTCTTCGTGGTTGACCTGATATCATCAATTTATGCAATGGAAAAGAAATATAGATTTCACCTCTCAGTATGTTATCTATAGACTATACCTGAATTAAACGACAACATGGCAAAAAGGCACGAAGCAAATGGCAAGAAGGGTGGGACTTGCCTCTGAATATATGCTTAAATCGCCACTCATACCCATGAAGATCTTTGGCAACCAAATCCTGGGTTGGGGTTGACTGGGTCATGTCCTGAAGGATATGAAAAGGCAACTCAAATGCTTGAATAATTTAGCTGGGTAAAGAAGAGAGAAGAGACCGTTATCATCCCCAATCGTTTGAAAAATAGAGAGAGAAAAAGAAAAAAGAACAAAAAAAGGTTTATTACGTGATTAAGGAGAAATCAAAACCACTTGTCATGAGAATTTAGAGACAAAACTAACAATCACCAAGAGATTATAAAAAGGTAACTTTTCTTTTCTCACCAAATCACCTAATCCAAACAATTGTGAGTAATCAAAACCCCACTATAACAGTACTAATTACAACCAATTTCCCATATATTAGGCCTACTTTCCAATTTCTTGAAACTATAACATCAACTTAATTTCAATTTTGTTTTTTCTTTTCCTCAGATAACTAACAGAACAGAGGGAAATGAAAATGAGAGAAATTACCAATTGTGGCAGGCATTCGTTGGCATGCTTCCGAAGAACAGAAAACCCTCCATGGGTGCTAGTATCAGATGCCGTTAAAATTTTACAGAAAGAATGAACAGTCTGTCTCGGTTGCTCAGGCGGGCTCAGATCAGGACTTGTAGGTTCAGCTTGCTATTATCATCACCATAAAACATTCACACACACAAAATTACTTAAAAAACCCAATTTCCCCAATATTGCAAGGCATAAAAATAAATGATTTAACAGTAATAAGCTCACATCTGCTTCTGGGTGTAAAGTGATCTGTGCATAGACTTCATCTGTTTCTGGCTCTGCCTATTAGTTTGAATCAGGACAAATACAGGTAGTAAAAAGGAAAGCAATTCCATTCATAAATTCAAACAAAGCAGAGAAACAAAACTTTCCTAAAATCAAAGATCAACGAATTCAGAAATGGAGTAGTACCATTAAATGTATGTTCACAACGCGACAAAGGATCTTAGATGGAAGATTAAACTGTGGGATTTGTTGATTAAGTTCTTCATTTGTTGATGCCTCTAACTGCAAACCCAATAGTTTATTACCCAAATCACAAGAAAACTAGAGATAGAAAATGAAGAGACAGAGAGAGAGTTGCATACTTGTTCCATGTGACCTTGTGGGAAGTAGAAGACCCTCTCTCCGGGTCGAGGAACATCAACCAGAGGGCCTGCACATGCCTTCCATAGCTCCGTATACAGATCATGACTTCTCAAACCTATCCATGAAAAAAAATATCGAAAACAAAAAAGAAAATATAAGGATCAGCTTCAAATCTTTGTCCGTTTTGCCGAGAAAGTGAAGGGAAACAGAACACAACAAGAGTTGAAAACTTCAGTTGCGAGGCTGAACAGCAGAGCACGTAAAATTACAATTTTTCCCCCCCTTTCCACTTCAACTTTCTCAGCAACCAAACAGCAGATTTTAGCACAGTATTTTGCCAGAAAAACACTACAATTCCGGGAAAAAACCACAAATCCAGCATCTCCTCACCTGTATCATGACGTTCCCCTCTGAAATTATCCACATGCGCCATTAAAATAGCTGAACCAAAGCTCACAATCTAGAGAGAGAGAGAGAGAGAGAGAGAGGGAGTAGAGAGAGAGAAAGCAAAAAACGACTAATGTAGCTTCAGAAACCTTGTTCACGAACTTCAACCTACCCCATTTATCATCATCATCATCATCTTCGAAGCCGTTATCTAAACAATAATAATCACAGAAAACCCTTTTGATTGTTGTATATAATACACACTTGGTAACAGTCTCTCTATGTAACCGATTTCAATCGATTATTGACGATTGTCTTTCTCTCTCTCTCTCTTATCAGTTACAAAACCGCTCCAACTTTGTCTTCTCAGTAACAAAACCGCCCTTTTTTTAGCCCAAACACTGCTTTTCCTTCAACATCTCCATCACCTGAATCGACGTTACCAAATCCCAAAACCGCTTTCCAAGCCTCCTCTCTCCTCTCTCTTTCTTTTCTCTCTATATAGGCCTGTCACACTCTCTCTCTCTCGAGTTTCTCTCTCTATATAGGCGTTTCTCTTTCTCTCTCTAAAGTAGAGTTTAACTGTGGTTAGGTTTAGGGGGGAAGTAAGGGTTGTCCGTACGAGAGTAAACGACAGTCGTCTGATAACGGCGGCTGGCATTTATGAGAGAATATAATGCCATCCAAACAGAAAAAATAGTAGTAGAAAATGACGTAAAAACATCAGTAATAGTATAGACTACTCTAAACATACTTCTAATAAGGTAAAAAAAATAAAAATAAAACTTCGTCGCTCAAATTTTTTCGATCATAATCTTTTGAATGTTTAAAACGATATCGTTTTTAGTATTTTTTTTTTTTTTTTTTTTTCTTCTTCTTCTTCAACGAGTTTGAGATAGAGGGAGAGGGAGTGGAAGGGAAAGAAAGAGAAAGAGAAAGAGTGCGTTTATTTGGACGGACTGGATAAGGGAGAATTGTAATCTATCGGACTGTTAGTCCTGGGACTATTTGGTTGGATTAGATTTGTATCCTATGTTTGTTTAGTCATGGGATTAGATGTCTGGATTGGACTATTTTTAATAAATCCAATGTTTGGTTAGACGGACTGGATAAGGATAAATGTTCAAAAGACTATTTTACCCTTATAATCTATAATTTATAATTTAACAACACTAAAAAAAATTTAATTTATAAGACCACAATTTTTAATTTATTATTTTCAATTAAATTAAATTTATAATTTATAATTTATATTTTTATTTAATATATAATTTTAAATAAAGACAATAAAAAAATAATTTTATTTAATATATAAATTAAATTTTCAACAATACTAAAAAAATTTAATTTATAAGGCCATAATTTATAATTTATTATTTTTAAATAAATTTAATTTATAATTTATATTTTTTATTTAATATATAATTTTAAATTAACAATACTAAAAAAAATTTATTTAATATGTAAATTTAATTTTTTAACAACACTAAAAAAATTTAATTTATAAGGCCATAATTTATAATTTATTATTTTTAATTAAATTAAATTTATAATTTATAATTTATAATTTTAATTTTTTATTTAATATATAGTTTTAAATTAACAACACTAAAAAAATAATTTATAAATGTTCAAAAGACTATTTTACCCTTTTTCTAATTGTTTACTAAGTAATAGCATGGAGGGTAAAATGGACATTTCACAAAATAATTCCATGGGATACCAATCCCATGGTTTCTATCCCACACCCCCCATGGGATAAGATAGTCCCATGTTGGTGGGACTAATAGTCCAGGGGGACTATTAGTCCGGAACAAAATTTTTCAAACAAACAATGGACTGTTAGTCCGGTGGGACTAATAGTCCAATCCCACCCTCTTATCCCTCAAAACAAACATGCTCAAAGAGGGAGGGGGAGAGAAGAGAAGGAAACAGCAGCTCCGACCGCTTCCGACCGCCGTCGTCGCAGCAGCAACTCCGATCGCCGATCGTTAGCTCGTCGCAGCCCGTCAGCTCGTCGCAGCTCCGGCTCCGCCTCCACCTCTTCCTCCCCCTGTGGTTATAGCCCCCTCCAGTCCTCCTCCTTTCTTTTCTTCTCTTCTTCTTCTCTGCTTCTGAAAAAAAATAAAAAATATAAAAATATAAAAAATAAAAAAATAAATTAGGAAGATTCGGGGGAGCTCATTTTTGAGCTCCCTAACATTACTCAAAAAATAAAAATAAATAAAAAAGCAGATACAGCATTGACAGTGACTATGGGTGGAATCAGATCTAATGACCTGATTTAGGGAGATTCCCTGAATCTCGTTAAAAAAATTTAGGGAGATTTAGGGAAGCTCATTTTCAAGCTCCCTAACATTGTTAAAAAAATAAAAATAAATAAATAAATAGACACAGCATTAACAGTGACTATGGGTGGAATCAGGTCACTAGTAACCCTCTAATTAAAGATTCCAAGCATTTTTGGTAAAAACAATGATCAAGATCCTTCTATTTTTTTCAAAACTGCACCGCCAGGATTTTTTTTATTATTATTTATTTTTATCAATTCTATAAATATATAAAAATTTTGAAATGATATTTATTTTGATTATATGGTATTAAGATGAAACACTAATAAATTTTAAATAGTGATCTAATGAATTATTTGATTTTTTTTTTCCATATAAATTCAAAGGTTTCATTATAGTGTGAATTATATAAAGGGTCAATTATAAACGTGCATATATTATGTGTTAAAAGACAAATGTAAGTTTTCATATAAAATTGAAATTACTAAATGTAACATTTTAAAAAAAAATTTGCTTAGCGTATTTTTTCAAACATGACATTTCAAAAATATAATACTCTAATGTAATACACTAAAGTCATGTTTGATTCACAAAACTAATAGTAAAGTATTAATAATCCTATTAAATTAGTATAGTATTCACTATCAATTGGATTAATATCCATTAGATTAATAATCTCACCCATACCCCATTACTAATAATCCTACAAATTTGTTGGATTAATTATCCATTAGATTAATAATCCTAAACCAAAATGTTAAAACAAACATAGGATAATTGGACCCACGGATTAATAATCTCAATCCCATGCTCTAATCTACCCAAGCAAACATGCCCTAAAAAAACTCCTTAGTGTATTCCCAAATATAATACTCCAATCAATATAACATACAAAAACTATTTAGTGTATTTTTTTCAAATGTAACACTCCAATATAAAGTACTAAAAAATTTCTTAGTATACTTTTCTTAAACATAACAATGTAACATTTCAAAAAAATTATTTAGTGTATTTTTTTCAAAGATAATACTCCAATCAATGTAATACACAAAAATTTCTTAGTGTATTTTTTTTCCAAATGTAACATACAAAAACTCTTTAGTATACTTTTTTTTCTAAGCGTAATATTTCAATCAATGTACACGCAAAAACTCTTTAGTGTAATTTTTTCAAACGTAACATTCTAATATAACAAACTAAAAAACTTTTTAATGTATTTTTTTCAAACATAAACGTAAACGTAACATTTCCCAAAAAAAAAAAATCTTAGTGTATTTTTTTAAAATATAACACTCTATAACACATAAAAATGTTTTAGTATATTTTTTACAAACGTAATACTTTAACGGCCTATTTTGAAAAGTGGGTTATAATCCACTTCCCAAACTATAACCCACTTCCTCTCTCACAAAAAAACTGCTTATAAGCTGCTTATAAGTAGCTTTTCACTAAAAAGTTGATTATAACCATCTTCCCAAAATAGCCCAACATAACACTCTAATATAACACCAAAAAATCATACTAATAGAAATGTAGATTTTTACGCTTAACTACCAACGCATCATCCATCAATTTCTCCAAAAATAATTTTTCACACCTTACTTTTCCTTTTCTATTCCCATCCCGAAAATGAATTGGAAAATTAGAAAAATAAATCACAAAAAGACATTTACTAAAACTCAAATTACACCAAATCAAATAAATATAAATTTCCAAAATAAAAAAGATTAATTAGTTCATAAAAAAACTCTTAATACTAAATGGATCAATATTTCTTTATATGAGATTTATGGATAAATTTACTTTCATTTTATAAGTGTATGTAAATTTAATGATTAATTTATTTTGATTATAAAAACATGATTAATAAAATATATTAAAAAGAAATACAAATTAGTATTTTAAATGATATTTTTTGTATGCTTACGCAATAATATCCTTCTATTCATTCATATATATATATAACCCCCCTATGTTTGTTTTCTCCTCTAGTCTGTCTCTCTCTTTCTTCCCTTTACTCTCTCTTCTCTTCGCACACAACTCTCTCTCACTCACTCTGCTCTCTGCAGTCAGCGACAGCTCTTTCTCAATCTCTTTTTATCCACAGTGGCAACGGCTCTCTCTCACTCACTCTTCTCTTTGCAGTGGCGACAGTGTCATCTTCTCTTCCATGGTAGTACACACATCATTGCCTCCTCATCCGTCACCTCATCTTCTTCAGTGCCACCGCTGAGCCTTCATACTCCGACTTCGGTTTCCGCTACGGCAGATCTGAGCAAATCCCGCCACCATCGACTTCCTTGTTCTTACATCTCACATCTTAGATCTATGTGTTACATGTATGCCTCTGTGTTACTGTGTGTATGTATACATGTATGCCTACGTTACATGTATGTGTCTCTATTTGTGTTTATTTATTTTTTTATTTATTTTTTCTTTTTTTGTTGATGTTGTTGCCATTAATGATGTTGTTGTTGATGAAAATGATGTTGTTGTTAATGATTTATTATTGAGAGAGAAAGCTAAATACAGAGAGAGAGCTGAGGGGATTTTCCAGGATCAGGGAAACTCAATCCTCATTAGGGGGCAGGAGGTGGGGGGTGAATGGTTTCCCGCCGGGGATCGGGGACGGGGACAAAAATTTTTGTAGCTTCGGGAATCGGAGATGAAGAGGGTGATCCCCGTCCCGCCCCGTTATCATTCCTAATACCAACACATGAGTTTTATTTATTATTATTTTATTTTATTTTTTAAATTATAGTCAAAACTCACGCGTGAATATATACAAGGAATATAATAATGAAATTGGTGTTACTATGTTATATGAAAAATTAATGTAAAGAAAAAAAATATTTTAACGTATTTATCTATACTATTATAAAGTAAATACCAAATAAAAAAATTAGATGAATTTGACGAGTAAGATTCATACTTTGGACTTAAATGAAGAGACTCTTAAATATTTTATTTTATTTTTACTTATTTGAACTATATATAATACTGCTCGTTAGTTTTTATGAATTACTCCACCTAATATTTTTTCACACAAATTCGACAAATAAATTTTTGAGTAGTTTTTTTTTGGATTTGGGTGAGCTGCGAAAGATTGAGAGCAGCTAGCACAACGGCAACTGTTAAAGTTAACGGCGTTACAACGGCGTCATCTGCCGTTACCTTCGTCTGTCTGCATTGTGGCAGGCAGCAAGCCTATGTTGGCACTTGGCTCCGGGTGAACCCGGCAAAGCTATTCGTTATGTTTTCCCGCGAATTAAAATTTTTTTTTGTCGTGGTGTTGCTTTCATGCCCTTGAAAATAGACATAATTACAGAAGTTGCCCCTCTGTGTTGGGGACCACCTGAACCTTTTCCGTAAATTTTCAGGGGTACTGTACGCGCCTCTCGCAGGGAGAGTTTCCCGACACTCCAATTACAAATCTAGTGAGAATATAAAATTTGAGATAAATTATAAATACATCATTTAAAATTTAATTAAAAAAAATGATTGGTAGCACTAAAAAAATGGACATTAATGTCCCTAATTTTTAATTTGGGTAATTTTTTTTTTTTTTTTGCCTTAACTGTTTTTCTGTTTTGCCTTTTTGGGAATTTCAGGGCATTAGTGCCCCTTTTTTTCGAGCCCCTAATCAGTTTTGTTAATTAAATTACAAATTATTTCTTGTAGATTTAAAAATTACATTTTATTCTTGAAATTTTTAATTTTATAACAAATCATTCATTTTATTAATAAATTATCAAGTAAAGTAACAATTTTAAACAGTGTTATAAATATGTTTCAATTAATAACTTAGTAATTTTATTATTATATAGAAGAACAATTATGAATTTCTTTTTTTAGTTAATTCCGTTAAATAAAATTTTTTAACAAGGGGATATTTGTAATTTTTCAAACTATAGAGACAATCTGTACTGTAAGCAAATCTCAAAAGATGTATTTGTAATTTATTCCAAAATTTATATGGTAAATTATAAATACATTTTTTAAGATTTATTTAAAAGGAAGAGGATTTCCTTCGGTATAGATTTTGGATTAAATGGCGTTGTTTGGGTCCGTGAGACCCATTACGAGTTCCGTTTTGATTGATCTGAATCATTTATTTTTTGGACATTTCGTATATTTTATTCATAAAAAAAATTAAGTCAATTCAATAACTATAATTTGTTCAATTTTTCATTAAAAAAATAAACAACAATTGTGTTTTTAAAAATAAATAATACATTTTTTTAGTAACAAACGCAATAAATTGAATAAGTTACAGTTATCAGATCGACCTAAAATATATATATTTTTTTGACGAAATAGATAAGTACCCGGCAAAATGAATAAATTTGAATCATCAAAATGGGGCCCACATGGCCCAAATGGCACCGTCCAGTCCAAAATTTAGACTGGCTGGGATCTTAATCCTATTTAAAATATAAATTATTTTTTAGAGTTTGAAAAATTATAAATATCATTTTGTCAGAGTTTTTTTTATTAACATAATTAATTGAAAAAATTAAAATTTTAATTGTTCTCCTATACAATAACAAAATAACCTGAATTATTAATTGAAATAAATTTATAACATCATTAAAAACTATTAATTCACTTTACTGATTTATTAATAAAATGAGCATTTATTATGAAATTAAAATTTTCAATGGATAAAATGTAATTTTTAAAATTACAAAGGGCAAATTGTATTTTGCTTTAATTTGGGATGTGTGTTGGTTTTTTGGTTATTTTTGTTTGAAGATAAAAAGTCTCGTTTGGAATGAATTATTTGACTTTTTTGACTTCTGCGAGAGAAAAATTGAAATAATTATAATTTGAATGTAACATTTTATTTTATTATTTTTTAGCCTATTTTATTTTTTTGTAACTATTTTAACCCAAACCTTTTATGCCAAACAAAACCTTTAAGAAAACTTAAGAAAGTGTATTTATAATTTTAAATAAAGAAAATTAACTAGTAAAATTTATAAAATATAAATAAGAGCTCGTTTGAAAAATAATTATTTTAATTAATTTTTTATAAAAAAATATGTAAAAAAATAAAAAATAAAAAATATAAATAAATATTTTTTTAAAACTATTTTAATCAAAAAAATCACCGCCCAAATAGCATAAGTACATGTAGGGAACTTTTGTTATTGAGTAGCCTTCCAAAATTATGGGTCCGTTCGGGAAGAATTAAAGTGGATTTTTTTGGCTATTTTAATTACAAAAGATAAAATAGGCTATTTTAGTCATAAAAAACAAAACATCACATCCAACCCATAATTATTACACTCTTCTCTTACAAAAAAAGTCAAAAAAGTCAAAAAGTCAAAAAATCTCTCCCAAACCAAGCTTTTTAGCCCAGGCTAAAATAGTCAAAAAAAATTAAAAAGCCAAAAAGTCAACTCACTTCCCAAACGGAGGCTATATAAGATGTCCAGTTACGCGTTGTTTGGAAATTTTGAGTTTTACAAAATTTAAAAGTAACTATGAATTATTAAATTATTTTTTAATTTTTATAAGGTTTTTTTATAAAAAAAATTAAAAAGTTAATTACTGAACAACTCCCTGTATTTTTCTTATATATATATTTTTTAACTATATAAGCATATTTCCTTCGTGGGATATTGGTGTTGTTTGATGCAATTTATAATAAATTAAGGACGAATTACGCTAACAGTTTCTGTAGTTGGGAATTTATGTCACTTTGGTCCCTAATTTTTGAATTGTGATACATTTAACCTTAAATTTTGAATCTCGTTCTAAAGAATGACAATTGAAGATATTGTTGATTTATTTCAGGGCAAAATTATCAATTTGATAAAATATAAACTAGGTTGACAAAAATAAATGTCAAAAAAATATTTTTAAAATTATTCCTACTCACCAAAGATAAAATTATATAAAAATAATAAATCTTTTACATCTTTATTTTTTTTACCAAATTAATTTTTGGTATGTATTTGGATGATGATCATCTAATGTATGGTTGTTTTTGTTAATATTTTTTAATAATTATCATGTAATAGATGATTGTATTTGTTATTAATAAATATTTTTGGATAGTTCTCATGTAATGGATTGTTATTATGGTTTTAATGTATAATCAATATGTTTAATATATGAAATGTTTTTAATTTTGAATTTTTTGATTTAATAGATTGGTTTAATAATACTATCAAAATTGTCACTATATTTGACTTTTAAAAAAATAAAAACTAATTTAACGAAAATAAATATCAAAAAGATATATTTCTATCCTCCCAAAACATAAAATTATATAAAAATAATGTACATTTAGTTTTTTTTTTCACCAATTTAATTTTTAATTTCTTAGAAAAAAAATTCTAAAAATAGATTTTGAAAACCAAACTAAACGAAACTTTATAACCAAAAATGTTCCAACATTATTCATAAAAAAAAAAAAAAAAGAAGCCATAAATAATATATGTTAACCAACATAAAAGAAGTTGTATGATGATTTTGCACTTCAAATTGAGCAATATTGTCTTCAATTGTCTTTATTTGAATCGATATTCAAAATTCAGTATCAAATGTATTACAATTGAAAGGTCAATGATCAAAATGACACAAATCCTAAATTATAGGAACTCTTAGTATAATTCGTCCATAAATTAAAGCTAACAATCTAAAAGTAGAAGTCAAAAGCACATCGTACTCAATTTTTACATATTAATTTTTTTTCAACTTATTTAAATTATTTTTGTCTAATAAGATATAAGCAAAAATTGCATCAAACTACCTAGCACAAAATTCCAAAATACAAAAATCTATAACCATCTAAAATAAATTGTACCAAACAGCACCATTGTATGACGGTATACTCAATCAATAATCTTTTTTTTGTTTTTTTCATTTATTTATATTTTAGTATTTTGATCCATGTAAGTATATAATTCCATATTATTGAATAAGCATACCTCCACCGCAGAATTTATAAAATGAATGATTCTCACTTTATATTCAAATATGGTTTTTTATTTCTACATATTTTCTGTTTATATAATATTTCTCAAAAAGACTAAAGCATTTGATATAGTTTTCGTCTTTATTTTTTCCCTCAAAATAAAATTGGTACTTAAAATTTGCTAGGAAAATTGATTTTGATTTTTTTTTTCTTTCTAAAAGTAGCTCATTTTTAGGAAATACTTTTTTATAATTTTTGAAAATTACTCTCACACAAAAATTAAAACAATTGATATTTTGCTTCCAAAAATATAAAAATTAAAAATTAAATTTTTTGCCAAATATGTACGTTATACACTCACTGAGTCATCTTTGTGTTTAAATGTACTAATCATTCAAATCTTTGAATTGCAAAAAAATGAAAAAATAAGATATATAATATGAGACTTTCAACACGCAAACTAGGACATAAAATCGGAGGAAAGGAATATTTCATAAAATGCTAGAGCATGTCAAAGTCTTCTTATTGTGAGTCTTATTTTAGTCTTCTAATTTTGAAAAATTAAATCTTTAATCAATCAAAATAATTGATGGGTAGTGGAGGAGGATTCTCCAATTCTTGTATAAAAAAACTCTACGAGGAGGACAAATAAAAATAATAATTAAAAGTATAGATTGACAATGAAGTAATTAATTATCACAAACTTTGTTTAAACTAAATTAAGACTAAATAGAATACCAACAAAGAAGAGAACTAACATTTTATGATCTCCAAGTGGTGGTGGGTAATCCCATACTCTTTTTCCATGAAATCTCTTGGTATCAATTGGGAAGTAGCATCCAATATCCACCAACAAAGGATATGTTTCTTTGTGTAATCTTCTAGTTCTTAAGCATTCCACCTATCTTTAATAATTTTATGCATAAATGTTAGTGTTAGGTGCACATAAAAAAGAGAGAGTGTACAATATTCACATAGGTGTGACTACGAATTAATTTTTCCTTTTTTTTTTTTAAATATATTTTTTTTGGTATTAGTAACATTATTATTTACCATATGACTTCATTTGGTGGCGGTTTACAAGTCAGGATAATGGTTTAGAAGGTCCATTTTGGTTTTAAAAAAAAGTCTTAAATCATTTGGCAAATCTAATTCCCTCTAAGCAAACTTCAATTGTTAAAAAAAAAAAAAATTAAAAATTTTAAAAAAATTAAAAAATAGAAGAAAAAAAAAAACTAAGAATGTATCAAACAAATTAATTTTTTGTAGATTTTATTTTATTTTTATTTAATAAAACTAGCTCCCAAATGAAGCCAATGACATCTATATATCATGCCATGCAGTTTCTATAAAACCATGTTTATTTATCGAATGCATTAACTTAATTTAATTGCTTAACTGCTTTTTTTGTTTTTTTTTTTTGTTTTTTTGTTGTTTTGGTGTTTATGTTGTTGGAATGATAGCATTTTTCATAGTGTAAATTACCAATAGGACTTATTACCCATTAAGTCATTTTTATAAATTTATAAATAGGATCTATAAGTAAATAAGTCTAGTTAGGGTTCGTTTGGGAAGGGCTCTTCCGGGCTTTTTTGACTCTTTGAGTCACAACAAACAAAATATCACATACAATCCATAATCATTACACTCTTTTTTCACAAAAAAAGTCAAAAAAATCAAAAAGTCAAAAAGTTCTTCCCAAACCAAGCTTTTGAGCCCAGGCTCAAATAGCCAAAAAAGCCAAAAAGCCAACCCACTTCCCAAACGGAGGCTTAATATGACTGATTGCTAAGTGTCCCTATTTCATATGCATATGCACATATCATAAAATAAAGTGTATATTTCACTATAATTTCTTTTTTTCCAATTAAGAAAGAATTTAAGTCATTGAGAGATTTATTTGTTTATGACTTAAAAATATATATATTTCAAATCCTATTTCAAAAAATTAACTTTTTGATTTTTTATTTTTTTTCAATTGAAAAAGACAAATAAATGGATAACTTGAAAAGTTTTAACTAAACATCTCAACTTTTAAGCATATTAGAACTTTATCTGGATTTCATGTCCGACTTATATATGTTATGCATGTTGCAAGCATTACAAATAATCAATTTTTATTTTGTAGGAAAGAGCTACAAATACAATTTTTGCCAAACGGAACTACTATGATTGATTTATTTTTTATTTTTTTTTATTTTGGAAAGTTAAAAAAAATTATAAAGATTGAAAAAATATACATCTATGATGGGCTCTCTGAAGTTAATACATTTAAAGTGAAAGTTATTTAGACCGATAGAGTCATTCATGGTAAGTCAAGTAACATTTTTATAATCAATCAAGACTAAAAAAGAGAGGGGGAAAAAAAAGACCATTGATGTGAGGGTCAGTCAAAAATAGTAATATTCATGTCCAGTAACATTCATTTGTCAAGATCAAACATCCAGTTATTTCTAACAAAGAATTGTATTATACAATCCCTATTCACGAAGTAACAATTTGATAGGCTAATTATTTTACCAACCCTGATTAGTGCCCCGAAAAAGGGGGACACTAATGCCCCGAAATTCTATATATAGTAAAAAAAAAAAAAAAAACTTACCAAAACAGGAAATTAGAGGCATTAGTGCTAAGGAAATTAGTGCCACAAATCATTTTTGTTATTTTACATGTTTTTAAGGAGACACAACAACGACCTAACATTGATCATAAAAATTTCTTCTAAAAATAATTTAAGCATCCCATAATGGTTTTGAAATAAATGTGCAATTTTTGTGATTGCTTCACCCCTAAAGGTGAGAGGCTCCAAGCGCAATCAACCAAACCACTACATTCAAACAGAGACCATTGAATATTGTATTTGGTTGCTGCATAATTGGTCCCAACCCAAGTATCCCCAATCCAATGAATTTCAAGAAATTAATTACAGATTCTAAGGAAAAGAGGCATCCAGCTCAGATAAAGTCCCTATCCAATGGTTGGTTGCAATATTCTTATAAAAATCCTTAAAAACAAACACAGTAACATAAAGTGATTGGTTGCAATATTGTAATGAGTGTAGCACTTATCAACAAAAATACATACAAAAGCTTGTTACATTTGGCATTTAAACATAATTGGCCATAATGAGTTGATGTGGACATTAGCCATACATTTATGGAACATCTGTTTGATAACCTCACCTTTCATTACATTTTTCTTCTTCTTCGTCTATATGTAAGGCACTAGTTATTAAAATTATTTTTTTTTCCCGCAGGATGTCAACAACTAATTTTATTTAGCTGACAACTCTTGTACATTTTTACTTCAGAGGCTAGGGATCAATATTTGTCTATGTATTATGGGAATTCTTTGTTATATCAGTTGTTTATTTTATCTCATTTTTAGTTTTTTTCTTTTTCTTTTTCTTTTCTCTTTCTTTTTATGGTTGTTGGACTTTTAATTATGTATTATTAGAATATCATTATTTAATTTAATATACTTATTCTTGTATTTGTAATTAATATACTATCTAGTGGAAATAAAAAAAAAATAAAAAAAAAAGTCCGAGATGAATGTGATATTGATCTTATTTTGTTTAGAAATCCGGCTCTATGTATTGGACCACATTGTCAAAGTATTTAAATTAAAAAAATAAAATAAAATGGGGGTATTGTTTGCCACCCAAATACAATAAGAGGAGCACCCATCAAGATAATAAAGAGATTCTTAAAAGAAGTTGATGATAATATTCATGTCTAAAGAAGGAAAAAAAAAATTAATAGTTGAAAGCACCAAATGGGTAAAAAAAAAAATTATCAAAAAGAATCCTTAGTAAAACCAAGTGGGTTAAAAATGATATTATCCTTAAGCTACTTGTAGGGACCTTTTGTCATGGAGAAACATTCGACTTTGTTTGGAATGTGGATTAATTTTTTAGCTTTTTAATTTTTTGACTACTTTATTTTAGGGTTAAAAAGTCTTATTTGGAATAGAATTTTTTATTTTTTTGACTTTTGTGAAAGAAAAAATAAAATAATTATGATTTGAATGTGACATTTTATCTTATTGATTTTTTAACCTATTTTAAGCTCGTTTGGGAAGAAAAAGTCCTAGGTTTTTTGACTAAAATAGTCACAAAAAAATAAAATAGATTTTTTAGTCCAATAAGACAAAACATTACATTCAATCCATAATCAATATATTTTTTTTATCACAAAAGTCAAAAAAGTCAAAAAAAAATCTCAAATGAGACTTTTTAATCCTAAACTAAAAAAGTTAAAAAGTCAATCCACATCCCAAACGAACTTTTTGTCTTTTTGTGACTAAAATAGTCCAAAAAAAAAATCCAAATAAATTATATGCCAAACGAAGAGTTTCTTACTTTCCCAATATCTTGCTTAACTATTAACATTTTTGAGAGGGAAAGAAAATTTTTAGCATGTAAAATACCAACAAATTAATCATAAATACACACTTTACAATATATACATATATAGAAGTGTTTTGAGAAATTCATAAAAAGTTGTCTTTTTAACTTTTTTTAGTCAATTTTATTCTTTTGTAAGTAAAAAATATGAGAAGTGATGTAACCAAAAATAAATAAAAAGTTAAAAACGAACCTTTTTTAGCCCTTCCCAAAAGACCCCAATAAGTAGAAAATACGGGTAGTACCGGTCCGATAGTCTGCTCATCCTAGCCCACATTTATAAGGATTAGGGATTGATTGGCTTTGTTTGGGGCAGAATTAATTTAATAGTCTGATTTTTTGATTAATTAGGTTAAATTAGTTTCGTTTGAGAAGAATGTTTAATTTTTTTTTTAGGGAGACTTATGTATAGATTCTAATAGATTTTTAGTTATGGTTTAAAAAATCATATGTATAGACTTATTATTCAATAGATTTTATGATAATTAATGGTATTTTTCATCAAATATTATGTCACTAGTTGTTAATTTTTAGGGACAATTTGAAAATTTGGTCACATAAAATATCACTAATTATAAGTTTTAGCTATGGTTTAAAAAATCGTCACAAAAAAATGTCACTAATTTTTAATTTTCAATAATTGTTTGAAAAATTCGTCACAGAAAAACGTCACTAATTATAAGTTTTAGTGACATTTATAAAACCATGATAAAAAAGTTATTAATTTTTAATTTTTAACGACATGTAAATAATCGTCACAAAAAATTATTTTTAACGATAATTTTATGAAGACTTATTTTCAATAAGACTTGATGAGAATTAAGTTCAACTATTATAACCCATTAGTAGTCTTTTTATTTACATGTGAAGATTTTAAGAAAAAAAATAAAATGATTATGATTTGAATGTAATATTTTGTCTTATTAACTTATTTTATTTTTTTTGTGTTTATTTAGGCAAAAAAAAATTATTGTCAAACTCAAAAGAATGTAGTAATTAGGATACAATTTTCAACCCATTTATTGAATAAGTATGCGTATGAGAATATTTTCCAAGGCCCAACTTGACTTGATTATTAAAATAAAATATAGTCAACATGTATATATAAATTGAAAAATATTTAAAATTCTTAAAAGAATTTCCTTAATTTGATTTATAATAATGTGACATAATAGATGTTAATTTTTAATTTATCATACACTTAATTATATAAGATTCCATTACTTTGTCATATCATTAGAGTAAATTTAAGTATCTAAATTACTAGTCTCTAACATTTCTCTATATAGGTTAATGTGTTATTTATAATTTACTTAGTTTATTTTTTAAATAATAAAATGCACTTAAATTCACCCCTACCCCGCTCTTCTTTAACCTTCTCTGCCCTACCATTACCGTCTACCCTTCCCTACTTTAGTCACCCCCTCTCCGCTGTTGTAGTTACTAATGGTCCTCTTTGGTATAACTTTTAAAATAAATTATAAATTATAATTTAACATATTATAAATTATGATTTTAATCAGAAATTATTAATTTGTTTGATATAGTTATTGAATTATAGATTTAAGTTGCTGAGTAGTATTTGTTAAATAAGCTGTGAAGTAGCTTTTTTAATTAATTTTTGTTTTTTATTATTCACTATTTGTCTACATTTCTCATAAAAAATAATAATAATATTTTATAGTTTATTTGGCTCTTCTTCTATTTTTTAAAAAAATAAAAAAATCTGAGAGTAATTGTGAATTAACATGTCCACAGCAGAAACTGATAATTAGAAATAAGGGTGAGCAGCTTCTCAGAATCAACTTTTTTGACTTAAAATAAGTTAGAATCAGAAACTGTTTGAAATAAGTTTAATCAAACAGTCCAAAATAACTTTTTAAAAGCCAAAAATAATAAGTTGGCTCAAAAAAACCCCACCAAACACTCCTAATAATAAGAGAGATGGCAGTGAGAAAGAAAAAGAGGGGGTGTTTATGACACAGAAAGATATTTATTGAAATTTTAAAATTTTAGAAACGCATTGTTTGGTTAGAAGGTTTGGAAAGAAATTTAAAAAGAGTAAGAAAAAAGAAAAAGAAAAGAGAAAATGTGTATAAAATTAGATAAAATGTAATTATATTTTATTCATATTTCACTTATATTTTTTTTTCTTTTTAAATCTCTTTCCAAATTTCTTAACTATCTTTTTTATCTTTTTTGGGTCATATCAATTAGTATTTCTTCTCTACTTTTTTACATATTTTTTTTTTTATAAAAAATTAAAAAATATACTTATTTAAAACATCTCAAATAACATAAGAGATTCAAATAATCGTAGTGTTATGTTGAGGGATTAGGGTGTTGTGATGGTCATAGGAAAAGATGATTGGGATGTCATAGTGGCATGGGAAAGGTGTTGGGGCTAGGCATTTGAGGAAATATAAGGTCTCACAGTAATGGCAGTGGAAAAAAGGGGCTTAGGTGAGGGTTGGGGTGCACTGACGATCGCTATGGACGGTTAAACTTTTTAGCATAGGACGGTTAGCCAACGTCTAATGTGAATGGGAAAGAAAGAGGAAGAGAGATGAGAGAAGAGGAAGTGGGAAGCTAAAGAGAGATTGAGGTAACTAAAAAGAACAAAAGAGTAATTTTCACCATATTTTTAAAATTATTTTTGAACTTCTCACCCCTATTGTGATTATATTTGTTCTCCATTTTTTTTTGCCATTATTTATTTAATTTGTCATTTTTTAACAATTTCCCCTCAAAATATTGAAATATCAAAAATGTTTTAGAAAATAACAAAAACTATAACAAATACTAAAGAAAAATATTTGAATAAAATATGCAAGTAAATAAGCAAAGTTAATGAGGACCTCTCCTTTTAGAGGACCATCGTTGTGACCAATATAATTTTAAATTGTAAATGAGCGCACGGATGAGAATATATATATATATATATTTAAAACATTGATTATGAAATGCTTAGTGGTGGAGTGGGATCCAGATCATAATTGTAATTATGATTAATTAAACCTCAAATTGCCCTTGTATTAAGCTAATATGTTTCACTAATCTTAGACAACTAAGCAACTTACTTCACATCAATAAGCCTCATTATCTCACATTATTAATTCATATTTACCCAATTACCCTTAGCCTCTACACTTTTATAATGTATCTGAATTTCAAAAATTTATAAAAGGGTATGAGTTTAAATAGCAATATCAAAATATATGTATTGGAATAAGTGATTTGGTTATATATCGATTGCACCAATTGATATATTGACAAATATCAATATTAAAATTCTAAAACCCTATAAAGAGCATGATTTTAAATTGTACAATCAAAATATGTGTTGAAATAGGTGATACGGTCATATATTGGTCGACATCAAATACTATTAGTCGATATATTAATAAATATTGATTCTGAAAGTCCAAAATCTTGATACTTGGTCGGATATTAAAACCCTAGTAGATGGGAGAAAAAATGAAAAATTATCTTCTACTTCATCAATTTTTCCTTACACAAAATACTTGACGAATTTAAAATGCAAACACAGATTTAAATGTCATTAAAGGAATGATAAGGTTAATCTATAACTATATAAAATTGTTTGTCTGCAAGCATCACACTGTGAATTGGTGGACTAAGATCAAAGTGGGAAATGAATCAATGATAGAGTGCATCATTATCATGTATATTGTGTAGATTAACTTTTTTTTAATCCCTTTTTAGAGAATAATCCAAAAGATAAAGGGAACGGTATGTCTTAAGAACCAACTTGATTTAGGCTACAAAGAAGGATTTGATTCCTACTTTGCATCATTTTAACATTAAGCAACTTCTTTGACTCCCTTTTTTTTCTCAATATATATATATATATAAATATTACACCCTTTTTGATTTTTAAACCAACAAGTAAAAGAAAGAAATTGCTTAGTACAAAGCAGTTACAAGCATTTTCTAAAAGGAGAGACTCAAAATAAATTATGCCCCATTTGGCTGAAAATTATTAGATATTCCAAAATATGGTATGACATTTGTTTAGAATGTCCTAAATAAGTACACTTTTTGACTTTTTGGACTAAAAAGTTGAGAAAAAAAAGATGGTTGTTTGGGATAACTTTTTGACTTTTTACGAAAAAATGTGTATTAAAAAATTGTATAAATTAGTGTATAGGAGAAGATCATGATAGAATAGGCAGTACGGTGAGATGTCCTAAGGGGCAGCGTGTGCAGAGTATAGGCTAGGAGATGATTCTCTCCTTTTCAGGCATTGAATTGGACGGTGCTGTTCGGCCCGTGGGGGCCACCACGGGTCTTGTTTTGCTAATAAGAACCATTCAATATATAGAACTCGTCGAGTACTATATACTTGTAAAACATCACGTTGATCGGATATCGATAGCTATCTGATTGAATTAGTTTTTTTTAACCGTTAATTATAACATCATGAATTTTTTTTATACAAAACTGATTTGATCATATAGTTAGCAATATTTGATCAACGTGATATTTTATAAGCATATAGTATTCGACGAGTTCTACCAATTCAACGGTTCAGATGATCAAAACGGGACCCGTGATGGCCCCCATGGGCCAAACAACACCATATTGTTTGTGCACCCCGCCTGTGCAATTTTTCTAAAAAAAGTCAGCTCTGTGTCTGTGGGGACGTCAGAGTTGTTTGTAATAATTTTGTGTAAAATTAAATTTTTTTTTTTTTTTAGTGAAGAGTGATAACTTTTTAACTTTTTTAGTAATTTTTTAATTTTTTGAATTTTTTGGAATTTTTTAGCTTATAAAAAACTGCAACCCATATAGGTGAGTTAGCATGTCTTACTTATAAAAAATTTCACTACATAATTAGTTTTGTAACACTATATACGTAATGTCATATATTACTTCGGGACTAGTTAATAATTATTCAATTATACTAATTATTAAATATTTTCAAAATACTATATGATATTATCTACATTATGTAAGCCATCCTTTTTCAATTACCTAACCAAAATGGATTAACAAGTCAGCACTAATACGACATTTTACTGCAGGATTCATTTAGAACATCATATAAGTAATTATACGTAATACGACAAGGTAACTGAATATATATATATATATATTTAATTTTTTGGGAGTAAGTTAATGCACATGCAATCATAAATTTCTTGGCCATTGGAGAGTAATTTCTTGGAAACATGTCATGAGAAACTCAATTATAATGATTGAATTGTGGATAAGAATGGCATGATTAGATGATAATATTTATTTAGTGTTGTTGCTATTAGGACACAGACATGGAAAAGGACAGACCAATCACCTTAAGATAATGTGAATTTTTCCTTCTTTGATTTTATTTTGTCCCAAACCAAGCATAATTTTGTGCCAACTTAACTTAACATTATTTAGGAAAATCAGGAAATTTTTTGGACTATAATATAGTTTTATGGAATTGATAGCTGTAAGTTTAAGCTTGAAAATGACTCTTACCCCTCATAAGCGTTTAGTATTCAAATTTTACTAATCACTCTAAGAGAAATATTTTAAAAAAAAAGTTGAATTTACCTTATTCAAAAGATTTTATAGATTCGATCCGTTAATTCCACTCGGATTATGAGATACCTTTTCCCTAATTGTCAAAAATTTAGATTAATTTAAATCATAAGCTGATGCCTCATTATGGCTTAGTCTATAGTTTTTTTTATTATTATTATTTATTATTATTCTATTCCTCTCAAGTTACTTTTTTTTTTTTTTTTCTCCAGAAAAAAAAAAATCTTTTTTAGTGGATAAGATTTATACTCTATTATGCCCTTCATAATAACTTTCATATTATTATTAGAGCATTCACAATGAATGCGTTAGTGTATCTGTTAGTGTTAGTTGTCAATTTTTGGCTAACACAAAAGTTTTGTACTACAATGGAACTGCTAACTTGTGTGTTAGTGTCAGTCATTAGTTTTGTGTGTTAACTTATGTGTTAACTGTGACTAGCATTTTAGCCAATGAAAAAGGGAGAGAAAGAGAGAAAGAGAGACGAACACTGGGAAGAGAGAGTGGGGTTGTCTGCCCAGACGTTTGGAAGTGCTGTTCTTGGCTATGTGAGGGTTAAGAAGAAGAAAATGAAGCCAAAGCTCCAACCCAAATCGTCTAAGCAGATTCTCTATTTCAAATTTTTGTCAACTGTAAACTCTTGTTTCTTCTTCTTCTTTTTCTTGAGAAATTTTATTGTAGTTTATTTTTAGTAATTTTTTTTGTTGTCCATTTTAAGGACCTGGAACTCGGAGATAGAACCTGAGACCAAAGTGAAGAACAAAGCAAAGGTCATATATATATATTCTCAACTGAGAAAAAGAGTCTTAGGCAACATAATAAATTATTTATTTATTTTATTTATTATTTATATACGTATATATATTCTTAACACACATCTTAACACATCAATTGCACCAACTACTCTTTAAAATTAACAAACTCTTAACACACCTTAACACACATTTTTAAATTTCACTTTTATCATTTTTTGTTATATAACACACTTTAACACACTAGGGCATGTCTGATTTGATGGATTAGAGTATGAGATTAAGATTATTAATCCGTGGACCCAATTATCCTATGTTTGTTTTAACATTTTGGTTTAAGAGTATTAATCGAATGGATAATTAATCCAACAAATTTATAGGATTATTAGTAATGGGGTAGAGGTTGGATTATTAATCCAATGGATAATTTATCCTATTAATCCAATTGGATAGTTAATACCACATTAATTTGATAGAATTATTAATACCTCACTATTAACCTTGTGAATCAAATATAGCCTTTGTTAGTTATCCCATTATGAATGCTCTTATTTGAAAACACCAATCACCATTAACTTTTGAATAATGCTATAAAAATTAATATTTCTTATAAACAATATTTATTTATTGATTAGACATCTATTATTTTAGTTAAAATTGTAATATTTCAAATTTTAAAATTTTGCCTTTATATGACACGTGAAATGATTTAAAAGAATTTAAAATTTAAGGATGGTGAAGGTATTGGCGAGCCGTACCATGAGAACCAAGCAAACGATCTAAATCATTCAATTTTTTTTATTTTTTTTACTTTTAACATGTAGATGATTCACGAAAAAATGATAATGATTCAATAGTCATACTTTATAACATTTGTCTACAAAAAATTGAAGGTTTATTTTTTTTAATTATCTTTGTGGTCTATTTTTTTTATAAATAAATATCCATTAAAATATATGATTATAATTATCAAATCAATCCATTTTTTTATGATAATCTTTCCGCATAATCAAACAAAATGAATAGTTCAAATTGTTAGGGTTGGGCTCGGGGCGAGTCCCACAAGGCCCAAAGAGAAGCCTATCTCAAAATTTAGAATATAAATTATAAATATATTCGCTAAGATTTATTTAAAATACGAATTGTTTCTTGTAATTTTAAAATTTACAAATTTGTCAAAAAAATTTATTTAATACATTTATTAGAAAAAATAAAATTCCTAATTACTCTTTTATACAATAATAAAATTATCTAAATTATTAATCGAAATGTATTTTTAACATCATTAAAAATAGTTAATTGATTTGATAATTTATTAATAAAATGGGTAATTTGTTATGTAACACACAAAAAAACTATTTGGTGTATTTTTTCCAAACATAACATAATCAATGTAATCTCCAACGTAACACTCCAATATAACACGCATAAAAACACCAAAAAACTACTTAGTATATTTTTTTCCAAACGTAATACTCACAGTTTGAAATTATATATTTATCCAAAACTTACTAAGAAATTTTTATAGTAATTACTTTGGAATGATTTGAAAAATTCCATACCCTTTTGGAATCGTTTGAAGAACCCCAAATCCTTTTTTGTTTTTAGTATTATATTAGAGTATTACGTTTGAGAAAAGTACACAAAGAATTTTTTTTATGTGTTACATTGGAGTGTTATACTAAGGAGTTTTTTTTTGAAATGTTATATTAGAGTCTTACATTTGAGTATTACAAATTCAAATTATACATTTGTTTAAAATTTACTAAGGAGCTTTTGTACTCATTTTGAAATATTTGAACAATCTCACATTCTTTTGAAATGTTTAAAAAATTTCATATTTCAAGTCATTTTGGTACTCTTTTTGAAATATTTGAAAAATCTTATATTTCATGTCATTCCATATAAAAAAAATTCTCACATAAAAATTCATCACAAATTTGATTCACATAAGTTGTGTATCTTACCTTTTAGCACGAAAGAAAAAAAGAAATATAATAAAAATAAGGGTATAATCGTAAATTTAATTTTTAAATAATGTATTAAATCTACCTTTCTAAAATTAATGAGACTAATTAATTTATAAGAAAACTTTTAAAATTAATCGAATCATTATTTTTTAATATGAGATTTATAGATAAATTTTACTATTTATAAAAAGGGAAATAATTTGTTCTCCTAAAAAAGTCTCTCCTAATCTCCTTAATATCCAAAACGATATCATTTTGAGTAATTTTTTTTTTTTACCTTGATCTGAAATTTCGGAAGATTAAGAGGCTAAAAATTAAGACTCCCTCCTTATAAAAATTTATTAGTTTATATATATAGGCTTGGTATCTTAACTGAATCTTCTGAATTCCTTCCCATTATTTTGGGTTCTTTAAAAATCTCTCTCTCATTGGGCCATGTTAAAGTGCAAGGGTGCTGATTAAGAGAGAGAGAGAGAGAGAGAGAGAGGGTTGACCCTTGTTTGTGCCCTTCTTTTGTAACATAATATAATGAGAAAAACCAAAATATGATTTTGAATGCACGCCCCATGTGGCGACCAATCTGGTTAGTGTTTGTTTGGCTGCCCTAAATCTAGCTCATCTCAGCCACCCAACACATTTGAGGTTTTAGCCACTACAATTCCTCTCTTTTTGCACACCTTGCTTTTGGTGTTTTTCATGTAGGGTACCATACAAAATTATTTAAAGAAACAAGCAATTGGGATTATAGTTTATTTTACAATTAATTACACTATAACTCCCTTAACTATTAATGAATAACAGTTTATTCTTTTTATTTATGAACTCAAACACCTTGGTTTCTTAATTATAAAAATCGTACAATTTTTTCTTTTTAAAGGAGTGAAATTGGTTCATTATTATAATTGAAAAGATCTAAATATACAAGTTCATAAATAAGAAGATAAAATGATATTATTAATAGTTAACATTCTTAATGTAATTAGTCACCTGTTTTGGCAAATGCTAATAAGTGTCCAACATTGTTCGATATTAAAAATTGCGTAAAAAACTTCTTTGGAAATGACGATAAAACTAAAAGAAATTTTAAATTCAATGATAAGTGTTTTGAAATTAATAAAAATTAACATGCGTTTGTCATTGTATTTTGTCTTTTTCTTAAGTCTCAAGACCCTTATTATTAAGACCCTTTATCTTATTTGGGTACCTATTAAGAAACAATAATGTGATATATTCAAAAATTACTAAAAAAGGTATTCAAGATTTAAAATGTAAATTTAGTCCAAGTGTTACTCACATAACACTTAAATATATATTTACACTATAAATTTAAATTTTGACTATTTTTTAAATATCTTTGTAGATACATAGCACTTTTGTATGAAGAAATAAGCACCTGAGATTGCATTTCGTGTTTAACATGTGTAGACAATCATGGGGCATTAGATAATTTATTTAAGGCCTCAATGGAGTGGAATACCATTTCATTTGAGTCCACCTAAGCTAATATGTAGTCAAGCTATGTTAATTTAACCTAAATTAAGAAAGAAATTCAATGAAGCTTCATATTAGAGATACAAACAAATGTAAAAATAATATTTTAACTAGATATATTGTCTAAGTAGTTTCATCTAGTCGTGGAACTTACATGCAACTCTTGTTTCTTAATTAATATGTTTATTAGTATATTTGTCAATGAATTTAGCATTACTATTCTTCATAACTCCATATAAGTATTTCTAAAATTTTACTTCTAATTAATATTTTGTTACAAAAATGGGGGACCTATCTCATATTTTTGGGAAATTTTGGTAATAGTCAAAGTGAGAATATTATTCAATAGTCTCACCTTATCTTGCGTCATTCATTATGAATATTATATGAATAATATTATATAATATTTTGAATAGGGGTGAGCATAATTTGGATTGGGATAAAATTTGAACTAATCCGTTATTTACGATTTCTAAAAAATTAGAACCAATCTAATCCGTTTAAATCGTAGAACCAATTCGAATCAATCCAGTTAAACACAGATTGGATTGACGTAGGATCACGGATTCACATAATTAAATAACGAAAAAAATTTAGAACATTTAAAGCAAATAAAAGCAAATAGTATCATGTGTGAAATGATCAACAAAAGCAGCAAAATATAAAATAACAAAAAATCATTAAAACAGTATCACCAATTCTCCAAAATGTCGTCTTATGTAACAAAATTCAAAGCAAACAAACAGCAGCAGTAGTAGATAACAACAAACAAATTCAGCAGTAGTAGACATTTCCCTTTCCACAAATTCTAAGCAAACAAACAAAGATAATAAGCTGGTTTTAGACAACAAAAAATAGGATTAATATTATTAGTGTCACGACCCACTCCTCGTACCCAAGGGTTAAGCATCATGATATCTAGTAACTGAAATTACCTCCGGCCAATTCTTGAACAAATTAATAAACGCGACCGGAAATAATATTTAAGTGAGGGTACCAAAATAATTATCGAAACTTCTATTTTTATTACAAAATTTATTGACCCAAAAGGCCGATATTTACATATAAAAATATTATAAAAATGTTGTGTGTGTCTATTCCACAGTCCCGCGTCTAAGACTTTCCAAAAACTATTTTTGAATTGCATTGTTTTTTGAAAATTGATAAACAGTTATAAGCACATACGCGGAGTGAGAAATATTATACCAAGAGTATAAGGGACACAAAATAACTATGGATAGTTATGTAACTAAAATATTTAAAATAACTTAGTCTGAACAAATAATCATTTAAGTAGCAAAACTGAGATTATGTAAATAAATAACCATAACCACAGTACTGAATAGAATAGAATAAATGCATGGACTCAAGAGGTGGCTCGTGCGAACTCTAGAGGTGGCTTCCACAACAGTGTAGCACTTAGCTCCGTACAGTACTTTGCTCCACATCAGAAATTAGAGGGTCAATAGATCCATGACAGACAGAGGGTCACAAAGTGACCAAACAGAGACCAATGGTTATTTAAGTCTCCCAAGACGTGGGACTCCCATGGTGGTACTTACAAAACATAATTGTTTATAAGGTTATAGTCAAATAATCATTAAAAGTTAAATAAACATATCCATGGGTTTTATTTTAACAAATAGAATTTAGCAATTAATCAACGTAATTGAAATATTAATATAATTTATAATAATTTATAAAACTTAACTTGTATAAAATAATTATGGTAAGTCAAAACATACGTAAAATATATTATGGTGACTCAAGGTATAATATAACTCACATTAAAATTAATACATCACTTTTTTTTTTACTACCAAAAACCTTCTTCACTTCTAGTATTTTCTTCCCCTTTCTTTCCTTAACTTTTCCTTTCTTTCCCTTTCTTTTCTTTCATTTCTTTTCCACACAGTGATCACCTCCTCCCTGCAAGGAAGGCAAGAACATTAGCTGGCCAGCACGTGGCTATCGCGTATCCATCCCCAGATTTGATTCATAAATTATATGAATTTATACTTATCTTTAATAAATATTTAAAATAATTACATTTTGGCCTAGTTTTCTAATATAACTATATAAATAAATTAATCCCTAATTAAATTACACTCTATCGTATACCAACATAAAATTAATTATTTATTTTACTACCACACCCATTATTATTATTATTTATTTACTCTTACTTTTATATTTATTTATTTACTATATTTAACTTTAATTTAGCCCAACTAGTATTATAATTCCATATTTCTGTTAATTTGGTCCCAAATAATAATCCCTAATTAATCTCATATTTGATAATCCAATGCCAAATTAAATTCTGTATTTATTATTATTTATTTAATAATGTATCATCACATACAACCATAATATTAGTATAAAATTTAAGGGATAACTTAAATTTTCGGTTTTTTACAATTAGAGAACATAAATCATACCAGGAATCAAAGAAATTTTTTTTATCCACACCACAAAACCAAAGAAAAAATAAAATAAAAACAGAAATCATATAATATACACATATCAATTTAAGATACATTGTTTCTCTCCTTATATACAAAAACCACTGTTTTAGAAAAAATAAAAACAGAAAAAAGTAAATCCACCAATCTGGCATGAAATCCACCGACCACAGAAATCACTGTTTCTAAGGCCAAGTTTGGGGACTTTGAAATAATTCAAAAAAAAAAAAAACTAAAAAAAAAAAAATAAAAAACTTTTAAAAAAAAAAAAATTAATTTTAAAATTCAACTCAATATTCATTTTTTAATTTTTATTTATTTTTTTTTTTTTTTTTTTTTTTTTAAAAAAAAAAAAAAAAAAAAAAAAAAAACATTTTTTTTTTCAATTTTTTTTTTTTTAAAAAAAAAAAAAAAAAAAAAAAAAAATAGTTAAGTCTTCCTAAATATCTCTGATCTGAGATTAAATCCATTGATTTGGCATGAAATCCACAAAAAAAGTAACAAAGTGTTAGAGAGAAAAGAGGGAAAAAGAGAGCTCATCGAGAGAGAGAGAGAGAGAGAGAGAGAGAGAGCTCACTGAGAGAGAGACAAGTAGCTACAACTACCGATCTGGTCTGAGATGGATGATCTAAGCTGACTGCATATGAGAACAAAGGAACAAAAACAGTGTCACCGAGAGAGAGAGACAAGCAGCTACAGCTACTGATCTGAGATGAGATGGATATTCTAAGCTGACTACATTTGAGAACAACGGAACAAAAACAGTGTCACCGAGAGAGAGAGAGAGAAAGAGAGAGAACTCACCGAGAGAGAGACAAGCAGCTACAGCTACTAATTTGATTTGAGATGGATGAGAGTGTGAGAGACAGTATCGAGAGAGAAAACTCAGTCTAAGATGAGAAAGAGAAGAGAGAGAGTACCGAGAGAGAGATGAGAGTAAGAGATAGTGAGTGAGTGGCGTGAATTAAGTTAGAGTTTAGTTTTTATATGAAACAATAAATGATATTATGTAAGAGGGTATAGAGTATAAATATAGATTATTTTTATACGGTCCAAATCGGTTCCAATCTGGAATCGTGGAATTCAATCCAAAACTGATCTGTGGCCCACAAATTTTTAAATTTACAATCCAAAATCAAACCATGGATTCAAAAAACCAATCAAAACCTACCAGATTGGACTGGACCAGATTACATTACAGCTTATACGGATTCCTTACTCAGCTCTAATTTTGAAACTTCTGAATAATTATCCCAAAATGAGTGTTGAATCCTAATATTTAAGATTTTTTTTTTGGGTTACTAAAGACATTAACAAAATAAAGACAAGTTAAGAAAGTACGAAAAGAAAAATATATTTATCAAATTGGACAACATACATCAAAATGCAAGAGAAATTACACTTGGATGCACGCACACCCTATCGAGTCCCTTATCAATGTGATGCTCGGATACAAGTGTTACTGCTGTGTGATATTATTATTATTATTTTTAATTTTTCTCTTACCAATAATACAATATTAAATAGTGAAACTTTATTAGGAAGGTGCTTCACAAGGAGAAATGAGTAGAAGAAAAAACATTTCCAAGGATTGATTTCTCTAAAAAGAGGATTTTTGAATATTGAAAGAAAAAATATTTTTTGACACAACATCTTAAAACTCTAATGTAGACTAGTATTTGGTTCATTGAGAAACAAAATTGATTAGAATGATCATTTTTTAACCTTCATATAAAATGACTATTATCTTATAATGGTAATTAATAATTTCATTTATAATATATTTATTATTATTATTTTTTCAGTAAATCCAAAAGATAAATTAATAGAGGTATATATGACACAACAAATTGGATATAATCTAGTGTTGTTCATCCATATGGCATATAGGTGCGGTTTGGTATAACTTATTATAAGCTAAAAATTGAAAATCAAAAAGCAAAAAGCAAAAATCAAAAATATCCCTTCCTTAGCTTTTAAATAATCAATTTTTCTTAATTTATTTAAATTATTTCTGCCTAAAAAATTATAAACAAAAATTACATTAAACAATGTGACACAAATTTATAAATTAAAATAAAATATAATTACTCTTTATAATTCACACCAAACACCCCATAAATGAGGTGGTGGTTGAATGGGATTTTGGTCCCGAAAAATACTTTGGAGCCTTGATTCTTGAGTTCTAAAGCTGGCTTTAATGAGTTGGTAGTGGACTCCACCTACAGTAATGTGATGTTTTGATTTTAATTTATTTATTTATTTATTTTTTTACTCATTATCATGTCATTAGTGCTCTATTAGAACACAAAAATTAATGCTTGTTTTGGTCCCCTATCCCTATAAATCATGACCTACTTTTTGACCTGCTTTTGACACTTTCCAAACCGTTGGATTTAATTTTTCTAACTAAAGAATCTTCAGATCCACTGAGGCTCCAATTTCTTCCACTTTTCCAAATATCTTTTTTAAAAAAAAAAAAATAATAATAAAAAAAAAAAGCAAATTCACAAGGCATTGTTGAAATTGAAGTGAAAAATATTTTAAAAGAAAGTAAAAAAGTTAAGAGCAATGGTAGAGGGCCACAAAAAGTGTGGTTCAAATGATTTAAAATTATCAAAACGATGTTGTTTTGGGCGTAAAATGATGCAAAACGATATCGTTTTGGTACTTTTGAGTCATTTGAACCACACTTTTTGTGGCCCTCAAACATTTTTCAAAAGTTAAATAGTGATTAAATTTTAGTAAAAAGTGTACCGAATTTTTTTTTTTTTTCTTTCTTATATTTCAAGAACACTTGCTAATAAAACATTTTTTCAAATTATTTTTTAACAAATAAGAACTAACTCATGTTAACTTACAAACAGCACATTCATGGTGATGTTCCAAAAAAAAAAAAAGAACAACACATTCATGGTGGGGCCTTGTTTTGCATTACTTCTCTTGTTTATTCATGATGGTTTTGTGCAAAGTTCAGTCCAGTGACTTTTGCTACAAAGCCTTGTTTGGCAAACACTTTTAAGCCGAAAAGCCCAAAAAAACCTGTTTGGTGAATGCTGCCATTTCGTTTGACTATACTCTATTTGCAACTTATTTAACTTAAAATGTTTAAACAATTATAATTTGAAACATTATGGCATTAAGTAAAAAATTTCAAATTTTCAGCTTATTTATTTCTTCAGCTAAAAAAACTCACTTAACCTCGGTTTGAGATACTTTTTTTAAGTCGCAAAGGAAATAATTTTTCCAAATAGCCTAAAATGTTATACAAACTCACAAATATCCACACAAAAAATAAAATAAATTAATAGTTGTTTGGCTAAACATCCAAATTAAAAGCCCATAAATAAGTGTCGATAGACTTAGGTAGTTATACTTGTTAAGATATTTGGTAAAACTTTTCTAGGTTTTAATTTATTTGCTTTTTCAGCTCAAAAAATTAATTTTTCTTCAGTTGAGTTTTTTTTTTTAACAAGGAAATGCCCGAAGGCTACAAAGAAGAATCAGAAAGCTCCCTTGAAATGAGATATTGCGAGCCAGTAACACGATTGGCTTCTCTAGAAATCCAAGCGAAGAAAAGCTAGAGCTCAAGTTCAAAGTCCGAGTTCTTAAGCTGAGTTTGAGATTTTATTTTGAGCTCTCTCTTTTTTAAGTTGCAAATTTGTTTTTGCCAAACAGCCCAAAATGTTATACAAACCTAAAAGAAAAAAAAACAAAAAGTTGTTTTGACAAACATGTTTTATTTTAAAAGCCAATTAAAAAAAATTAATTCTTTGATTATACCATTTTGGGTTTGTTTGGGAAGTGGATTAGTTTTTTATTTTTTGACTATTTTAGTCTGAGGGTTAAAAAGTCTCGTTTGGAATGAGCCTTTTAGCTTTTTTGACTTTTGTAAGAGAAAGAATGTAATGATTATGGATTGAATGTGATGTTTTGTCTTATTGGACTAAAAAGTTTATTTTGTTTTTTTATGACTATTTTAGTCAAAAAAAAAGTCCCAAACGTGGACAATCTAAAAATAATTATATTATGCATGGGATTTTTTTAAATGCATATGAAAGCTTGCACCCACAAAAATGAGAATTTTTTTTTCATTATCAAATTAATTTGAGTTTTGTTATTATTATTATTATTATTATTATTATTATTATTTTCCTTCTTTCTTCACAATCCAACAAAAAGGAAAAAACATTGGACAAACACCACCTAGAAATGACCTTCCCTAGTTAATTTCAGATGAGCTTTCTTTTGAGCGCTCTCTCTCAGCCAGCCAAATAATCACAGAGATTGAAAGTGAAAGAGAAATATAGAAAAAATCCCAAATAAAGAAACATGGTATATGATAGCCAAACATGACTCCAACTAAGTGTAACTTTGTACTAAAATTTCCTAATGTGAAAATACACATCAAGTCATGTGAAAGCTATAGGATTGGTCAAATTTGGTAAACCCCAAAGTCCCTAAAATTAGTCAAGAAGCATGTTGTTGCTTCCTGATTGGCCAAGTAAAGCTCTCAAACAAAGAAGCATTTCAGTGCTCAAAGTAGGTAATCAAATTGAGTGGCTGAGTGAGTGAGTGAATAGGGGACCAGAGCTCCACCAATATGGGTCTCCCCTAAACGACGTCGTGCAGTTCTTATTGGCATTGCATCACCATTATGATTGTTTCACTACAATTTAATAAAACTAAAAATACATAAACTATAAACACATAATTGGATATATAAAATATATTGGTAGACATAGTTTTTTAGAATTAAGCTCTACTAATAAATCTAGTAAATCTCGTTCGTATATTTGTTTTTTGTGTTCAATTTTATATTTGATTTATGCGTTAGTGGATTGAGATTAACTTGGTTTCAATCTGACATTAAATAAATTGAGATGGTTGAAGAAACAATTAAAAAGACCAACCAAGCATCACACTATTTGCTTAGGGAAGTAGTTACTTTATTTTATGTATTGGGAGGTCCCTATCAAGAACCTATTTTTTCACGTTATGCTATAAACCGTATTTCCTTCAAGTTTTAATAAAATTTGTCCTCTTATGTTTAAAAAAAATAAATAATAAAGGAATTCTTTATCCAGTTCTGCAAAATTGAGGACATTGTGTGGTCAAGGAAATTTCAAATATAATGACTACGGAGTTAATATTACACGTTTGATAAGATTAGTGGTGACTGCAATTATAATATATTTATAGTTTCATATTTAAATTTTTAGATAATATAATGCATGAAAAAACTTACTAATTTTGGACAATTTAATAAACAAAAAATAAAAAAATAATGAAGTTTACACCAAATAAAATATACATTTTATATAATAGAATAGATAATAATATAAATCATCTACTATGTTCAAAATTTGTAGTTGACAATGAAAACAAGAAAGAGAATAAAATGTTTAAGATATATATGATTAAAATAATCAAATCAACCCAACATTGTCACTAACTTGAAACCCTTCAATGAAAGATATTACCCCCACATCATTCCAAATGCTATAAATTGGGTTGTGTAGGGCAAATTTTGTTAAAAATAACTAAATGGGTGCTCATTCTTGGATTTAATCAAAAAGATTGACCACATGAGTGGTCTTTATTCTTTATTATTTATTTTTTAAATCAGTTGTCTTAATGGGCTTAGGTATAATTATTTACACTTGGCTCAAGATTGATGATTGAAGACGACTTACGCATGCATGTCATTAGCATGATGTTGGCATTGGATTTGCAACTGTGCGTGTAAAAATAATAAACTAATCTATTTAATAAGCGTTTTAAAAATATTAATTAATAAAATTTATATTTTTATATTTTTTTTACATGCATTTTGTAAAAAATATAAATATTTTAAATTTGTTAACAAGAAAGCTTTTAATTAAATAATTTTGGTTACTTCAAGAAAGGCTTTAATGCTTGTTGAAAATAATATTAGCTAAAATCAATGTCTTACATTTTTTTATTGGCATATAAAGCTTCACCAAAACATGCCCACTTGTGTTATGTGTTCTTTTGCTGGACAATTGCCACTTGTCACTCAAGTAACAATCTCAAATCTTCAAGGATTTTGTTTAATACTATTTTAGATGTTGAATTTATTATAAAAAAAAAAATGGAAATGAAAAAGAGAGAATTATATATATATTATGGGTAACCAAATAAAAAATGATGTTTTTTTTTTATTTATAATTTTCATTTTCTTTTTAATTTCCTAACCCAACTAATCAACCAAAAAGAAATAATTAAGCTTCATTTACTTAATTTTACTACTTATATTTTCTCTTTACCTCTATAAATCAAAAAATGAACTATGACATCATAGTGCTACCTTGCTTGCTCGCGTACACCAAAAAATAAATAAATATAAAATAATAATAATTATGTTAATTTCAAGAAGATAGGGAGAAATTACTTTCCAAGGCAAATTTTGGATTTATGGTTAAAGAACGAAATAATTTCTTTATTCCAAACCCATAATTTTGAATCTTTCGAATCTTTATTTTTATTTTTATTCTTCTAATCATAATTTAAAAAAAATATTATTAACATGTGTTCTTAAGGCACATTATTTTAAAATAAATTATAAATTCTTTATTGTACATAGTTTCGTACAAAATGGTCATTTAAGTTCTTAAGAATGCACAATAATAAATTTTACTTTTAATTATTGTTTTGATTAATTTTCTGATACTTTCATTTCACTTGTGAGATAAAAAGTTAAAAAAAAAAAAAAAAATGATTTTAAACTTGGAAGGATCTAAAACATTTGAGATTGCAAGTGTGAATGACAATGGGCCTTCAAGGTCGGTCTCAATGTCTGCATATATTAAGACATAAGAACCCAAAAATAAATGAACAATTAAATGGAGGCCCACCAACTATAACCTGATATTTTTTTGATATTTTCTCACAAACTTTCTCCATACACTCTCCAAATTTTTTGTCTATCTAATATTGAAAAAATTATTAAATACTTTCGAAATATTATATAATATTATTTATATGGTACTTCTAATAAATAAAAAATTACAACACGATCTCCTTATTACATAATAAATGTGAAGTAAAATTTTATGATATCTTCTGAGCTGTTGAATAATTATCCTAATATTGATATTATAACACGTCACAAATAATTTCAAAAGAGCACTAAGGGATCGTTTGGCAATGACTTTTTTAGTTGGTTTTTTGACTTTTTTGATTTTTTTAGCCTGAGACTTTTTTAGTCGTTTGGTAATTTTGTTTGGCTTTTTTGACTTTTTGACTTTATAATGACAAAATTGCCCTTAGTATAGAATGATGCTTTTTTGACTTTTTGTTTGCATATGGGGTAGCTTGGTACTTCTGTAACTTTTTTGTCTTTTGTGATTTTGTAACTTTTTTTTTTTTATATCTTTTGTGATTATATAACCTAATAAGAATGCCAAACCAAGGCTAAATATTCTTTTCTCACATACTTCGGCTTACTTATTATAATTATTGTTATTTTTTTCTCTCAACCTTTGATTTGACTTGATTTAATTCTATAATTAATAATGTGTTTGTGAATTATTAATACATTACATGGTGTCAGATAGGGTAATTTCCAAATGAAAACAATATAAAAAAGTGACAAGTCTCCATTAGATGGGGTCTTAACATTACTCGCACAAAATGACTGTTTTCGATTTCTAGCCTACAATTTCAAAATTAATAGGTTGAATTTTAACCACTGAAACAATTTTAATAACTGGTTCAGCGGCTAAGATTTTAGGGTACCGACCCCAAACAAAATGGCGCAATATGCAACCTCTAAATCCTGAGAATAAGTGACAATTCAGTTGGGCTGAGTTGGCTACAGCCCAAGCCCAATTGCCTTGAGTTTTCAGTGACTCGAGCCAACTGATGGGTTGAATTCAGGATCTGCCAAGGCCCAAACCAAAGAGCAGGAGTAATGTTAGAGGTATCAGGATCCACTAAAGTAAGAACCGTCAAGTGATCTCCTAGAGGGAGAGATCCAACGGCTGAAATAAAAAATAACCAAAACGACCTCATTTTGGTTAGTAAGTTGAAAAAAAAATAGAAAAAGAAAAAAGTTTGATTTCGAAAACACAACCTCTGTTTCTTGTATTCAATGCTTCCCCATTTTTAGCCTTTCCTTCTATTCAACCCAAAATCTTTTGATTCTTATTCTTTATTCCTAAGTTCATGAACAACCCATAAAAAATATAAGGACTCAAAACCAAAACATAGCAAGTTGGGTCATCAATTTTCTTATTGATTAAAATCAATCTTCTTCAAACCCATTTCTCAATCAATCTCCAACATGGAAGACAAAGACCCAGATTTTTCTTCCCCCAAACTCCCTATAACCACCCAAGTATAACAATATTCATTTTACCCTTATTCTATTTAAAATAAATTTTATTATTATTTTTTCAGTGAACCAAGCATAAAAACAGAATTTGATTAATAACTCATTTCTAAAGTGCTCTGTTTCTTTTCTGTGAATAGGTTGTGGAAGAGCTGAAAGAGCTATGGAGAATGGCTTTGCGAATAACAGCAATGAACTGTTTAATGTGAGTATAATCTGTAAAAATGTTTTTGAAATTGTTTAACTTACTTTCATGGCCGCCGAGGAGAAGAGAGAGTCTCTCTATTGCTTCATATTTGCAGGAACCTGTTCGTCATTTTGAACCAGTGCTGATATATATATATATATATATTTTTTTTCAACTCACTGACCAAAACGATGTTGTTTTGGTTAGTTTTAATTTCAGCCGTTAGATCTCTCACTCTAGGAGGTCACTTCAGGGTTCTTACTTTACAGGATCCTGATACATGTTAGAGAGTCTAAAAGATTTATCAAAATTTTTACTAAATATCTCACATGTGTGTAATATTAAGCTTGATTGGATTTATCACCAATTTATTCTATAAATTTTTTAAAAAAAATCACAAAAAAACATAAAAATATGAATTGAAAACATAGCACTGTTTTTTAAAATTTCAAACTAAAGAGAGTTATAATTTTTTTAAAAATTTTAAAATATAAAGTAATAAATTATATAGAAATATTGTTGGAAAAATAAATAATTCAATATAGAGTAAAGTTTGACTTTTTTTGGTCAATAAAGTGAAAATTTCATTAAAAATATAAAATTAAAAGTACTGAAAGATCCAAAGCGTCGAGAGAGATTGGGACAGTACAGAATACCCCCCCCACTACTGTTACCTGCAAACATATAACCAACCCCTCGGCCTCACAATTTTTTATTATTAATGTGGGGATATATTTTCTGAGCCCCAGCACGTGGCCAAGATGGCGCCGATGTGTCAGCTTAGGTGCCACGTGTCCTGATTGTTATGCCGAGGTAATCACGGTTAAGCCGAGGTTATCTCCGAAGATATCGGAATCCGAGATAAGTGGATATGGGACAAGAGTCCTAGAATGAAGAGGGAACTCAACCTGGATGTGGACAAGAGTCCTAGATTGGGGGAAGACTTCATTTTGGGGTAAAGATAAACTCTCAGGGAGTATGTCTTAATTCCACTGAGAGTCCTAGATTAGCAGGAGTCCTAAGTCCATTAGGACCGGGCTCCTATTGGGACTAGGATTGTATTGGCTATAAAAGAGAGGCACCCCCATGGGTCTAAGGTACGTTGTTTATACTGAAGCTTGTGAGTTTAGCACTTGATTATCTTTGAGAGATATACTGACTTGATCGTCGGAGTGCCCCCGGGTGGAAGAACCACCGCCGCCGGAGTCTTTTCCTTCAGGTGTTACAGGAGCCGTCTACTCGCTGTGTTCTTCCAATGAATCACTAAGGAGGCGCAGTGATCGGAAATTCACTCACACAATTTGGCGCCGTCTGTGGAACGAGAGAAGAGTAGATGGCCAAGAACTCGCAGAGGGAAAAGGTCGATGACGCCCGGTTGGGAGTGGAAGACCCGCCGACCTTAACGCGAAGAAGGAGACCACAATGAGGAAGTTCGTGATCGAATCACGCAGAACGCCAAAACGGTGATACATCAAAGAAAGCAAACAGGGCAAATACTATAACGAGGGACGACCTCCGACATGGAAAGACAGATGTCTCGAGGAGGGATGAAGAAGTAAAGGAGATGGCAAATAAGTTGGCGACCTTCACGGTCGTCAACTTCATGATGCGAATAATGTCATGCGTAGCCATATCCGCCGCAGACACACCAATGCCAAAGAACGGCCGTAAGAAGGGACGGAAGAAATCCGAAGCCCCACAACACACCAGGAGCGGAAGGTACTCTTACCGACCCTCCAAGGAGATCGGCAGAGGAGAGCCGAGTAGAGAAGAGTCCCGGCGACATACCGCGAGAAGGAAGCGGACCCCAAAGAACATCGGCATGTTCCGGCGGATATTATGTTCGATCGTCCCGCGAGAAGGATCAAAATGGGCCACCATGAGGCCGAGAGTAGTCTTGCAAAAAGGTGAAGCCCAATGACAAAGGTCAGGAAGAAGTAAAGAGGACTTAAGAGATTACCTCAAGAGGAAACAGGAGAATGTCGGAGCCGAAGTAACTTCCCCGGTTAAACCGAGGACTCCATTCTCGGCAGAATTGGATAGATTCGTCGCGCCAAAAAGATTCAGTATGCCGAGGCTCCAGATATATGATGGTAAGTCGGACCCTAACTTCCATGTTGGATTATTTTTGAATTCCATGGCTTTGTACAGTGGGAACGAGCCGTTGCTTTGCAAAGTGTTCCCTTCATCCTTTGGGGAGATTGCATCAGACTGGTTCCACAAACTACCAAAGGGGAGCGTGAAGAGCTGGGAAGGCCTGGCCGAGATGTTTGTTGCCAGGTTCATAACAAACAAACTGCAGCCACTGAGGGTGGATGCGTTGATGGCCCTAAAAATCAGCAAAGACGAAAGCCTTAGGGCTTATGCAAAGAGGTACTATGAGGTGTTCAATCGAATACCTGAATGCAACCAGGAGGTGGCGGTCGTATCTTTCAAGAACGGCCTGAAGGATGACTGTCCATTGCGGAAGTCTTTGGCGAAAACCCTGCCAAAGAGCATGGAAGAGCTCATGGCGAGAATTGAGAAATACGAGCCGAGGAAGACACCTCGGAATAAGGATCTGACGAGAAAAAAGGCAACGGCTCGGCGAAAGCGAGGTAACAACGGCGTAACAAAGCGAGACGGAGTTAAGGACTAAACAAGCAGTGACGACGGTGTTCCGAATTCCGATCCAAAAGGTCCTTGACCAAATTCGAAACCAGCCCTACTTCAGGGCGCCGGCAAGAGCACAAGGAGAATTCATGGGGAGAAACCTTGGTAGGCGTTGTGCCTACCATAATGAGTAGGGCCACCCAACTCAGGGTTGCAGGGCCCTTAAAGCACACTTAGAAGATCTGGTGAGACAAGGCCATTTAAGAGATCTTGTGGATGAGGCCCGAACCAGAGAAGAACAGGCATGGTTGCCTCAAGCACCAGCAGCCCAAAGACAAAGAACTACAGAAAGGGTGGTAAACGTAATCCACTCAAAGGTGAATGAAAACGACATACGGGGGGAGACGCAGAGGGTGAAACATCTGCAGCACGTCAACCAGGTCGGACTGAAAAGACCTCGGCCCGAAGATTGCCAAGGACCGATGATAACCTTCACTGAGGCCGACCTTGACATGGTTCAGCACCCGCACAATGATGCCCTGGTAGTATCCCTCCGTGTCGGAGTGCGGTGAAAGCATCTTGATTGATCAAGGCAGCTCCTGCGACATCATGTATGTCAGATGCTACAAGGAGTTAGGCCTTCACCCTGATGACATGGAGCAGTCAAACGGCCCGATGGTCGGCTTCAATGGAACGCCGACATGGCCTTTAGGCGCAACAAGCTTGGAGGTACAAGCTGGCACGAAGAAGATGAGGACAGAATTTATTGTGATTGATACACCTTCGCCTTACAACATCATCCTGGGGAGGCCGTGGTTGCATGCAATGGGGGCAGTTCCCTCAACCTTGCATCAACTGCTACGATTCCCGACCGAACATGGGATTAAGAAAATCAGAGGAGATCAGTTGCAGGCGAAAAATTGCTCCATGGCAGCAATGAAGCTAACCTGCAGCATTCAAGAACCAGAAGAAGCAGAGGTTGAAGAAGAGGACATGAAAGTCCTAGATGATGTCGGCAAGGAGCCGACCGAGAAGAGTGAAGAAGCATTGAAGAAAGTCTTCATCCAAGAGGGCGATGAGGAACGCTTCTTTCTTCTCGGCACAGGATTAGCCGAAGAAGAAGAAAGGGAGTTGGAAGCCTTTCTGAGAAAAAATATTGAGGTGTTCGCCTGGACACCTTATGAAATGCCTGGCATTGACCCCGAGGTCACATGCCACAGACTCAACGTTGATAGGTCGGCCAAGCCTGTAATACAACGAGCCAGGAGACCGACGTTGATGCACGTCGAAGCAGTGGAAGAAGAAGTAGCTAGACTTCTAGAGGCCAGGGCCATCCGAGAAGCCAATTATCCGACGTGGTTATCAAATACCGTGGTAGTAAAAAAGAAGAATGGCAAGTGGAGGGTCTGCGTAGTCTTCACAAATTTGAACAAAGCCTGTCCCAAAGACTGACTTCCTCTGCCAAAGATCGATCGGTTGGTGGGACGCCACATCTGGACATGGAAGGATGAGCTTCTTGGACGATATAGGGGTATCACCAGATAGCCATGTACCCCGGATGAGGAGAAGACGGCGTTTATCACTCCCAAAGGTGCATCTTATTCTGAGTCATGCCTTTTGGGTTGAAGAACGCAGAGCAACTTACCAAAGTGGTGACCGGGATGTTCGGACACTTGATTGGCGACTGTGGAAGTCTACATCGATGATATGGTCGTGAAGACCAAGGAACCGAAGGATCATCTCGCTGACTTAGAAGAGGTCTTCAACATACTCAAAACATATCGGCTCCGACTAAACGCATCGAAATGCGCGTTTGGAGTCGGATCCGGTAAGTTCTTGGGATACCTGGTGACAAGAAGGGGCATTGAAGCCAGCCCAGATCAGATCAAGGCCATTCTGGAATTACAGAGTCCGACATCGGCTAAACAGGTTCAGATGCTTCGAAGGGCATGACCCTAAACAGGTTCATAAGCCGAAGTTCGGACAAGTGTAAACCTTTTTTCAATCTGGTGAAAAAGGCCACAGATTTTTTATGGACAGAGGAATGCGAGGCCGCTTTGGCCGACCTGAAGAAATACCTCACCTCGGCTCCAGTCCTCTCAACACCTCAACCTGGGGAGGAACTGTTTTTATACCTAGCAGTTTCAGACGCCAGGAGTCTTTGTGATTATCCGAGAAGAGGAGGAGAGCGTAAGCAAGATACTACGTAAGTAAAACCTTGGCCGATGCAGAAACAAGGTATTTACCACTAGAGAAATTAATGCTGGCCTTGGTAATGGCCTCAAAGAAGCTAAACCATTATTTTCAGGCTCATAAGATAGTGGTTCTGACAGAGCACCCATTAAAATCCTTGTTGCAACAAGGAGACTTGACTGGACGAATTGCTAGATGGGCAGGAAATTTGGGCGATATGACCTGGAGTTCAGGCCAAGAACCGCAATTAAAGGCCAAGTCTTGGCCGACTTCGTGGCCGAGTTCTCACCAGAGTACATCGAACATCGGGCTCCGCTGAGCCGAGATGAATGGCGTCCGAGCAAGGAAGGAAAAGCCCAGCCAAAGGGTAAGGAACCGAGGAAGGAAAAACTCAGACCCTGCAGCATCTACATCGGCGACTCCTTTCAACTTTTTGTTGATGGAAGCTCAAACCGGCAGGGTGCAGGAGCAGGAGTAGTGTTAATTTCCCTCGATGGGGAGATACTGGAACAGTCTATCCGACTAGGGTTCAAAGCCTCGAACAATGAGGCAGAGTATGAAGCATTAATTGCTGGACTGAAGCTGGCAGTAGCAGCAGAGGCAGATGAGGTAATAGTTTTTTGTGACTCACAACTCATAGTAAATCAAACTACAGGAGAGTTCGTTGCCCGAGATGAAAGGATGTCGGCATATGCAAAGGAAGTCATCAGGCTGGCAGACATGTTTCAAAACTGCCGACTTCTTCAAGTTAGCCGAGATGATAACAACCACGCCGACGCGTTGGCCAATTTAGCAAGCTCAATGCAAACCGGAAAGACGAGGACAATCATGGTGGATTACCTATCAAGCCCGAGCATAGAGTCACCGCACACAATGCAAGAAGCATTATGTGTGGACTTGGGACCAAGCTGGATGGATGCAATTGTTGCATTCCTGAAAGAGGGTAAACTGCCAGAAGATCGAAAGGAAGCACACAAGGTCAGACTGAAGTCGGCAAGATTCAGTCTGACAGCAGAAGGACATCTGTACAGAAGATCCTTCACTGGACCTCTTTTAAGGTGTGTACACCCTCTTCAGGTCGAAGACTTTCTGTATGAAATTCATGAAGGAGTTTGTGGAAGCCACGCAGGGGGCAGATCGTTAGCTCACAGGGCCATTACCTAGGGGTATTGGTGGCCCTATATGCAAAAGATCTGAGAAGCCTATGTGAAGAAGTGTGAACAATGCCGAGGTTTGCACCATTGATACATCGGCCATTCTTGACTGAACCTGTTTCAAATTTTGGCCATTTGCCCAATGGGGCATGGATCTTGTTGGAAAATTGCCCCAAGCAATTGGGCAACGGAAGTACCTACTGGTAGCTACAGACTACTTCACAAAATGGATAGAAGCAGAGCCTCTTGCCAAAATCCGAGATGTGGATGTGAAGAGTTTCATCTGGAAAAACATCATCACCAGATTTGGGATTCCAAGAGCAATCGTTGCCGACAACGGAACACAGTTTGACAGCAAGCTCATCAAGAATTTTTGTGCAAAGTTCAAAATAAAGAACTATTTTTCAACACCAAGCTTTCCCCAAAGTAATGGGCAAGCCGAAGCATCAAACAAAGTCATTTTAGATGGAATAAAGAAGAGGCTGCAGGCAGCAAAAGGGAAGTGGGTAGACGAATTGCCCAACGTGCTCTGGGCATATCGCACTACGCCGAGAAGATCAACAGGGGAATCCCCTTTTGCCATGGCTTATGGCACAGAAGCAGTCATTCCACTGGAGATCGGCATCCCAGGGATCAGAACGCAGGGAGTTGAGAACGGGTCTAATGATGTGCTCTTAGCCCGAGATCTGGACCTACTAGAAGAAAGAAGAGAGAAAGCTGCAATCCAGCTTGCAGCATACCAGCAACAGCTTGCCAAAACTTACAACAAGAAGGTCAATCCAAGGGATTTTCAAGTCAACGACCTAGTCTTGAGAAAAGTCGTCGGCAATAAGAAGGATCCCAGAGAGGACAAGCTTGGCCCAAACTGGGAAGGCCCCTACAGAATCACCTCGGTGTTAGGGAATGGGGCATATCGGCTCGAAGATAACGAGGGCAAAGCATTGCCTAGACCATGGAACACTTGTAATTTAAAGTTTTTCTATCATTAGATGTTCTTTGATTTTTCTTGTCGATATGATCAATAAAATCTTAGCAGAATTTCTCTGAACCTATACAACTTGGCACGATGTTGTTTTTTGAATAATGAGAACCCAAGAGGAATTTAGGTTCACATTGGGGGCAGAGAGAAGACATTAGTAATGCTTAGCCGAAGTTAAGCCGCGATAAATTCCTTATCTTTACTTGTTGAAATTTGTAGCAATTTACAAGTTAAAGTTAAGCTGAGATAAATTCCTTATCTTTACTTGTTGAAATTTGTAGCAATTTACAAGTCAAAGTTAAGCTGAGATAAATTCCTTATCTTTACTTGTTGAAATTTGTAGCAATTTACAAGTTAAAGTTAAGCTGAGATAAATTCCTTATCTTTACTTGTTGAAATTTGTAGCAATTTACAAGTCAAAGTTAAGCCGAGATAAATTCCTTATCTTTACTTGTTGAAATTTGTAGCAATTTACAAGTCAAAGTTAAGTGAGATAAATTCATATCTTTACTTGTTGAAATTTGTAGCAATTTACAAGTTAAAGTTAAGTCGAGATAAATTCATTATCTTTACTTGTTGAAATTTGTAGCAATTTACAAGTCAAAGTTAAGTCGAGATAAATTCCTTATCTTTACTTGTTGAAATTTGTAGCAATTTACAAGTCAAAGTTAAGTGAGATAAATTCATATCTTTACTTGTTGAAATTTGTAGCAATTTACAAGTTAAAGTTAAGTTTAAAAGATTCCTTGACCTCGCTTGTTGAAATTTGTAGCAATTTACAAGTTGAGGTCAAGCCAAGAAGATTCCTTGACCTCGCTTGTTAAAATTTGTAGCAATTTACAAGTTGAGTAAAGATTATTGCCTAAACACTTGTTAAGACTTGAGTAAAGTTTACTGATTATTTTTGAAATTTGTATCAATTTACAAGAAAGGCAAACTGAAATTGTTATTTATGGCCTTTGGAACTTGAGAAAAGTTAACATTGAATAGTATCTGTCTATACTTGTTGAAATTTATGAAAGAATGCAGGACAGTCTCTTGCCGAAGTGAAATTTGCAGGTGTAATGCCCGAGGTATGTTACCCGAGGAGATTGTGCAAAGAAGGAAGAATCTAGAAATCATGCGAAATATTCTAAGTATAGAATTATTCAGAAGCAGTAAGAAGAATTAAAAGCCTGAAGCATTCAAGAATAAACAGTTGCATAAATAAGTTGTTTACAAGCAGCAGAGAGGCACATCGGCCACAAAAAAGAACAGCTTACAAAGAAAAGAAACAAAGTACAAAAGAAAAACAAAAGACATTCAAGTTGTTTCACCAGAGTTGGTTGAAATGAGACCTCGGGGTCCTTGAGGAACAACTTCAAGACTTATTCTGCCACAACCTCGGTCGCCCTTCCACCACAACCTCGGCTTCTTTGTTTTCGAAACCTTGGCTTGTTTGTGCTGGCGACTTCAGCATCAAGCTCGGCCAAGGTCTCATCAACACTTCTCCCCACCAAAAGAAGGTCAGAAGATAAGGTGCCAAAGTCTGCCTTTTTGGGAGCAGCTTCAACCTCTTCATCTCCAGTCAGGTCGATCTGGGGAGGAGATTTGGTCTTCATCACCAAAGCTTCATCTTCATCTTCAGCGTCGGCTTCAGATTCATCTTCAGTTTGGCTCGGAGATGGAGGAAGAAGGCAAGGAAGACGCAGGGCCTCGGTCTTGCGCCATGGCGAGTCGGTTGGAAGATCAAGCTTCTTGGCCAAAGCATTCCAACCTAGGACGTATCCTTTGTTGCAAGCTTGCTTGACCTGAAGCTTGTAGTCTTCAGCGACGTCTACCATGCCTTGGTTGTAGGCAGCTTCAATTTCAGCCTTTTTCGTGGCCAGAGCATCCCTAAGCTCTTTCTCGGCTTCAGCCTTCTTAGCCTCGGCTTCCTTTTTCTCGGCTTCGGCTACTTCCTTGACGTTTACAGCAGCCTCAGCCTTTTGAAGAGCAATTGATTGGGCCTTTGTGGCCGCCTCGGCCTGCTCTTCCAGTTTTTTCATCCTCAGTTGATCTCTTTTTTGGGTCTTTTGAAGGGCAGCAAACTCCTTCTTTAACTCAGAGAGCTCCTCCCTTGTTTCAAATGCCTTCACAGAGAAGGCGTGGGCGTGTTGAACGGCCTGACAGTTCATAAAGACAAAGGTTATTACAGAGTGAAAATGACATTTTACAAGTATGAAGATAAGGCAAGATTATCAAAGTTCTGAAGGCTTACTTGGACAGAACGTTGCAACATGAGGGCATAGTTCTCGTATTCACTGATCTTGGAGTTTTTTTTAAGATCACCTTCGATGAGAACAGCCATGCTGAGTGCCACGCCGACGTGAACGTCGGGCGCTTTCATTGGCATAAACCGCTGTCTTCAAGTGTAATTTTGGGCTCGAGGAACTTTGGAAACCACGGATCCGAGGTTGAAGGCTTTTGCTTCTTCGATGGACCGGATCGGAGAGCTGCGTCTCGGTAAACCTCTTCACAGGAGCAGAAGTGGTCTTCCTGCTCTCCGCTAGCTGGGAGATTGGCAGGGCATCTTCAGCCTCGGCATCGGCTTCATTCGCCTTGGCCTTTGGTTGGGTCTTCTTGGTTCTCTTCGGTTTTGGTGGGGGCACAGTTTGGGCTGGTGCATCATCCATATCATCAGGAAGATCGGCCAGAAGGTCTAGCACCTTTTTGACTGGACGTTCCATTTCGGCCATTTTAACAAGCCTTCGTCGGCGTTTCTTTGGAGCCGAGGTTGGCGGACGGCAATTTGAGCGTGGAAGCAACTTGTTACGTGGAGGCGATTGATGAGGCGCTCCTCTTCCTCTCTCTTGGCGTCGGCCAACTTTGATGTGTATGTGGGTATGAAGTTTAGGAGCAATGGGGCCTTGCGCTTTTCAAGTGGAAGATCCAAGAGCTTCTTGAGATCTTTCGAGATAAAAGGGATCGACTAAGTCCTTGGGTGGTTAAGACGTCTGCAAAATAGAACAAAACATGAAAGCAGATAAAATTTTTGAAAGACATGCAAAATTTTTGAAGAAAGCAATAGTTAGCGATTGACGTTGGGCTCTTACCCTTGCCCTCTCGACCGTGCGTGGAAGGGAAAGAGATGAACTTCTTCATCTGGGCGAATTCTCGGTTCGAAGCGATCGATAATCGTCCCACCCCTTTGTTGGAGTCAGGAAGGTCGGCTACTATTTTGTAGGCAGTGGACCTCGGCTTAAGATAGTATACAAAACCTTTTTTCTTATGGTCAAGGCCACACATGGTGTAGCAATACTGGATATCGGCAAGAGTGATTCTAACACCCTCCTGCCGAGCTAAAGCTATTATCCCAATGAGTGTCCTAAAGGCGTTAATGGAAAGTTGCATGGGGTTCAGAGTGTAGTAGTGAAGGACCTCGCGGAAGAGGGGATCAAGGGGGAACCTAAGTCCACATTGGACGAAGGCTACTATGGGGAAAGGCATCTTGTCACCATCGGGCATAATGGAGTCGTTCTCCCCAGCTAGCCTGAGGTGAACATCGTTTGGGATAGAGAACTCTTGCCTAAAGTTTTGAAGCTTGGTTGGGGTGTTCACTCTGTCTCTCCACACACCCATGGTCCTGATAAAAATAAGCGTTTGGCTCTGGCCGAGGATTCCTAAAAGGTTTTAAAGACCTCGGCTAAAACCTAGGTACTGATTGTTTCAGTTTTTTCCTAGAGATTGATGGTTCTACAACAAATCCCAAACCTAAATCTACAAATAAATAAGAATGGAAGGCAGAAAATCTGGAAAACAGGAAGGCAAAAAGAAGTATCAGATTCAAGAACACAAGAAAATGGAAGGCCAAAAACAGAAGTGAGATGGTACAAGTGTTCAGATGCAAAATTAAGAAATGATTCAAAAATTACATGATAAACAAGAACAGTAGAGGCGAGAAAAACCAGTAACGATCAAAGAACTGGAAAAGAAGGGAACAGGGGCTTACCAGAAAGGATGAGGCCGAGATGAGTTCTGCCGAGGTCGGTGGCGTGAAACCTTGAGCTTCACACAGAAATGACAAAGGCGAATCGATCAGAGCTTCGAGTTTGGGACAATGGAAGAAACTCGAAAGAGAAAGAGCTTCAGAGGAAAAGAGAACAAGAATTTCGAAATACAGAAGTGAAGCGAAGGAGAGAGAGACAAATGTTTTTGTCAGAGGTGAAGCGGCGGCAAAACAAAGCAATAATTGTGCCTAGGGTAACGCACGCGTCAGACGGCGCAAGCGGAGGAAAGACGCTTTGCCGCTTTGGTAGCGTCGATGTACGGAAGAATGAAACGCGTCCCGAAGCGGTTGAAAAATGGTGCATGACACCATACACACAATAAGGGAATTGATTTGAATCAAGAGGACATGCCATCTGGAATGAATGATCTCGGCGAGAAGTTCTTAGGCGATGTACGAGAAAAAGTTCGGAGATAGGTTCCATCACCTCGTAATGCGAGGTAATAGAACCTAGGGGCGGTTAATGGGGATATATTTTCGAGCCAAAGACGCGTGGCCAAGATGGCGCCGATGTGTCGACTTAGGTGCCACGTGTCTGATTGTTATGCCGAGGTAATCACGGTTAAGCGAGGTTATCTCCGAAGATATCGAATCGAGATAAGTGGATATGGGACAAGAGTCCTAGAATGAAGAGGGAACTCAACCTGGATGTGGACAAGAGTCCTAGATTGGGGGAAGACTTCAGTTTGGGGTAAAGATAAACTCTCAGGGAGTATGTCTTAATTCCACTGAGAGTCCTAGATTAGCAGGAGTCCTAAGTCCATTAGGACCGGGCTTCTATTGGGACTAGGATTGTATTGGCTATAAAAGAGAGGCACCCCCATGGGTCTAAGGTACGTTGTTTATACTGAAGCTTGTGAGTTTAGCACTTGATTATCTTTGAGAGATATACTGACTTGATCGTCGGAGTGCCCCCGGGTGGAAGAACCACCGCCGCCGGAGTCTTTTCCTTCTGTGCAGGTTACAGGGAGCCGTCTACTCTGCCTGTGTTCTTCCGCTGAATCACTAAGGAGGGCAGTGTGATCGGAAATTCACTCACACAATTAATTTTTTTTTTAAGGAAAGAAAACCAAAACAAAACAAAACTAATCAGTGTGTTTGGTTTGAGTTTTTTGGATTAAGTTTTTTAAAAATTGAGTTTTTTAGTTTTCGTGTTTTTTTTGTTTTTAGTGAATATTTTTAAAATTTTAAACATTTTTTTTACTTTTTTAGATGCACCTTACTTAGATGTATCTAAAAAGTAAAAAATTAATAAATAAATAAAAATACAAAAAATGTACTGAATTCTTGTATTTTTTTTTAAATATTTTTGGTATTTAGTAAATTTTTAAAAGATTTTTTTTTACAATTTTTTTACTTTTTAGATATATTTATATTAGGTGTGTCTAAAAAGTAAAAAAATTGCTTAAAATATTAAAAAAATTCAGTAAAAACAAAAAAATACAAAAAATAAGAAAGTAAAATTTTCTGAAAAGTATTTTTTAAAAAATAAAAACAAGCAAGCTGAATTTTGCTTGGGAGTTAATTCCTCAGGTTCAAATTCTTAAATTCAAATATGAATTAGAGAATTTAATTAGCTCGCGACACTTGTTATGAATTTTAAAAAAACTGCAAGACACTTTAGTAATTGTGTTGTTTTATTTTTTAAAAAATTGATAGTTTTTATTTTTAAAATATATTTATTATTTATTTTTTCAAAAATAAATAGAATAAAATAAAATTATTAAATTAATTTAATTTTTACATAGATTATAGATATAAAATAAATAATTTAAATAATTGAAATCAAACCCATGCCGTGACGGGCATCATAGACACTTGAATTTGAGAGAAACTCAACCTTAATACACTCCTAAAATTTTAACACCAAAAATAACAAATCTTATAATATAGGAGTAAATATTAGATATAATAATGATAGTGCTATCACCAATCAATGACCAATTTCATTTAGCGGTAGGAACACAATTTGATTTGGTTAAGGTGATTCTACTTACATTACTATTTAATTTTTTATATTTTTTATTTTATTACATCATTAAAAAAAATATAATTCTCATTACACTTCTAATATACTATCAAAACTAATATTAAATTAACTATTTCATCTCTTTGCATCACTCATTTTGGTAATATGGTACTAAACAATTTATATTATTCCGGTGTTATACTGCCAAAAAAATAAATCTCTTTAGTATTTTATTGCTATACATTTACAGAGACACTTTTTTCCAAATAATGATTTTTTAATTTATGGTGGGTCTATTCGGTAATATAATACTAATTAATTTGAATTACTCCAGTGCTATGTTACCGGACAATATTTTTTTTCTCAGCATTATGTTGCCGTCCAATTAGATGATAACAAGAATTTTATTTGAACCATTTGTGAAGTGCATGTTCAATGATACATTGTTATACAAATGAAATTACTCTAGTGTCATATTGTCAAACTACAATAAAGTTGTCTAGGCCCCCGTCATTGTTCATTGAAATTTTTTTTTCCTTGAAGTATCCATAAAAAAATTCATAAATCAAACACGCATCTATAAAATCATACATAAAAAGTATCCATAAAATTATTCATAAAAACATTAAATGTACGAATATTTATAAAGTATCCATAAAATTTGTTATTGTTTGCATCCATTAATCAAACATGTTATCACAATTCGTTTAGGTAATTTATAGGTAATTTTTTCCCCCTTAATAGAAATAAACATCCACACTTTTTAGAACATGTCAATCTTAGTCGTTCCCTTTTGATCTTCCTGTTATCTCTATAGTAACCACTTCTTTTACAAGCAAGTGTAAGTCCTGATCTTTTGCCATTGCCTCCTGCATCTGATGTCTTTATAACAATGACAAATCTAGTCTTCTTCCCAATTTTAAAAGCCCATTTAATTAATGCTTCACGATTACTAAAAATGTAAAGATAATAAATACATTTATACGTCAAATTATAATAAAACTTAATACAAATTAAAAATTAAAAAAAAATCGTATTCATAAAAAAAATTTAACAAATCTCGTCTATAATGAATTCATGATTAGAGTCCACTAATATTGAGTACTTGCGTTATTGCAATGAGTATAAGTATAATCCTTTCAAGCAAAAAAATAAAAGATATAAAAAAATGAAATTGAAAATACATGATAATAAGAAACCGAACAAATTTAAAAAAATTCGGTTTGGGATTACCGAAAATGTATCTTTTATTCGGTAGTTGGTTACCAAACTTATATTTTTTGTTCGGCAATGTAATGCCAGACTATTTGATTTTGTTCAATTTCGAACCATCGAACGAAAGTCGAATACCAGTCCAGAAAAACGAAACAAAAACCTACCAAATAAATAAAAAAAACTTACAATTTTATTTTTTTGATTGTTCTTCACCCATTACTTTCTTTAATGATCAAAATATTATGATTCTCACTTTTTGAAAAGAGATGTCTAAGAGAAAAGAAAAAATTAAGAAAGAAAAAAAAGAAGTAGGGATTGAAGACCACAGAGTGTAAGGAAATAATAAAATATATTTAATTTTAGTGTTTTATCCTTAAAAGTAATTTCACACATGAATAAAATTGGGAGAAAAAAAAACTCATATGAAGATTATAAAGAGATAAAACTATAGTGTAAGTAGAATCACCTATTGGTTAATAAGAGATATACTTATTAATTTTTGCAATTTTCTATTGACTAATGACACCAGTTTTAATGATTTCAACGTTAAGCTAATATTTTTTGGTTTTGAGTTTTTTTAAACATAATGTTTTTAGTTTTTAGTCCTCATTTTTTTTTTATAGTAAAATTTTAAAATATTTTAATCAATATTATTTTTTAGATCCAATTTACCTTAATAGACTTAAAAATTAAAATATTTTCATTTTTTTAAATAGAGAAAATTATATATATATACCTTGAGGTTTACTTAAAATTCTGATTATATTCTATTCTAAAAATTACAAATACCTTTTTATCAAAAAAAAATTAGTTAATAAAGTTTATAGAAAAAATAAAATTCATGACTACTTTCCTTTGCAGTTATAATTTATAAAATTACTAGTATTGTTAATTGAAAAATCCTTATAACATCAAATAAAAGTGGTGATTTATTATGCGACTATAAATTTGAAGGGACATGATGTAATTTTCAAAATTACATAGGCAATTTATATTTTAAACAAATCTTAAGAGATCTATTTGTAATTTATTTAAAATTTTAATAAATACAAAAAAAAAAGAAAATATATTGAAATTTTATAAATATTTAATATTTATTGTATTTAGTGATTTTTTAAGAAATAATAAATTTTGTAATTTTTAAATATATCTAAATTAAATAGATTTAAAAAGTAAAAATATTGATTAAAATATTTAAAAAACTTATTAAAAATAAAAAGTACATATTGAAAACTCAAAATAAAAAAGTGAGTTAGACCCTACTGTACAATATTATTATTATTATTTTATATATTTTTAATTTTATAATTAGTTTACAGTATCTTTAATGTTTATGGAAATTATTAATGATATTATTTGTGGAAGGAAGAAATTTTCTCTACAGAGAAAGTGAGACGAGTTGCTCCTTCCTATGCTTTGTAGAAAATATCAATTGTCAGTGATCCCTCCCGACCAGAATTGGTTAGGAGGACTCTTCGACGATCAAGTTAGAATATAGTTTCAACGTAGTATATCTGAAAGGAAAGACTAATTGTATTAGTTTATTGTTTTTCTTTTTCTTTCCCTTCCGGTTGTTATTATTGATTCTCTCTTTTATAGTGTTAATACCTTACATTTGGGCCGTTGGATGACTGTCTTGATCCAATAGTGTTTTATGCCCCCAGACATTGGTTGGGCAAATGGTCAAGTTGTCTTGATTTGCTACTGTCGGATTTGTTTTATTTTGGATGGCCTAGATTAGTTTGGACACTGGCTCTCATCTTCGATCATTGGATCTTACTCATCGGATGAACATATTGTCAGGATATGCTGATCTCGTATTCTCATCTCTGTCAATTCTGATATCTGTCATTGGTTGCAAACGAATCCGAGGGCTTTCATTTGTGTTGCGGGTCTCCTTCCAAAAGGCGATCTTATTCAAACCTTCTATCACGTGACTCTGTTTCTTTTTTTCAAGATGGACTTGACGAGGGTTTGAGCCTAACCCTCAATTTGGAGCTTGCTTTGACTGGGTTAAATGCTTTGGGCTATATACTCATTTCCTTAGACTCTAGGTGGATATTTTTTCTCTCCACAGTATCGTTAACGAATAGAACCCGAATGAATTCTTAATAAATCGAACACGAGTCGAGTTCAATTATTTGGTTCGTTTACTACCCTTATGCGTAGTAGAGAAAAAAATGATTTTGATTTTTTTTTTTTCAAACTTTTTTAACAAAATAACTTTTTAAATTTTTTTTTCAAAAATTATTTTTAAACAGACAAACCAAACAAAGCAATTATATCTCTACGGTACAAAGGGGAGTTGTGATTTTTTTTTTTTTTTTTGGTGCTCCTTTTGTTTCTAAACAAGGACAATTCTTCTGTGTAGCAGTTCACACTTCTTATCGTATGTCTCATATATCAAAATAGTGTAGCTCGACGACTCTATGACTTATTTGCTTTAACAGCGACTCTATGACTAGGGCTGCAAATGAATTGAGCCGAACTAAGTTTTGCTGAGTTCGAACTCGGCTCGTTTACTTATCAAGCTCGTTTATTGAGCTCTAGCTCAACTCGATAAGGAACTGGGCTCGAGCTCTGTTCGACTCATTAATATTAATGAAACTCGAGCTTGGTTCGGCTCGGCTCGATAATTTTTTAAATATTATTTAAATAAAAAATATTATTTATATTATTTAATATATAAAAAATGTATTTATATTATTATTTAATATATAAATAACTTATTTATTATATAATTTAAATAAAGATAAATGAACTAAGCTTGACGAGCCGAGTTTATGTGAGCTCAAGTTCGGCGTGTTTACTAAACAAGCCTAATGAACGAGCCGAGCCGAGCTTGTTCATGAACAGTTCAGTTCAGTTCATTTGCAACCCTATCTATGACTATATATATCTCGTGCCTATATTTTTTGGACTGAAAAATATATTTCACATAAAAAAGTTATATAAAATTTTAATAAAATATATATTATACTTTTTTTTTATATTTATAATTATTCTAAATCTAATATACACATTTTTTACTAGAAAATACAAATTACACAGTTTGCATTCTCCAACAACTTGGCTCCATTTGTGAAAACCTTAAAACAAACAGGTTTTGAGTTTTGGAATGAATTTTTAAAAATCCTAAACCAAACAGATTTTTGATTTTGAATTTTGAAAAATTGATTCAAAAATTTAACTAAACGCATCCCTTGATTCTCTATCGTAGTCTTTTGTCGATAATAGAGAATAGAGTATAATGAAATAATAATTATATTTAAATGTTCATAAATGTGTTTGAGAGACCCCCAAAAAAAAAAATTTACAAAAAAATTATTATTTACTATTATAAAAAAAATCCTCATTTCATTTAAATTAACTAAACAAAACATAAAAATAGAAAAATTATTACAACACACAAAAGGTCAGGGAAATGCATGGCCCATTTAGAAATAAACTATTTTAATAATTTTTACAAAAAATTGTACATAAAAGTAAAAAAAATAATATGACAATTTATAATGACTTTTTAACTAAAATGTATAGATAATAAATGAAATGCTTGTATTTTTTCCGAAGCTTCTTTTTCTCACCAGCCCTGTAATCGCAATAAATGCTCTCTTATTCCTGAAGTCCTGTTTCTCACAGCCCTCTCGCTTCACTTCGTCTTTCTTCTTCTCAGAATTTGTCTCTCTGCAGAGCTGTTTGAGGCAAGGAAATGGAAGGCTTTTTGAAAGTCAAACAAATACATATTCTTTGACCAATAGAGAAATTTATCATTTGTGTTTTGCTTCCCACTTTTCTCATAACTTTTCTCTCTCTCTCTCTCTCTCTTCAAAGTTTCATATTGACTATATTATTTTTGGGCGACTTATGTTATGTTTAGGAATTTAAAAAGAGAAAGGAAAAAGGTGTGTGAAAGTCGGTGAAATGTAAATATATTTTATTCACATTTTATTTAATTTTTTTTTTCTTTTTCCAAATCCCTCATCAAATCTCCCGACCAAACACAATATTAAGCTTTCAAAACGCCTCCTACCAAGGACGTAGGGATATCGCACTCTTTAGAAAAGGGTTTAAAAAAGAGTCTAACTTGTCTCATGTTCAATAAAAAATAATATGCACACATTGTTCAATAGCAAATATGCCTATTCCAGTCAAGTTGCCAAAACATGCCTTGCCCAATAGAAATCAATCTAATTCAATGGAACACAAATCACGGCCCAAGAGCATCTTTGATGGTTGAAGCCAAAATGGCTTTGTCAAAGTCATTTTTTGGATAAATTTTTGTAGGATTTAGTTATGGTGTGCAATTTATACCTTACATCTTATACCTTACACTTACACCTTACACTTACACCTTTTGTAAAAAATTAAACCTTACACTTACACCTTTTTTGAGGTTGCACACCATATACAACTCACTTACACCTTACATCTTACACTTACACCTTATAATTACACCTTATACTTATACTTACACCTTACACTTACACATTTTGTGTAAGTGGCACATGGTGTGCACTTGCACACTTAAGAAAACTCCATTTTTGTATACCAATAGGGTATCACATGGCGGGTGATGCTATGGTACATTTAGATGTACCATACATTTAGATGTACCATACATTTAGTTATGAACTTATATGGTTTTATATCATAACCAATACTATATTAATCATAACTACTATCATAATAAATCATAACTTAGTTATATTCAATTATTTATTTATACCATATTACTTCATAACTAGGTCATAACTAAGATATTTAAATAATTTGACTCTCAAATTAGGCAACCTGTGTAACCGGTTACCAAACAGAGCAAAAGATCAGAGTAGTCCAACAGTCGGAAGTTAGTTGGCCTCCCTCTCTGGCTCGTGCTGTTGCTCTTCTCTTCTCCTCCTTCCTCTCTTCCACCATAGACGAAGCTTCAGCCATTGCCGAAGACCACCAGCCCCGTCGGCGTCGGGGCCACCATTCTCTCGGTGTAGACATCTTTCTTCATAACCTCTCACTGTCTTGACGTCAAGAACTAGAGTTTCTTCCATTCTAATCGAATATTTCCAAGAGATATTTTCTGTAGCTCAGGTTTGTTTTCAACTCTAAACTTCATTTACATTAGGGCTTTTGATTTGAAAACCCTAACCATTTCTTGGAAATATCTCTTGGAAATTAATAGTAAGAAATTAATTTTGATGGGAATTTGTATCACTATTTCTTCCACAAAGTAAGTATGAAAATCTATATGGGCAAGTATGTGTCGCATCTCATTGAGTCTAGGTATCAAGTTGCATCTCTAAAGTTTAGTGAAATTTTTCAAATCTCTGTCGTGGTTTGTTTGCTACAAGTTGGATATCACATCTTTTTGGATTATCAGGTTGCTGATAATTTGGTGTTTGGAGTCGGGATAAATTGTGGACAGCTTAAACTGTGATTTTAGGTTCACCAATTAGTCATCTACGAATCGGAGATTTTGGGTTTGAGCCATTGCAAAGTGTGTTATTCGCTTGCTAACAAGGTATTGCCTGGTGGGTTTCACCTGCTTTTCCTTCTTGTTGCAGAAAGGTATTTTCTTTAATTGCTATTGAATTTTCATAAAATGCTCTTCTTTTTATTTATTTATTTATTTTAGGGGGTTTAATTTCACTTTTATCCCCTTAATTACCACAATTTTTTCCCCTATGATTTCATATAGTCCTACTAGAGACAATTTTTACTTATGTGGTTCAATTGTCGACGATTGTAACCAAATTTGATTGGAAAGGGTAATTTTAAAATTGAAACAACTTAAATCATACGACAAAAACCCATTAAGTAAGTTGTGGGGTGTAGCTTATTCAAATTGGTAAGAAAAATTAGTTTTTTGTTGTATTGTTTAAGATATTCAAATTTATGAAATACGTTCTTTGGGTCAAGTTAGTTTTCAACTGTTATTTAGTTCTATAATCATTCTCCAATTGGACCACATGAAGATAAATTAGAAACTTTAGTGACTAAATAGACGAAAGTGATAGCTTAGGAATGAAATAGAAAAAATGGTGATAGTTTAGGGACGAAAGTGAAATTATCCTTCTTTTTTCCCCTTCTTATTTAACATGATAGATAGAGTTTAAATTAGTTTGATTGTTGCAAAAGTTAAGTTTCCTTAATTTTGAAAGATGGTCTGTCAAATTTGAAATTTAATTAGATATATCCGGTCTTCGTGAGAACCATTTGAATCAAGTAGTGTCCCAAGTACTAGTTGCAACTGAAAAATTCGAAAGCTTTTCTTTGTGGCGATAATGCCAAAATATCAAGTTGGCTTAGTTGTCTTGTCTTTATCTTGATCATGGTCCTTAGAGGCCTATCCGCATCTATGTGCTCTTTAAATTGTAACACGTTTTGATTCTCTTAAAGCTTAACACTGATTCTGTTACTTAAAATTAGTATTTTTATGGTTGATTTTGTGTTAATTTTTTCCCCTGAGAAAATTACTTTTGTTGAACTTTTGTTTTTAAAATTCACATGTTTGAATTTCACGAGCCTGCAATGTTTGGTTGTTCAACTACTATTTAATCTTGTGTCTTTACAGATATCTTTTCTATACAATTTTACCCTCTTAATATTGCATTTATCTTATCCTGGATATGAGTAAGTTCAAATATTGTCAGCTTTTGTACTAATTTTATTGCAATATTAATCATACTTAATTTGCACTATGGTTTATTTTATTGGTTACGAAGAGTCTTGTTTGATGTGGTTGTATGAGAGAACCAATGGAAGTCGGCTGCTTTGTTGTGATCTTATTTTTTCAATTGTTGTAAATGAGATCAGAAGCCTCAAGTTATTGTTGGCATTTTCAAATACTTCATGATCGATAAAACATTGTTGCCGTGTACTTGGTAGGCTTATTTTGTTTACTTCTTACGTTAAAATTGCCATTTTTTTTTTTCCAGCTGTCTACATAAAGATGTGACAAGTGTTTATCTTGAATCTTTATATACCATAGCCTTTGATCATTAACATCATCAATCTCTCTGTCGCTTCCTCTCCAACTTATTTCCACTGTTTAGAACTTGAGATGTAATGATGTTCAAGAAATTGATAATCTAACGGGATTCAATACCCATTTCAAAAGCAGCTTTGTCACGTTTATATTGATAGTACTTATAAGAATGGTTATAATTAGCATAAATGTAGGAATTTTTCCTATTATAATTTGTATCTGTGGCGTGTGGTTTTTATGTGACGTAATATCTTTCCAATGGGAAGGCTGAATTTTTCTAGTTTAAGTGTTGATGCATCCTCCTACCCACAAACTTCAGATGATTTTCCATCATTTCGAGCCATTTCGCTTCATATCTGAGCACACTCTTTGTGACATGTTTCTTTAAATAGCCTCTTTTTTCTTTTTTTCTTTTTCAAATAATAATAAAAGCTTGGCAATCTTTTCACAGGAGAAATCTATTCATTTGATTTTGTTTATGAGCATTTTGTCCTTTGACTAAGAAGTTTTGCTCGACATTTCGGGATTTTCATAAGGACCTTTGGTTCTCCTGTGGATGCGTTAGTTTCTCAAGATGTTAACAGTCCGATGACTTGAAGCGGCTTTATCCGAGCCATCACAATGTACATGTTATGTCTGGAAGATGTTTCTCTCTGAGCTTGGGAGCAGTCATTGAATTTCTACATATTCAAGATGATAAAAAATTGGCATCAAGCTCCAATTTAGTTCAACCTGCCGACAAGACTGATAACTTCAATGTGGAGAAGGAAGATAAATGCAAAGATCTAGATCAAACTGAACCAACCACTGTAACTTTTGAGAAATTTTTTCCCAAATGTGCAACATTTGCATGCTCTGGTAAGAAAGCATCCCTTGTTGTGTCTGCAAATGTGGAAGATGACATAAATGCTACAGTATTGGAGAAAAATGGCCATGAATCTATTAATCCTGCATGCCCTCAATCCATATCCTTGCCTGTAAGTTTGCACTATATTTGTTTTCATTTTATGTTTTTTTTTTTCTTCATATTATTACCAAGTCATGATGCTTGGATTCCTATCATGTGAGTTTGATGCTAGATTAATTCAAGACATAATCAATTGTCTTAAAACTTGCTCGTGTCATTTGCAAGTACTTGGGCAGTAGTTAGGTGGATGCTCTAATTGTAGTTAGGATGTTACTACAGATGCTATTTGGAAGTAGTTAATGGATTTTGATCATTATTTGCAATGCGTGTTTTTCAGTTTCTTACAAGTGTAGGGTATGCATGCCAGAGGCAGTTAGGGTTGAATCCTGTTACATTCTGAGGGAAGCATTTATGTGTGTATTAGGTGCCTCTTAAGTGTGTTCCACCTTCCCATTCGTTCTACCCGAGCCGGATTAGTTAAGATACTTTTTACAATTCTAATATATCTTAGGTAGACGATACTATAATGAATGCGTTTTTGTCCAAGTAACCCGTAATTGATTAGAAGTTGCATTGTATGTTAAGCGTGTGATTTATGTTGCAAGTTGCCACTAGTTGACTGAAATGGTTACTTATATGGTACCAATTCTTTCTAGTTTTCTCTTTTATCAACTTTTTTCTTTTGAAAAGAAAAAAGAAAATCTAAGCAAAACATTTTAAATTTTGGAGACATTGGACATCATTTCAGGCTGGCTGAAATTTCTTTTACCCTTGGCTTCTATATTAGATTGTTGTGTGGAAGCTGGTGATAACCAAAGATATAATTATATTTGGAATTTTATGTAATGGCTGTACAATCATGGACCCGATGGTGATTGAATGTACATGATGAGAACTAGTATCTTCCTCGAGCCACATTTTTTTTTGGACGATTCTGTTTATTCTTTTCTCTTCATGTTTTGCTTTCTTGCTGACTACTTCAATGCTAGTATCCGCCATGAAGGGTAGCCGGAGAAACAGGATGACACCTCCAGAGAAACCGACCGCCGATGGGCGCCTGATGTGTATGATCCTCCTCCATCAATATCTACATCCACATCTGGGAAGATCAAGAAACCACGGCCCAAGAGTGATAGTAAGAGGTATTATGATTATAAGAACGGAAAGAACAAGCAGAAGGGCAAACCTTCTAAAGGGAGCAGCAGTAAGGACAAGAAACACGTTCGAAAACACGGTGGGAGTTCTAACAAGTATTACCAAACACTAGACAATGATGACAGAGTGGTCGACTATAATGAGCCTTGCGGTGAATCGGGGGGTTTTGGTGTTGGTAGCCCAAACTCATATTGTGGGAGTAGTTTCCTTAAGAAATCTGTCAAAGAGTTGCATTTCTCCATTGCAGAGGCTACATGAGCCTTATCTTCAATCACCACCGAGTAGTCCTTTCTTCTCATTCATGGTGTTAATAAATAAAGTACTGTTATAGGGTCTTGTTGACTGTAGTTATAGTACTTCGGAAACTTTTGACAATTTTCTTCTGCAGTGCTGCTATTGGTAAATCTACATTGACATCCTCACAAACTTCGTGTTTGTCTCAGATGAGTTTTACAATCTAAGTTGCCCTTCTTTTTCCCTGGTTTAAAGGAAATTGTCGTGGTTTCTTGTTCTTCATCGATTCTAGTCGGTGGGTGTTCCTGGTTTATGTTATTTCGTGTGTGGTTGGTGTTGGAATTTTGACCACAGTTTATTATAAACCATTTTCCTACCCCTGTTCGGCCAGTGGGAAAAGTTCTCTATTGGGAAAGCTGGAACTGTATTGGGTTATATAATTAGGGCTGAAAGGCAAGTTGTGTGTTAAGTTTTTCAAGTTTGATTTGATAACTTACCGATTGTTAAATTATGTTTAAGTTTGATTTATTTACATAACGAGTCGATATTAAACAAGATTTTAACAAATTGATATGAGTTGAACAAGATTTTAACAAATTAACATGAGTTGAGCTCGAATAACTTAGATAAAGTTTGGTTTGCTTTTGGATACTCAATTATGTTTTTAAATTATAATTGGGATGAAAATTGTTAACTAAACATATTTTTAAAATACAATTCAAAATTATTTTTAAAACTCCTATCTTCTCTTTATTTTATTATTATTATTATTCAATCAATTAATTATTTTTTTTTTCTCTCTCATCTCTCTTCTCACATTTTTTCACATTTTATACATCAATCAATTTTAAAAAAAAAAATTACAAATCATTTCAAAATTATTTTTAAAACTTATAATCAAACAAATTTTCTCTTTTCAAATCATAATTTAAAAATTCAAAATATAACTCCACACTCAAATTATAATTTTAAAACTAATGTAAGCTTATTGATTCAAAAAGTAAATTATTTAAATTTAGTTTGAAAACTTAGCCAGTGTAAACATGTGTTTACCTTTACTTTTGGTTTGTGAAAAGATGATTTTTTTTAATAAAATTTATATATGTTCGGCAATTGTTTAAAAAAATCGTATTTTTTTCTCTTTGCATTAAATTTCTTTTGGGGAATTTTTTTTAAGGTCCTTGGTATTAAGATTTTACAGCATAAAGGACACTCAATATTTTCATGATATCTAAGGTCCCTCAACATTAATCCAAAAAAAATTCAATCTAGAGAATTTCTCTGAACAAATCACAGAGAAAATTCCAAATTTCTCTAGACACATCACAGAGAAAATTTCAAATTTCTCTGGACAACAATGAGTACTAGTGCTCTGCTTCAGAGAAAATTGAGTTGGTTCAAAGAAATTCTCTAGTTTGGTCCAGAAGAATATCTTGTCAATAATTGCCTTAAATCACATGTGGTTTTCGTTTTGGGAAAATAAAAGGAGCAACTTTGTAAATAAATTTTAATCAATGGACAAAAAAAGAAAAAAGAATTCAAATGAATTGGAGCACTGAGAGAAGAAATCTGTGGGTTATAAAATGAATTCAATTCTCAAGTTGACATCATTCAAAACATAAAAGAGAGTTCTTCAATATAACAAACAAAGCCTATATAATACTAACAGCATATCACCACCACCCAACATGTGTGGCAAATAAACTACCGCCTCAGGCTCTCCACGATGTAGTTCGCATAGAGATTCCTATAGAAGCAAAATGCACAATGAGATTAAGACCATAATCCATGCCAGATGAGATTGATGACAAGCACAACAACAAATTTGCTGAAATTCCCAAAGTCCAACAGGAAACTCCAAATATTAAAAATATAAAATAGATGTGAACTATCGATTCCACAGTAATACACTCAATGTGGAGATGTCAGGAACAACTATATTAATTGTCCCAAATTCGAATAAAAATAGTATAAACATTTTTATGCAATGTATCTGATAAGCTACTATTGTTTTGGGCATGAATGGATGATTTCCAAAGACAGCATTGGGTCACACACCCTGATATTGGAAACAACATCACATAAGCTAACATATACAATATATACCAGACAATTGAATAGTTATGATATTTATATGATGAACCCAATGGCTTTCTCTCTTAAATCTCAAGATATGTAACTAAAAATAAAGTTTTGTTTAAAAGAGAGATGCCAAGGGTTATCCTACCAAATAAATAAATTATTAAAACTAAATTAATTTTGTATTTTAAACTATTAAAATAGCTACACACTGAAGGTAAGCCCTTTTGGTTAGGGTTGCGCCACGAGTGGCTTCTACCAAATTCAGTTCAACCAAAACTTCATTAATAATGTGTCATCCATTGCTGTATTGGTTAGTCCATCTAAATCTAATACTGTGCAAATTAAGGAAGATGGGAAAAGAACACTGAAAGGGCGTAAAAATTCGTCACTTACATGGAATACTGGATCGCATCATAAGCATGTGAGGCAGGCAGAAAATCGTTAACTGCAACTTCCTTGTTCTCATTTTCTTGCCTAATTACTCGTTAAGAGAATAACATTCTTTCGCTACGTTCCTTTTGTACCCATTTTGTATATGTATGAGAGTTTAGAGAGAATAAGAGTTTGAGAGACAAATTTGTTGTGAGAAATAAAATGTGAGAGGGGTGGTATTTATAGGACTTGGGAGGGAGGAGTTAATTTATATATATATAAAAAAAAAAAATGATTGTTGGTGGAATTAATGGTTATACGACTCTTTCAAATTGTTTTGATTTAAATTTTTGACCATCGCACTGACAATGGGGGCAGGGAGCCATTGGGGTCAGGTCGAGCCAGATGGGAAAGAAAATTTCGGGGCGATCTCACGGGATGGGTCACACTCCATAACACACCAGGGTCGGGTCGGGCTCTAGAACACATAGCTCAGGGTCTTAGGTTGGGTTTAGGCTCAAGCCTAGTTAGGCCTACCCAGGGCACGAACGGACTTGGGGTGTGCCGCGAGCTCATGGGCTAAATTTACACCCCTATATGTGGGAAGTGGTTATGAGATATATGATTAGTGGTTATGATATATGTGATATTGATTATGAAACAAAGGGTGCTGGTTATGAGATGTGGTTATAATATATGTGGGTAAAGGTAATGAGATATATGATTAGTGATTACGAGATATGTGATTTTGGTTATGAGCAGAGTGGTATAGTTATAAGTCAAAGGGTGTTTGGTTACGAGATATGTGATTAGTAGTTATGATATATGTGATGTTGGTTATGAGATATGTGGGTAATGGTTATGAGTAAAGTGGTGTCAAAGGGTGTTTGGTTATGCTATATGTATTAGTGGTTATAAGATATGTGGGTAATGGTTATGAGCAAAGTGGTGTCAAATGGTGTTTGGTTATGCTATATGCGTTAGTGGTTATGAGATATGTGGGTAATTGTCATGAGCAAAGTGGTGTGGGTGTTTGATTATGCTATATGTGTTAGTGGTTATGAGATATGTGGCTAATGGTTATGAGCAAAATAGTGTCAAAGGGTATTTGGTTATGCTATATGTGTTAGTGGTTATGAGATATGTGGGTAATAGTTATGAGTAAAGTGGTGTCAAAAGGTGTTTGGTTATGCTATATGTATTAGTGGTTATGAGATGTGTGGGTAATGGTTATGAGTGGTTATGAGATATGTGGGTAATGGTTATGAGCAAGGTGGTGTCAAAGGGTGTTTGGTTATGCTATATGTGTTAGTGGTTATGAGATATGTGGGTAATGGTTATGAGTAGTTATAAGATATATGGGTAATGGTTATGAGCAAGGTGGTGTCAAATGGTGTTTGGTTATGCTATATGTGTCAGTGGTTATGAGATATGTGGGTAATGGTTATAAGCAAAGTGGTGTCACAGGGTGTTTGGTTATGTTATATGTGTTAGTGGTTATGAGATATGTGGGTAATGGTTATGAGCAAAGTGGTGTCAAAGGGTGTTTGGTTATGCTATATATGTTAGTGGTTATGAGATATGTGGGTAATGGTTATGAGTGGTTATGAGATATGTGGGTAATGGTTATGAGCAAAGTGGTGTCAAAGGGTGTTTGGTTATACTATATGTGTTAGTGGTTATGAGATATGTGGGTAATGGTTATGAGCAAAGTGGTGTCAAAGGGTGTGGTTATGCTATATGTATTAATGGTTATGAGTTATGAGATATTGGTTATGTGACTAGTGGTTGTGAGATATGTGATGTTGGTTATTAGATATGTAACTAGTAGTTATGAGATATGTGATGTTGGTTATGATCAAAGTGATGTGGTTATGAGCAAAAATGTGTTAATTATAAGATATGTGATTAGTGGTTATGAGATATGTGATATTGGTTATGACAAAAAGGGATTAGTTATGAGATGTGGTTATGAGATATGTGATATTGGTTATGACTCAAAGGGATTTGTTATGAGATGTGGTTATGATGTATGTGGGTAGTAGTTATGAGATGTGTGATTAGTGGTTATGAGATATGTGATATTGGTTATGACAAAAAGGTGTTGGTTACGAGATATGTGACTAGTGGTTATAAGATATGTGATGTTGGTTATGACTCAAAGGGATTGGTTATGAGATGTGGTTATAAGATATGTGATCAATAGTTATGAGATATGTAATATTTGTTATGATCAAAGTGGTGTTGGTTATGAAATATGTGATTATGATTATGAAATATGTGATATTAGTTATGAACAAATTGGTGTTGGTTATGAGATGTGGTTATGAAATATGTGATATTAGTTATGAACAAAATGGTATTGGTTATGAGATGCAGTTATAGCTAAGTTATGATCAATTTGATTATAGTTATGAAGAAATATGATTTTAGCTCATAACTATAAAAAGTGACCTATTTAGCCGGTCACTTTTAATGATGTGGCTCAATCCTAACCATTGATTTTGTATGTACTATACATTTTTTATACAAAATGTACTATAGACTTTCCCATCACGTGACACTATCTTCCACCAATCACAAATGTATACGCCCTCTATTGTTAACCAAACAACCAACATAAAGTAGTGAATCCTACTGTATTCAAAAATTACATGGCATATACTCTATCTGTATACAAAAATTACTCCATTTTTTTTGACTTGCTACAGTGCACAAAAGTCAATTTTTGTTTATACCCCGCTCCAATTGAGACTTGCCATTTTGACACAATCATTTGCCAAATTCAACTAACTTCTAAATTTGTTAACAATTTGACTACTACATTTCAAACTTTTCAACTACCATTCCCCAACCAAACTTCCAACTATTTTAATTTTACCAACCCAAAAAGAATTTGTTGTTGACAAAAAAAAAAAAAAATACCCAAGACGTTGTTGACATTGATCAACCATTTTTATTGTTGTTGATTTGTGAAGTTTTGGTACCAAAATATTGTTGATTTTTTAAAATAGTTGATTTTGGTACCAATTTTGAAAGATGACGTTGCCAAATCTGGAGGCAAATTTGGCTTTGCTATTTTTTGGCTAGAGCTTTGACACACCATTGGAGCACGACTTTTGTGAAGCCGAGCCACTTTTTGGCTTTGGCATGACCAATGGCACAAGTATTGGAGATGCTCTAACACTATTCATGTGAGCTAAAATCGCAACTGTAGAAGCTAGAGACAAAACTTGATTCCAAAGTAAAAGGAAAGACATACAATGAGACACAAAAACCCAAACAAAATAACATATTAATTTTTGTTCGATTTTTCATATATTTCTAGTGATTTTTTTAATATTTAAGTCCATTTATTTTACTTCTTAGATGCATTATTTAAAAAATATAAAGAATTGTTTAAAATATAATTAAAAAAATCATTAAAAATAAGCGAAAACTCATCTAAAAATAATTTTTAAAAAATCTAACCAAACAACATCAAGGCTTTTAATTTTAATTATGCTCTACATTAATGATGTTTTCAACCTTAATTTATTTCTTAGATGGCATCATCATCATCTCGGCGATCGATGGACATGGGGAAAAGAAACAGAGGAGGACCGGGCATGGTGAGATGAGGTACAAAAAATTCATAGCCGAATGTATATGATAAATATTTCTTCTTATGCGCTGCTGAGTATAGCCGTTCTTACAACATCAAAGAATGGTACATGCTCAACATATCCAGCAATAATAATAATGAGAAAGAGAGAAAGGGGATAAGCGGAAAAATATTTGTTCAGAACTTCCCAACTCAAGAACTTCAAACAACTCGTCTTGCTGTCAATCACGATGAGCGGCACAGGGGAGAAAATCCAGCAGTTCTCCCTCTCATTGTGAAGTTGGAGAATACTAATAGTAAAGCTGACCGTGGATATGCTATAGGTTCGGAGGGAGTTGTGATAATGAAGATGGATGGCCTTGCATTGTAATCTATATTGATGTTAGTCATCCAGAGAAGGGTTGGAACAAAGGTCTTCGTACAGTCTATGGCAGGTCAAATGCTGCCGTGGTGGTTGTCTTTGGTGGCAATGCAAACAATATTCCCGGTATTTGTTGTGAATTTTTAAACACCAATTAAAAAGAAGAAGAAGAAGGCAACATAAAAAGAAAGGGGAAGGGTAAGTGGCGTCCTTTGTAACGTGATGCTCCTTCTCTTAGCGGTCAAAATTTATTTGCAACAACTGCTCTTGATGGAAAGATTTTGGTTGGCTCCAGAGCATCGAGAGTTCTTTTTATGTTTGATGTTGGCTCTTGATGTGCACTTTGGGCAATCTATAAGCAAACCGATTCTCGTGGGCACTAAAATTTACTAGACTGAATGTGATTTTCCACAACTTCATATTTGTGGTTTTGTACATGGAAACAAGTTATCGGTACCCAATGCAGATTTCAAGATTTGCTAATATCTAAGTGCCACTTCTGATGATATCAATGTAATGAACATGACCCAAACACATCTGGCCGATGATGTGTTTTGCATGGTGTGGCTCGACAATGCGAGTTTTCTTCTTCATTGCAACGTAGTTCGAATTTCTACAACAATCGGTGTATCTGTCTTGCTGTCATTCTTATGGGTTCTATCAACTGACTTCCTTCCTAGATTGCCTATCTTAAATGCATCCCTCCCTGTTGTAAGCGCACGTCTTGCTTCCCTGTTTTGTTTGCTTATTTGTTGTTTAGTTTGATATCTAATCCCAAATAACACTACTAGTAATATCTGAATTTTCAATTATGTAAGTGAATTCTTGTCACGCCTACTGCGGAATTATTTTTCTTATTACTTTTTTGACCTAAAATCTTTTTTCAAGATTCATGAGTAGATGGTAGTTTTTTGTCCGTGGCCTATAAATTGTGATAATTTAAATTAAGATATCCGTTCATCCTATTTAGAGAAATTGTTTTGCTATGATATATAAATTGGACTCATTAACTAGTTTAGATGTGTCCGTGTTTACTTATTTTAATTTGTAATATTTCATATTAGTATATTTTTTTAATCTATACATGATGAGTCGTTTTGGTATTGAAATTTCATTAGCTTGTCATATTATTTTTCATATGTATATATTATGTCGTTCTTTTTTGAGCAAGAAAGCCATAGCCCCTCAAGTTTGACACTTGTTTTATATTAGCCCCTATAGTATCAATTATGACAATTTAGCTCCTTAATTTTCAATAATGAATCAATTTAGTCCCTAAGCCTAAATATAAATAATCATAAGCCCAAAAGTTTTATTAATTATTGTAAGGCCATATCTATTTAGTAGTTAATGTATCAAGCCTTAGTGTGTGAGGTGAAGTTTGTTTCAATTCTCCTTTATGCCTTTAAATAAGATTATAAATAAATTGAAACAAACTTAACTTAACACACTAAGACTTGATACATTAACTATTAAATAGATAGAGCCTTAACTGTAATTAATAAAACTTTTGGGCTGATAGAGCCTTCACTTGCAGTGGACAGTGCTTGAACCACACGCATTGTCTAGAAAAGAAAAGAAAAGAAAAAATTACAAAACAAACCAACCGATTGGCGTAATATTGCTACAGATATCTCAAATGACTTCTCTAATTTTATCTCTCCTGCTACTTCTTCACCTCTTACCTCATCTCCCACAACACAGTTCTTCAACAACCCAGAATTCATCAAGAACACAAAAACCCCTCCTTCCTCCCCCCACTCTCTAGAAGAAAAAAAGAAAAAAAGAAAAAGAGAGGACCACCTCCAGCGACCACCATCTGAAGCAAACCACCGGCGCAAAAATGAAAAAAAAAATAAATATGAAAATTTCCAACTTGTTTTCTAACAAAACCCTTTGGATTTCTTTTTCTTTTGTTGCTCAATCTCTGTTACTTGTTGAATTCAAGTTATGGGGATTCCAAGGCCTAGAATGTGAATAAGGAAGGGAGGAAGGAGTGTATGTGTGGCTCCCTCTACATAAATTCCCCCTTGACATCAAAATAGCAATCAACCTCTGTGCCAAAAATGTCATATGTCACACTTTGAAGGGCAACAAATAAATAAATAACTGTCATGTGTCAAATAACTATCATGTGTCATATTTTTAAAGGCAAAATTATAAATTTACTCAACTCTGTGAATTAATCTCATCAAATTTAGCGATAAAAAAATTAACGATATTATCAATTAGATTAAATTGACACAAAATTTAAAATTAAGGATAAAAAATGAGTAATAAAAAGTAATCAAAATAACACTAGTTATAAAATATGAGAACTGTCCGTATATTTTGCTCAAAAATATAATAATAATAATACAAGACATGAGGCAATATAAGAATAGAAAATGTGGCGTTGAGTAGCTCTGAAGAGATGGAGTTCACAGAAGAAGCTATCTTTGGTAATCCTCTCTTATATATATATATATATATTTCAGGTGTTGCATTGAAAGATTTCGCCATCAGCTGCATCTGAGTGAGATGCCTACACCTTACAATTGATTTAACCTCACCCAAATTCCATTCTCCTTTTTGATTGTTTCATTTACAATAAATAGTAATAATAATATAAAAGATCCGAGATGTGTAATCTAGTAAAAAAGTCCACATTACTATTATCACATTGTCGTTTTTAATTCTTGATTAACTACAACCTCATCATTTTAATCCCTTTAAATAGTTTTAACCCAACCAAGTTAAATTGTTGTGTCAGCCAAGGGTTGTTATGAATTATAATCTTTATGATTAGTAGTTTTTGGTAACAATGTCATTTGCTTCTTGACCACTATAAGATGCCGATGATGGGAACAAAGTGCAGTTCTTTTCAATTAGTGAAAGAAGAAAATTTATTGATGAAAATGAAATGAACACTTTACATCAATAAGTCAAGGTGACAAAATATTTCATTGCTGACTAAGCGTATCTCAACTAAGTAGCCTTATACAAAGCAAGCAAATCATGTGCATACCCAGACATAAAAATAAAAAATCCCAAGGTTAGCAAGGCACCAACCAAAGACCACCAAAGAAAATAAACCAGAAAAACAAACACCATCTAAATAAATCTAAACAATCCAGCCAACAAAACTCAACAAGGCCAACAACAACCTACCAAGTAATAGAAGTCATCAATCCAAAGCAGGAAGCTGCCACCCACCCATTCTGATTTGCTCAACCACCAAAAACTGAAGACACCCCTTGAAACATGAACAGACCTTGATCAACCCATATCGTTACTACTCCTAACAAGAATTTGCAACCCATAGCAAAAAAATCGGAAAAAATGCTCACAAAACTATCTATTTGCAAAATCACAGCATGTATGAACCTCTATCTGCGTAATCGGATTTGCAGAAAATTGAGTACAAAGTCATTCACCGTATAATCCTTGAAAATATTATTGGCCTTGGACCAACATGCTACTCTCAATTTAATCGCTTCAGTAATGGAATACCAACTGGGTTGAATTCTTTCAAAAACTAATAGCGAACCCAATTGACCATAAAATTGCTAAAGGAATTACCTTCCAAACAGCTCTATCCTTTTTCCTGATAGCAATCCCCTGCTGCTACAAAGACAAACCAAATCCTTGAAAATATTTTGAGTCCTTCAGACCTTTTTGTTATCAAAACGCTTGCAAGTCAATTTGCTGAAGCCTTCTAGTAGTGTTTGTTACGTTCTCTCATCTTTCAATTTGATTTTATGGTTACTCACAGAAATCAGAAGTTGGCCAAAAATTCAATTAGTATGATTATCTGAGTTTGTACCAATATTCTAGACATTCAATTATCAATCAATTTTCCCAAGAATATTAAAAATAGCAGGAAAAAAAAAGTACTTGAAAGGCGTAACTAAAATAGCCAATTAACTGTAGGAACACAAGGCATACTGAACCAATTAAAAAGAGCAAGCTCCAAAAAACAGGAAAAAAACAGAGCATATATTACAATTCTATACCTGACTCACTGCATGGAAAAAATAGCTATGAATAAACCAAATTAAATAGCTACCGATCCACAAGCCAACTATTAGAATCCAACAGAACAAGGTATCAGCAAGTCAATAACTAACCATGCAGCCATACATTGCTTTTTCTTAGGACTTGGGAAGAACTTGCATCAGGCGATAAAAGGGAAGGGAAAATATGTAGCATGCAACTACTCACCAGAACACGGTATGATCTAATCCTCAAACCGAATAGGAAAGTTCAACTAATGCCTTGAACCAAATACAAAAACTACATGTCACTAGTAACTCAAAAATATTAAAAAGAATAAGAAACTAAATAACCCCAAGCTAAATCACACTATCACGGCTCAACGCAATTCACCGTTACTATTAAATAATACCTAAGTTCATGTTCTTCAAGATCTATAATTACCCAAGACATAAGTTCAGATCAAAACTTAATTAAAAGTAATTTTAAGATAAAACATAATTTTAAACAAGTTTTCCCAATCCATGCTGTTAAAACATAAGTTTTTGCTAAATTTAAAAATTAAAAACCCACTCCATGCTGTTAGAAAATTCCAAAACCCTTCAGAGATCAACTATTATATCGTAAGTTCAAACCCAATTGGTTTTACTTGATTTGCTTATCAAAATAATTATTTACAATTAATTATATCCAAACAGGTCGCTTTCTGCAGCACTTTAAAGAAATTAATGGTTCTCTTAGTATACCTAAGCAATCAACGCAAGGCCAAAAATGTAAGAAACTAGACTCGTAACCGGTTCTAATGACGCTGATTTGATAATTTTCAGATTTATACCCAAAGAGAATGACACTTCCGAAGTTACTATTTTGTATTAGTTTCCTGGACAGATTTGAATGCATCAGTTTATATGGATTTTGACTTCCAAAAATTATAAGAAAATTCTGGTATGCTATTCAATATGTAATTAATGTACTGCAAAAATTTCAATTCAGAATTCATCTTTTTGATATGATCCCTCGATTTTTAAAGTTTGTGTTTGTGTGTAGAATTTTTGGACTAAGAATTACACTCATTCTTTACACACAATTTATCTCAGCAGATTTCTTAACAGTATATGTATATACAAAACACATACACCTACAACCTCTCCATCAAAGAATTAAACAATTATAGAATAAGGATGAAGAACAAAGAAAAAAGAAAAGAAAACCTAGGAGGCCTATCCTTTGATACACACAACACAACACATCCAATCCTTAGTTGCAACCTTTTGTTTCTCTTCTCTCTCTCACGGTTGCTGCTACTAGGGAAATTCTTAAAAGAGCTAGGTTTTTTTTTTCTTTGTTATAAATGACATAAAAGACTCTAAATAATTATCTTTTGTTTTATTATAGTTTCTCTCCATTAATTTAAATAAAATACAACTATTATTAATTTATTAGATCAAAATATACCCCCCGCCCCCCATCTTTTATAATAAATCTTGCCTTTAAATTAAAGGCTTTCACCATAAATTTATAAATTAAAGGCTTTCACCATAAATTTATAAATTAATTAAAAGACCCCTCCAAATATTTAATTTGCATTTTAGAATTCACCACCAAAATATTTGAGATTGTAAAATTATTATTACTTTTATTATTTATTGGGTTTTCACAGTTTCGAAAGTGGGTTAAATATCAACTATTAAAAAGGTGGGTATTTGACTCATTTGGTCTGAAGGTTTGGGTTTCATCGATGATGTTTGTTCTGTTTTTAAGCAAGTTTCATTTCATTTCTACCAAATTTACCTTTGATATCTTTTCTTTTGTTTATGCTTTTATTTTATTTTTTTGAGGGGGCTATATTCCAGGTAGATTGGTGGTGGTTTGAAGGGAACTCCTCTTCCGTGGTGAGTTTCATGGCAACCTAGCTACTGGTGATGGTGTTGCGAAGTCGAATGGTTAGGTTTGTCAACTTTACTAATTTTGCTAGCCTCCCATTGCAAGTTGATTTCGAAGCTGATTTGAAGAAAGATATTGAGGATTTCAAACAACTCGTTCTGAAGATAAAACTGTCCGAAAACTCAACTACTCCTGTTGCTTTGACTTCGTTTTGCCGTCTTTATGATAAAAGCCCAACTAAACAGGGGAGCTAAGTTTGTGTACGTATTCATGTTATTTATTATATTTGTATGCACATAAATTTTTGAAAATGATATACATTCATGCATTCTTCATATTTTTAATATTGACTCTTTGATTTTTATTTTCAGGGACTTAACTTTCTTCATTTACAATAACGCCCTTTTTCATGATGATAACGACTGTTCATGACTTTTATCAAGGGCAAGTTGCGCACCGGTCTATCTATTCTTCATTTCGATAGGGGTGTTGTTAATATGAGTGGGTGGTAGAGTATTTTGCAAGATCCGCGATTTGCTGTATTGGAACTTGCTAGCAAACGTTCTAATCAAAGCCTTCGGTATTATTAAATTTCATAGGAACTTTATGGTGAACGTAGACAGTTATTTGGTGAGTCATTTTTTCTCTGTCTACTTTCATATTTTATATATTGAAATGTATTATATACTTACATATACTAATTGCTAATTTATTTATTGATGTTGTAATGCAAAAAATACCAAAATTTCGTCAGATAAAACATGCTACGAAGTTACTAAGGGAAGCATTTCCCGACTTTCCAGCAAAGTTTTTTTATCGGGTTGCCACTCGTATTCGAAATCATCAATACAACTTTGGATGAGCTCTAGTGTTATTTACTTTATATAAGTTCTGTTCCTTTGATTTTCGTTATTTAATAGTACAAGCCAATCCTGTTATTTTTATTTTTGGATTTACTATGCTTTCTGATAACTTGTACATGGTTTGGTGTCACACATCCGAGGAACGTGTTCTACCTTTTAAGAAATGCGAATTTCAGCTTTCACACCGTCCAAATAAGTTGCATCTTTGTAGAAATTTTGGTGTCCGTTTTGAAATTATTGTAAAAGTAAAGTGCTGCTTTAACTATTGTTTTTTAGTATTAGGTTTTGTTTTTATATATATACATTTATATGTTTTTGTTCTCATTATTATCATTCTATAATTTATTTGAAATTTGCATTTATTTAGCCTTGGCAATGTTGTGCGGTTCTTGTGCTGTCATTTTGCTTTTGTAAATTTTTTTTTTGGATGACACGAACAATTATGATGGTTGTCTTTCGGATGACTGTAAAACAAGCTATGGTGGTTTTTGTGAGGATGATTGCTACTTTGAATATGTTGATGGATGACTGTATTTTTCATACTCTTGGCTTCTTAGAACCTGATATATTTTATTTTTTACAATGAAAAAGTAATTGTATTCTGTCTTATTAGTTTTGTTTGATGCTTGTTCTCATTTTAATCTTAAATTTGGAATCTTTTGAATTTGATATGATTTTTTTTAATGTTTTTTCTTATTGAATTCATAAATTCTAGAATATATACAAACCAACTTGTTTAGTAGTTTTTAGTTTGATTTACATAAATAGTTCTGAATTTTTTTTTATATAAATGTAAAAATTAATTTGGTAAAAAAAAAAAAATTAAACACTTATTATTTTTACATAATTTTATATTTTGATATTTTTAAAAATGTTTTTTTTTATATTTATTTTTATTAAATTAGTTTCCAATTTTTTCAAAAAAATTTCTAAACAAAATCAAGCCTAAGGCCTTTGTTTTTGCTAGTTTTTCCATATGATTGATTACTGTACATCTTGACCGTATTGAGCGTTAATTGATGAAACATTTGGTTAGCTAATTGTTCTATTAAAATGTAAATTTTTGTTATTGTGGAAATATTAATATATTATCTAGTTTTGGATTAAACAAAAAAAATTGGCAGTTGTCAAAATGTTCCAACAAGACAGGAACACTAAGATGCTGCCAAATGCAACTCCAACTAGAAAAAAGAAATGGGAATCCAACCAAAATCATAATCCAAAACTAGAAAACAAATTAATTCTTCCATAATAACAAAAATTTACATTTCAATAGAACAACTAGCTAACCAAATGTTTCATCAATCAACACTCAGGGGTTGTTTGAGATGATCTAAATAAGTGCACTTTTTATCTTTTTACGAAAAGATGTGCAGAAAAAAAAGAAAGTGAATGAAAAAAAAAAAAAAAAAAAAAAGATATATATGGGGATGCCAAACCACCCCTCAATCCGGTCGAGATGCATAGTAATCAATCATACGGAAAAACACTCAATCCGGTCGAGATGCATGGTAATCAATCATATGAAAAAACTAGCAAAAACAAAGACCTTATGTTTGATTTTATTCAGAAATTTTTTGAACAAATTGGAAACTAATTTAATAAAAATAAATATAAAAAAAAAGTTTTTAAATTTTTTAAAAATTAATTCTGGTTACCAAAAGATAAAAGATAAATAATAAGAGTTTAATATTTTTTTATTTATTTTACCAAATTAATTTTTACATTTATAAAAAAAAAATTCAGAAATATGTTTCTGAAAATCAAACTAAAAACTACTAAACAAGTTGGTTTGTATATATTCTAGAATTCTCTAAATTCAATAACCAATAACATTTAAAAAAAAATCATCATATCAAATTCAAAACATTTCAAATTTAAAATTCAAATGAGAAGAAGCATCCAACAAAACTGATAAGATAGAATACAACCACTTTTTCATTTTAAAAAACAAAACGAATCATGTTCTAAGAAGCCAAAAACATGAAAAATACAGTCATCCACCAACATATTCAAAGTTGCAATCATCCTCACCAAAAAAAAAACCACCATAACTTGTTTTACAATCATCCAAAAGACAACCATCATAATTATTCGAGTCCTCCAACAAAAAAAAAAAAAAACCTTAAAGAAGCAAAATGACAGCACAAAAACACGAACCGCACATAGCATTGCCAAGCATAAATAAATGCAAATTACAAATAAATTATACAATGATAATAATAATAATAATGTGAACAAAAACATCTAAGTGTATATATATAAAAACAAAGCCTAATACTAAAAACAACAGTTAAAGTAGCTATTCACTTTTACAATAATAACATCATAAAGGAGGCCAAAATTTCTACAAAGATGCAACTTACTTGGACAGTGTAAAAGTTGAAATTGGCATTTCATGAAAAGGTAGAACACGTTCCTCGTGTCATAGACTAGGCGCTTGTCATCCTCCCGAGAAGCCAGCTCCACTAGTGGTACTGCATACCCCGTAAATTATGCCCACGAACCAACTCAAGAGATGTGATAGAGATCTACCCTGCTTGCCTTGCTGCTCACAAACTAATACACTTACAAGGCGCTTGGTGTAGAACTCACATCCCTAATAAGTCGGTACGTGACATGGTACCACTACCAATCCTTGACGCCTACGTCAGGGGGCATTACCCTGCTTGCCTCCATGCATGTCCATTCCCTTACTCACATGAAACCCGCCCCGGCACAAACACCACCGTTGGTGTGGACCCCACAATGAAGGTGCTTGGTGTAAGTCCCACGTACCGTCCCATCACAGTGCCCCTAGGTTGGCTTTGATACCACTTGCCACGGACTGGGCGCTTGTCATCCTCCCAAGAAGCCAGCTCCATGAGTGGTACTGCATACCCCGTGAATTATGCCTATGGACCAACTCAGGATAGGCGATAGGGATCTACCCTGTCTGCCTTGCTGCTCACAAACTAATGCGCTTGCAAGGTGTTTGGTGTAGAACTCGCATCCCTAATAAGTTGATACGTGACACTCAGATGTGTGACACCAAACCATAAGGTCTAAAACATTCAAAAAAATACAAGTTACCAGAAAGTAAAGTAAATCCAAAAATAAAAAATAACAGCATTGGCTTATACTATAAAATAACAAAAACCAAAGGAAAAGAACTTTATATAAAGTAAAATAAAACTAGAGTTCACCCAAAGTTATACTAATGACTTCGAATACCAATGGCAACTCAATAAAAAACTTGGTCGGAAAGTTGAAAAATGCTTTCCTTAGTAACTTGGTAGCATGTTTCATCTGATGAAATTCTGATATTTTTTGCATTACAACATCAATAAATAAATTAACAATTATTATATGTAAGTATATAGTGCACTTCAATATATAAAATATGAAAGTAGACAGAGAAAAAATGACTCACCAAATGACTGTCTACGTGTACCATAAAGTTTTTATGAAATTTAACAATACCGAAGGCTTTGTTGTATGACTGATTGGGGCGTTTGCTAACAAGTTCCAATGCAACAAATCGCGGATCTTGCAAAATACTCTACCACCCACTCATATTAACAACACCTCTACCGAAATGAGGAATAGATAGACCAATGCGCAGCTTGGTCTTAATAAAAGTCCTAAACGCTAATGAACAGATGGCAACCGTCGTTATCATCATGAAAAAATGCGTTACTGTAAATGCAGAAAGCTAAGTCCCTAAAAATAAGAAGAAAATAAATATCAAGTATTAAAAATACGAAGAATGCATGAATGTATATTATTTTCAAAAATTTATGTACATACAAACATAATAACATGAATACGTACACAAGCTTAGCTCCGCTGGTTAGTTGGGCTTTATCACAAAGATGGCAAAACAAAATCAAAGCAACATGAGTAGTTGAGTTTCCAGACAGTTTTATCTTCAGAACGAGTAGTTTGAAATCCTCAATATCTTTCTTCAAACCAGCTTTGAAATCGACTTGCGACGGGAGGCTAGCAAATTGGTCAAATTGACAAACTTGACCATTCAACATCGCGACACCATCACCCCAGTAGCTAGGTTGCCATAAAACTCACCACAATAGAGGATTTCCTTCAAACCACCACCAATCTGCCTGGAACATAACAACCCCCACCCAAAACAAAAAAAAAAAAAACAAAAACAAAAAGCATAAACAAAAGAAAAGATATCAAAGGCAAATTTAATAGAAATGAAATGAAACTTGCTTAAAAACAGAGCAAACATCGTCGCCGAAACCCAGAACCTTCAGACCAAATGAGTCAAATACCCACCTTTTCAATAGTCGGTATTTAACCCACTTTCGAAACGGTCGTGGAATTCTTTCGGTGATGGAGACACATTTCTAGCGATTTAGTTTTTCCAAAAAATATGTTCTCAGAAAAGTAGAATGCGTTAGCAAACGCATTCTCTTAAGATGCAGAGCTTCTTTCTCAATTTCTTCTTCTGAAATACTGATCGAAACATTATTGAACTGATCATCTTCAAAACCACACAAGAAAGTATATCCTTGCTTTACTTTCTCTTCTTCCTCTCCTTCTAGTTCAAAACTCTACTCTGTGAATTTATTTTTGCTTTCTTTTCTACCCATAGAACATTACGCCTTCATCTTCTCAACGGGTTCTTCATAAAAAAATAAAAACAAATAAATAAAAAAATTAACAGTTGAAAGAAGGGAAAAAAAATTGCATAAAAATAAACAAGTACCCCCTTAACATCCATGGAAGAGCAGTTGAAGATTTTCAAGCTTTTGTGTTTGTAATCAAATATGGAGTATATAAACAAGAACAAAGAGACAAGTTCTGAGAGTCAAATATGAAGGAGTATATAAACAAGAACGAAGAGACAAGTTCTGAGAATAACAAAGAGAAAGAGAAGCTATAGATAGGGCTTTGAGAAATAAAGCATTTATGGTGAGCTCCGTAGAGAGACAAGCTCTGAAAAGAACAAAGAGAAAGAGAAGCGAGAGGGGTTGGGATACTCTGTTCCCTTTCCCTGTCCCAATCCTTTGTCCCGTTCTCCATCTTGCTCCCTCCGGCCAGGTTTGTGTCTCCAACAGAATCGGGCGACAAACCCCTCTTCAATCTCCAACCAGACCTACATTCTCCTCCATTTTCTGACCCCTCAGCAGAGAGAGCATTTATTGCAAGACACATTATGAGAAGAACAAAGAGAAAGAGAAGTGAGTCCCTCTCTCAAGTTCGCACGAGTCAGTCACTAATTTATTACCAACTTTAACTCTGTTAAATATGGTAATTGTACAATAGAAGTCCCCTTTTTGGGTTAACCTTTTCTCTTATTATCGATTTATTAATTGGGACTTTTACTATTTGGTTGGAACAATATATTAAGGTATGAAGATATTATACAAATACAAAATGTACTCAAGAAATCTTTGTACACGTATACATGTCATACTTAAAAACAGTGGTCTGTCAATTGATAAAGACTTGAAATGAAATTTGTAACCATTAAGATGACAAGAATGTCATATTTCAGATATTAGAGAATGTAGAGAATTTTCTCATCTTTTCGTTTTCCACTGTAAGTTGCAAATACAAAATGTCATGGAACCAAAATTTGGGTCACGAATTACCTGTGTTGTTTAAGAATTGGAGTCTTCCAACTACTCTTCACCAAAGTTGATGCGTACTTCGAAAGTCTTCCAACACTTGCATTGAGCATAGATGATCCACACCTAAAAATTGAATGAACCACTATCAAAAACAACTTCACAGAATCAATGTTGATTCATCCATTGATCAACATTTCTTTAGCAAGTGAATCTTGTTTGCTAAATTTTCCTCTTCACCACAGACCTTGTGCTTTGATTTTTTAATCCTCATCTCAAGATCAAGCAATATATACCTGTTGTCATTTATCACTACAAAAGGTTAAATATTCAAAATAAAATTATATAGCACTACAAACAAAACATAAGAATCAGTTAATAATTTCTTCAAATTATATAACTGTAAACAATTAGATAAAATATTTCTCAAGTACAAACTAAATACAATGAATAGTTACAGACCAACAAATTTGCTTTTTGAGATTTGTAATTACATTTTTGAATGACATTATAAACCTCTATATTTTGTTGTTCGTTAGATTTCATATTTGTTGGGTGGGTAATACAATGCAAAGACGCCCATCTCTTCATAGAGAGATAGACCAGTAATATGACCACACTATCCCTTGAGGCAATTGTCAAAAATAACCTACTCATATAGATTCATTGTTAGATAATCCACAATATTAGCTAACACATACATATAGATGTATATGATATTAGAGGGGCAAAAAAGAAAGAAAGGCATAGGTTGTGGAGTCCATTAAGAAAGAGAAACATAAAAATGGGAAGGAAATGATGAAGTAACTGATGAAACCAAATATTGCATTTGGGCCTTCCATTTTTGAATTAATTTCTTTTTCTTTTCAACTGGGTTTGTGTTTAATTACATATGCATAACAATCAATTCACTACGTTACCAATTGAATTTAGTAACTTCTTGGCTGAGAACTTTAACACTGTGTTTGGATTGAGGGATTTGGAGAACTCATTTCTCTCATAACTTTTATTTTCAATCTTCCCAAAAGTGAAGAGATTGGAGAGAAAAAAACCCACAAATGTTTATATTTTCATAATATCAATTTTACCCTATAAAAATAAAAAGAAATAAAATGATTGAAAATATAAAAAGGTTATTTTGGTAATATAACATAAAATTTCTTTTCTTTTCTCTTAGAGAAATTACAATCATTTCTTTTCTTTTCTTTTCTCTTATTACTTAAGTAATCATTTCTTTTCTTTTCTCTCCTAAGTTACCAAACATAGATGAAGAATACAAAAGAAATTAGAGCACTAAAAATACTGTTTTTATTTTTATTTTTTCCTTTTAACTTATATGTGTCCAAGAAATTTTATTATCACCAAAAAGGAACATAGCACATGCAAATAAATTTCTCATACAAACAACTTTAATAATTTCATATTCCATCATCTACAGGATTTTTGCTTCTTGAACTGGGTTGATGATATCTTTGGAAATGTTAATTCTTTTGACATTGTTTGATCTGTTTAACTTCAGACTCTTGTTGGGCATTATTTTTGTTTTCTGTTCTCTTTTTTAAAATAATGCTTCAGTGTTTTTCTGTTTATTGTATTGAAAATGAGGATTCAAGATCAATGTTGAATTATTATTTGAGTAGCTTGGATATGGAAGTTTGCTTTTCTACAACCAAACATAAGCTATGCAACACTCATGCAATTATCAGTTTAATCTTAACCCCTATAACAATCTCATAGGAAGTGCTACTATATATTATTCATAACTTTTAAAAATTTTTTAGGTGGATGACTTTTATCAATTTAGGTCATAAAAAAACAAAATTAGTTTGTAACAAAAACACCACAAACGCTTTATGACCAACACTACTTCCGTTCACAAAGAAACACCACAAGCTCATAATCAATGTCGTTTCAATTCATAAACAAATACTACAAAGCTAAGAAGCATGGGTGCGGGTGCAAAACAGGTACGCAGAGATGGCAAATTTTAAAAAAAGTAAGGTACGGGTACAGCTGGGTACGCCAAAATTTTTTTTTTTTTTTTTTAAATTTTAAATTTATAGCTAAACATCCAACATATAAATTAAATTCAATTACATAATTAAAAAGAGAAATTACAAAAAAAGAGGAAACATCAAAACAAAGGAGTACAAAAATCTGGAAAAAAAAAAAGAAAAAAGAAAAAAGAAAATTTGTTTCAGTTTTTTTGATAACATGTGAAATGCTGTGGGGGGCACCCTCCATATTTGTGTAATAAAAAATATGGGTGTAATTACCCTATTTTTTTTATTTATTTATAAGTATATCAAAGAAAAGACATCATCAACAAAACCGTTTTATTACACTACACCCATTAGCTTAATTAAATTTTAATATAACTCAGCACAAGTTGTTCACATTGATTCAAAAGCCAATCTGTTCTGCTAAGTTTGTTTAGCATGAAAGAGTAGGAAACAACAACAAAATTAGTTTGTTCTATACAACACATATTAGCAATGGTAATTGAGTTTTTAATTTCTTGCACAAAAAAAAAAATAATAATAATAATAATAAAATAATTATAATAATAAAATAAAATTTGTCCATGCAATGCAAGGGGTAACCTATAGTTAAAATTACAAAAAATTTCTCTTATCTTTTTCCTGCAAAAATTTCATCCTAATAAAATGTTTAGAAAAAAATATATTTTCCTTTCCTTCCTTTCCTTTCACATTCAAACAAATTTTCTTTCTAATCAAACAGTGCCTAAAACAAAGAAACAGCTTAACAACCATTACAACAGAACAAACCTTTCATTCCAACAAACGGTCTAAAAAACCAACTGAATATATTAATATACGCATTCAAACACATGAAAAAAAAAAAAAAAAAAACAGAGATTGAGATTCAAAAGAAAGAGTATGCAAAAATAGAACAGCATTCAAAACCCTAGAAACGGAGGGAAAAGAGGGAGCACCTGACGAGAAGAGGAGTCGTTATTAGAGCGGAGGGGGTCGTGTGCTGCCAAGGAGAAGTACAAAAATCTGGAAAAAAAAAAATGAGAAAAGAGGAAACAGAAATCTGGAAAAAAAAAATGAAAATTGATATGTCTTCGTTCTTCGTTTGCTGCGAAGAAACAGAAAAAAAAAATCTGGAAAAAAATGAAAGAAGTGGAAGAATCGAAGAACAAAGAGATCGAAGATGGACAGAACAAAGAAAAGGAAGAAGAATCGAAGAAGAAGAAGAGGAGGAAGAATCGAAGATGAACTTAAAGGAATGTGATCTTTGAAGGAATGTGGCTAATCAGATCTGTATTTGTTGAAAATTGAGGCTCGATTTCTAAAAATTCACTGATTGGCCAGAGGCATCCTCGTAAAGCTTTAGCAGCCTAAACAGCTCATAGCATTGCCCTTTCTCGACTCTGAAAAATAACAATGCATCATCAGCAAAGAGAATGTGAGACAAAACTAGACATGTACGTTTAATCTTAAGGCTCGACAGACGATCGTCATGGATGTTGTATGTATTATTATCATCCCATGTGAGTAGCTAACCCACCTTAGAGAGAATGGGGTGGTTGAGAGCACTTAGAGAAGAAGTGGCCAACAATGGAGCACCAAGATAATGGTGGAGGTGGCTCACCAACTCCAACCCACTAGAGAGTGGAAGGAGGTAGGTGATGGCCAATAATATCCTCCCTCAATTGTGTATAAATTGAGGTGAGGAGGAGGAGGAGAGTGCAAGAGTGAAACCAACAAAGAGAGTGAGAGATGTGAGTTAGAGAAACTGTCTCCCTCGGTGTGAGCGAGGGAGATGGGTGAATGGGTGAGTGAGAATAGTGTGAGCTTCTCCTCTGTAATATTTCTGTAATCTCTCCATAAATGATAAACGGTTACTCTCCCATGGACGTAGGCATTATTGCCGAACCACGTTCAATATTGTGTGTCTCTTTCTGTGTGAGTGTGTGTTTCTGGTTGTTATAATTTCTATAAGGTCTTGGGCGGGATCCCCGATCCCAACAAGTGGTATCAGAGCCTCGTCGGAGCGTTTCGGAACAAAAATAGTGCGATGTTCGAAACTGCCCAGAAAATCGAATTGCTCAAAATCTGGTTTTGAGCATACGAGGAGCAAGGGCTCGACGAGAGGAGCCCAAATATGCAAAGCAGACACCCAGAAGACCTCGCACGCGCCTCGCGCTCCACGCCGTGAGGAAGTCGGCGTGAGCTCGATGACAACACGCGCCACGCGCACGGCGAGAAAGACGACTGAAGGTGAAGTGCGTGCACGCCACGCGCCGTCCCCACGCGCAGTTACCAGCGAAGAAGCCAACACGACGCGTGGCACCACGTCAGCAGGAGTGTACCACGTGTTCGCCACACCCCGTCGATCGGCCGCGTGGCGTGCCACGCGATCGCCGCGGGCATGTGCGCGCGAACGCGCGATGTCGCCCGCGTCATGGGGACGATTAGCGCAATGTGGCAGACCTGTCAGCGACACGTGGCAGAAGTCAGGCCACGTGTCTACCACGTCATCTAGATGCAGAGGAAAGATCCAGTGCACCGCGGCTATGGTGTAGCCGCAGATCTGAGGCGTACAAAATGTTTTGGCTAGTTCTAAGCCATTCGAAGTCCGTTTTTGGTAATCCGATAGTGCTTTCCAACTATTTGGAGTATTCCGGACACATCCGTACGGTCAGATTCTAGAATCGGAGTGTCTGTAAAAAGAAGGCTGATTAAAGTGGCAGACGGCATCAAGTGCGGCAGACGAAATATTCTGTTGGAACACGGAATATTCCTGAAATTTTAAAATTACAATTTTGGCCCTGTAGTTTGTGAAATTACAGTTTGGTCCTCGTGTTTGGAAAATTTGCAATTTTGTCCCAGTTTTGGAGAAAGTTTTTCAGTGAGGTCCCCGAAAGTGCAGCGATGGTTGGTCCTAGCTAATCAGACCGTTCCGGACGCAACTGCAAGGTCAGAATGGTGAAAATCTAAACAATTTTTAAAAGACTGTTAAAACATGGGACTTTGTCATCTTTAATAGTTGAAGAAAGGTTACCAGATATTGTGGAACGCTGCGGATTCACTGAAGAGGTTAGAATGGGCAGATTCTAACCAGATTGAACAACCAGATACAGATTGAGATAGATCATTGAAGACCAAAGGAGACCAAGCTTAATCAAATGGAAAATCAATGGAGATCAGGATTGGTCAAGGGCGATCAGAAGAATTGCACATGATTATCTCAAGATCAACAATGTCTAGGAAAGTTCTGTCAAAAAGACACTGTCTAAGGAGACTGGTTCTTAAGTGGGATCGATTGTGACCCTACCAGTCTTTCCTGGGAACTTTCCTGGTTGTTGATGTCATTGGAGGATCTGGTTCAATCAGAAGAAAAGTTCATTTCATCAGATAGACGATTGGCAACCAGTGCAGGCTCAGAGGAATGTTGTGGCAGTTGGAGCTACTGTCAAACATAATACAAGAAGTACTGGTAGTATGTGAACGTAGAAAGGCAACAGCTGCAGTAGTGCACACATAAGGTGTAGGAGCACGTAGCCACAATAGCATAGATGAGTACACAGGAATGTCATACAAGGTGCTGGCATACAACAGTGTAAGAGTACGCAGCTAAATGTGATACAAAGGTGCAGTGTGCCGGATTTTGGCCTGGCAGCAACAACTAGTTCACAGAAGAAAGCTCTAGACAGAGAAATTGAAAGGGATAAGACGCTGCAATGCGCACCCCGGGAGAGGCAAATCTCTTTCTTTGTCCTGAATCTGGTTCGTGGCAGTGAAGTCGCGACAGGCACCCAGAGAGTTTGGGTGGAGTCACCTCAACAGGGAAACACTGAGCATTCTATTGGAGGATGCAAGTACCTGGTGATAGAGGTGCGAACCATGCAAGATGATGTGTGGTGGTTGAAGACATTCCAAGTAGGAGGTGCAGATTCACTCTCGATGCTCAGTGGAATGGAGGCATATTTACAACGGTGTTTTATCATCCATGTGGGTGATGTGGGTGATTTATTTTGTTCACCCGGTTGAAGCCAATTGGAAGCCAATTGAAGACCTTTCAGAGTCAGTTGCAAAAGTTATCAGTTCATTTAGAGACTCTTGGGTTAGTTACAGAACTTCAGAGTTCATTGGGTTTTTTCTCTAGGGGATAGAGAGAACCAGTATTGGCAAAGTGTACTATGGAGATTTGGCATATGTAATAAGTCCAAATGGTAGTACTTTATTGGCATTGACCTCTGTGGAGGCGTTGGAGATCCTTCATGGATCGTTGTTGGAAGACTCGTATCTGGTGAAGCCTTCGTTTCCGCATTTGTCGATTTGAAGAAGGTGTGACAATCTACTTCAGATCTTGGTGGAGTTTTTTCCGCATTTGTCGATTTGAAGAAGGTGTGAAAATCTACTTCAGATCTTGGTGGAGCTTTGGCGTTTTTTGTTCAATGTCTATTGGAGGCATTGTTGTTGGCAGTCTTTTACGGATTATTGGTGACTTTTAGAGTCGTGGTTTATTGAGATTCATTATCACAGCTGGGATCTATGATCGTGTCTGATTAGATCCAGGGGTGTCTCCGGTTTGTGAGACTTGATTGTTTCTTCTTCTTGTGGATTTTCATTTTCGCAATCTGTTCCATATTCGAAGACATCAGCTATTGGTAGTCTGGGTGACGATTCAGGCTCCGGGTGTTTGCTTCTCTGGAATCGGTTTGACCGTTGGTGTTCATTGAAGATTGGAAAAGATTGCTACGGAGAAACGTGAAGATGGTGATTTTGTGAATCTCATGTGTTGGGATCCATCCCTTAATCTGCCGTTGGATTTGGAGGGGATAGATCGTTTGCAGACTCGGTGGAGTCAGCGAGGACTGTTGAAGTTGTGTGTTTATGGTGCACGTGCCTTTTGGGCGGTTTTTGGCAACTGTGAAGATGGTGTATCATCTTGTGTTTGCCGGTTGGAGTGGCAGTTGGAGGAATCTGGAGTTTGCTCGACACTTCAGAATTTTTGGCTCTTGGTATTTTGTAAGTTCATTTGAAGTTTGTTCCGATACTTCTGAACTGGTTAGAGCCTAACTGCGTCCACATCCTGATCGATTTTGTTTGGTAGAGAACTTGTCTCAGTTCTCGGAAAATTTGTTTGGCTCTCTTGATTAATTCGAGCTTGAAGAGAGCAGTATTGTGTTCGATGGTTGATCGGACATGATGTTTTTGGTACCGCTTTCGAAGTTGCTTTGACGGAGAATTTGAAGCCTCTTTTGTTTAGTCTCCTCAGCATTGGTTCAAGCAGATTGCTCACCATGTTTTGTTTGGAGTTATCAAGGACAACTTGTTTGGTGCCTATGGAAATCGGAACTTGGCACTATGGTGGAGCTTGAGTTGCAGAAAATCGAAGAGCTAGCTCGATTGGTTTTGCATGTTCTTTGCATTGGCTCGATGTGATTTTGAGCAATGGAATCTGCTGTGTTTTTTTTGGGAAAAGCGCTTGTGTTTTGTACAGCAGATGGTATTTAGTTTTGACTGAATGGTTGGATACCTGGGTTATGGTATCGGTTTTTTGATTTTGTGGCGGCGAACGCACCTCTTGATAAAACAGAGTAATTGCGGATCTCTTAGGCGAACTCGAGCGCAAGAGGAGAGATGGAGCAACGATGAGCACTCAAGAATATGTGTGTGGGTACTATGCTAGGTGTTGCATAGTTGGTGACTTGTATAGATCTGTTGAAGTTGCTTTAGAAGAAAGAGCTACTGTCAACCATCATCTGGTAGTACAAGTGATAGATACGCAGGTAACGTGTATCGCTGAACTGGAGATCAGGGATTGCAAAAGGCATGAACAATAAGTGTGTGGAAACGCTGGGAAGTTGTTCAAGAGTGCAAAGGGCAGATGCTGATAGTTCAGGATAGTTCAAGGGAAACTCCGAGCAAAGAAAACCAGGAACTTTGATCAGACAAAAGAAGAGTTTTCTATTGCTCCAATGACTGGTCCTATGAGGTAATGCATGACAGTCAAGGGCATCCTAGCAGGGGGTGCAGGACATCCAATTAGGGGGTGTCGGATATCTTGGTTACACAAGTTCAAGCATAGCAGGTGAAGACATCCGAGACAGGAAACGTGGAAGAGATCTGTGGGAGATAGGAGCAGAGGCTTTCTCCAAATCAAAGAGTGGTGTGAGTTGAGTTGAGGATGTATGATTCCCTCCTCCTCTTGTATCTCTGGTGTATTATCTCTAGCTTCAGGGGATGCAGCGTCTCAGTGAGGAGATGAAGATTCTATTGTTTTCTTGGGCGTGACAAGATTAGCAGCTGTGTGTGTAGTGGATCATCTCACATGGGTTGAGGTGGTGATTTGTTGTATGTATTATTATCATCCCATGTGAGTGGCTAACCCACCTTAGAGAGAATGGGGTGGTTGAGAGCACTTAGAGAAGAAGTGGCCAACAATGGAGCACCAAGATAATGGTGGGGGTGGCTCACCAACTCCAACCCACTAGAGAGTGGAAGGAGGTAGGTGATGGCCAATAATATCCTCCCTCAATTGTGTATAAATTGAGGTGAGGAGGAGGAGGAGAGTGCAAGAGTGAAACCAACAAAGAGAGTGAGAGATGTGAGTTAGAGAAACCGTCTCCCTCGGTGTGAGCGAGGGAGACGGGTGAATGGGTGAGTGAGAATAGTGTGAGCTTCTCCTCTGTAATATTTCTGTAATCTCTCCATAAATGATAAACGGTTACTCTCCCGTGGACGTAGGCATTATTGCCGAACCACGTTAAATATTGTGTGTCTCTTTTTGTGTGAGTGTGTGTTTCTGGTTGTTATAATTTCTATAAGGTCTTGGGCGGGATCCCCGATCCCAACAATGGACACTCTTAGAAATCAATATGGACAACACATCCATCACCAAGAGAAACAAGTATAAAGATAATGGGTCACCTTGCCAAAGACCCCTCGAAGGTGTAAAGCTTGTTCTTTTTGCCCCGTTAACAACTGTGAAGGTTACGGTAGTAACACATTCCATAACCCGTTGTACTCACCGTTGCCGAAAACCCAATTTTGTCAAAACTGCTTGGAGAAAGGGCCATTGAACTTTGTCATGTGCCTTGTTGAAGTCTAATTTCAAGGCCAAATCTGAAATCTTGCGTTTCCTAACTTTCAAAGCATGAAAGACTTCATGTGCAACAATAATGTTATCTTGGATTAGGCGCCCTGGCACGAAAATTGATTGAGTAGGAGACACAATCTCACAAAGTACTTGTTTAAGCTAATTAATACTTTTGTGATAACCTTCATAAAGAAATTGCACAAATTGATTAGTCTGAACTGAGAAAGAGTTTCAGGAGCATTAACTTTGGGAATCAACACCAAGTTCATTTCCTTAAGTAGAGAACCACTTCAGAAAAAATCTTTCACCACTAAGCATACATCGCCACCCACCACATCCTAAAATTTTTGGTAGAAGAAATCAAGAAACCCATCGGAGCCTGGGGCCTTCAAAGCTCTAAGTTGGAAAGCCATTTCTTTGATTTCTAACTAAAATAGTTAAAAAGATGATTATCAATGTCCGTGTCATCTGAAAGCCACGCTCCCTCCTCATTTTTTAACTTGACCAATTGATTTCTTTGTCTTTATTGGTGAACTGTCGCATGAAAAAATGTAGAATTTTTATCCCCGAAGTTAAGCCAATTAATTCTTGATCGTTGATGGAGAAACATTTCCTCTCTAAGTAACAAAGCCTCCACTTCCGTCTTCACCTAACTCTAAGGCATTGAGTTTTCCATAGAATGAAGTTGCCCTTGCAAGATTGAGAGTTGGTGGTGTCCAGTTGAATCTTGTTATTCCCAAACTCCTTATTCTGACTGAAGATTCTTCAGACAACTTGTTATTTTTTGGACTAGCTAGACCATAGGAGGCCCTGCTGGTATGGAACCTCAAGATGATTGAATAATCTGTGCACACCCAGAATTAGTCACCGACATAGACTGAACTTGAAGACTTTAGGAGTCTTTTGAAGGGTTACACAACAATTTATGATAACCGGGCAGTGATCCGAACCCAAACATAAGTCATAATGAACTTGAGTATAAGGAAACATATTACGCCAATCCATCGTAGCCAACGCACGATCCAAGCGCTCCCGAACATTATTGCTTCCAATTGGTTGTTAGACCAAGTATAGGCATTTCCTTTAAACTCAAGATCAATTAAATCACAACTTGAAATCATTTCTTGAAAATCGGCCAGTTGTGATCAGTTACATTCATTCCCTCCTTACTTTTCCCATATTGAAGCCACTTGATTTAAGTCCCCCACAACCAGCCAAGGATATCGGATTGCCCACACGAATCAAGTAATTCAAAAACTCTTTTTTAGTATGTCTGAGGAAGAGCATAGACAAAAAAGGCCACCCAAGGACAGTTACCAGCACAAGACATAACACATTAAGTAATATTTTTAGATTTCCATCACACATCTACAAATATTTCATCAGTCCACCAAAGCACTAACCCACCTAAAAGTCCTTCGGGATCAACATAACATGTGTGAGAAAAATGGAGTCTATGACGAATTCGCTCCAATTTTGTAACTTTATTCTTTGTTTCCATCAAAAAGACCATTGCGGGACGATGGGTTATACATAACCCTCGTAAGATCTAGACTGTCAGGGGATGCCCTAACCCCTGACAGTTCTAGCTGATCATCAACATGAATCTTGTGGCTGATTAGGGTCAGCCACCGCCCTTCACTGGATTCGAATCTCATCATCATCAACCAGAAAAGTGCTCAATACTTGTGAACAACAATCTTCAATATCAGTAGAAATAAGACTCGCCTGAACTGAACAAAACAGAGTTTCTGTCAATTTTGGTTCCTCCATCTTCATCGCAACCTCAAACAGTCGATGTTTCTTAGGTCATCCCACTCTTCAGGGAGGCGTCTTCTGTTTATACCTACCATCCTCAGCACAACAATTGCCTCTTGCAAATTGGATGTCAATCTTTTCATTGTCCACCACTAGAGTTGCTTCTATAAATAACTTGGAGCGATGAAGATGTTCAGAACTTTCAATGGCCTCATCAGAAGCTTTTAAGGGATAAGTCTATGAAGACTTAGAAATGCTCAGATCTAGCTGAGTGATTTTGGACTTTAATTGACATGGGCTGCCCAAACTTTGGACGTCCTCCAAACCCACTAACTTTGGGGAGATGGAGAGAGAGAGTGAGATTTGGGCTTTTAGGGAGGATGAACTATCTATGGGCTCAGTAACGAAATAGGAGGGCCTAGGTAGGCCCAATGACTCAAGAGAAACTGATAGTGCTTTAGGAATATAGGTCCTTGAGCAAGGCCCAGAAAGCTCTCCACCTTTCTCAGCAAACCTACTAGCTTGATGCCCAAGTCTAGAAGAATTAACTGTCAAGACGCCTGGCCCAGTGGACATTTATAGCCCAAAGCCTTGGCCAATTTCGCCTTGTAATGATACCGATTGATCAAGTTTAACCTTCAACCTTTCAGAAGTTTCAATCTTTTTGGCTGAATTATGTGGTATTACCACAGGTGGGTCTATAGACAAGGACACCTGCCCCACTTCCTCACGTACAGGCACACCCATAGCCTCTGCCACCTCTTACAACAGATTGTCACTACATACAATAAGAGCACGTTCCACCATCGGAGGGTTCACCAGAGAGCTCTCAATCGACTGTCGAGGAGTATCATTACCACGTTTAACTATTCCAACAGTTTGATGACGAGCAGAATCATGAATAATTCCTGAAGTTTAGCCCTTTCGGTTCACATTGAAGGTCCATATCTGGAATTAACCCCCTTTTCTCTAGAAACGAACTTACACGAGAGGTTTTCATACCCAATTCGCCCACAATCGTAACAAAACTTAGACAATTTCTCGTATTTATATAGGACACAAACATCATCAATTTCAACCCCAGGAGCCCCTTATCGATGAAGGATGAATCCTTGAAGCAGAGGTTTAGTAATATCAACATTAACTCTAAGACGAAGGAAACTGCATTCCAATAGGAGTCCCTCCGACCAAATCTCAACTTCAACCAATCTCCCAATCCGATTACCTATCGTTTCCCCATGGCTTTTAGTCATCATGTCTACCGATAATCCATGGACTTGGACCAAAAAAGGACACCAATGAAATTCAAGCTTCGACGTTGTCCTTCCTGTTTGAAGCGGCTGAAGAACTAGAAGACTTCCTATAACAAACTAGGGGGCCTCTAATAAGACCCTCTGACGATCCTCAAGGTCTGTGAACTAGAAAAGAAACACATTATCACCCTAAGGCAATATTACTAGCTTTGCTCTCACCTTCCAAGCACCTTGAATAATGTTAGTAACTGCCAACTTGTTCAAAGTCTTAGGAGCTAGAATCTTTCTGACTAAACACAAACTCGAGACATCCTCACACTCATCAGCAAGGACAAAAGAATCCATAGAAATTGTTAGTAATATATATTGGATTAGGATTACATTATATAGTAGGATTAGGATTCTCTTTCTCCTTCTTGCCTATATATATGGGCCTTCATTGTATTGTATGACACATAAGCCCTGTTTGGTAGAGCTGTGGGAAAGTGCTTATAGCTTATGCCTAAACAGCTTATAGCTTATAACTTTCAGCTTAAGCTGATTTCCAGCTTATTCTTAAAGCATTTCCTGCTCCACTCAAAGAATAAGCTGATTTCTGACTTCCAAAAAGCTATAAGCTAAGCCAAACATATCAAAATAGCTTAAATTAAGCTGAAAGCTGAAATAAGCTGTAATTAAGCTCTGCCAAACAGGCACATAATATTATTCAATATACTTTTCTATTTGTCTAGTTGTGTTAACATGGTATTAAAGTATAGGTTCTGAACCTTGTTTCTTGGCTCCCTCACCAGCAATCTCAGCCACCGAGAACAATTTTTTTTTTTTTGTATTTGATCTGTTAGTTCCTTACGGCACTCTTCTTAGTGGCCGTAATCCCCAAATACAGTAGTCAGATCCTTCCTCTTCTTAAGACGATTCCGTCGCCGCTGCCCTCACTCATAAAAACCTCCGCACGCGCTTCCACGCGCCGCCTTTCCCTTGGTGCATTTGACGACACGCCATCAGTCGCACTACGCGCTTACACGCGCCATCTGCTGTAGGTCCACGTGATACGCTTCTTTCATGTGTGCGCTTCTTCGCCTTTGTTGACGTCACTACCACACCCTTTGCTGATGTCAACGGCGCGCCTCTCAGCTTACGTCAGCCCTAGCGCCTCTGCAGCCGCTGATATCATCATTGACGTCATCCTGTTAATTTTTTTGCCCTTTCAATCCGTTTTAGGCCCGTTTTCGGTGTATTTAGACCCGTTCCCAAGGTGTTTTTGCATTCTGAGTTCAGTGGTGCCCTCTGTTTTTCCAGATTTGGTCTTTTTCTCAATAAATGGATCGCTCCGACTCGGCTCAACCAATTTCTGTGGTTCTTGATGGCACTAATTATCTTCTCTGGTCTCAAACTATGTCTGCCTTTCTCAAAGGTCGACAATTTTGGCGAGTTATTACTGGTGAACTGACGAAACCAATCCAAGCTGTAGATGAAACTGAAACCAAAGTTCTTGACCGCTTGGATGCATAGGATGGAAAAAATTATCGTATTATTACTTGGTTTCGGAACACCTCTACCACTTCAATTCATCTCCAATTTGGGCGATTTCAAACTGATACCAACCCTACTCCTGCCAAATCTATATGGGACTTTCTCAAAGACCAATATCGCACAACTGGCCTTTCCCATCGATGTCAGATTCGCACTAGTCTTCATGGTCAACGTCAGGTACCAGGTCAATCTATTAATGATTTCTTATCATCTATATATAGTTTATGGGATTAGCTTTCTATTTGTGAGCTTGTTTGGGTTAATGACAACGATGCCCAATCTTTTGCTGATTATCGTGATAAGGACCGCTTGGTTGAGTTTCTTATGGCTCTCACTCCTGTTTTTGAGCCTGTCTGAGCTTCTCTATTACACCAGGATCCTTTACCCACTCTGGAACAAGCTGTGATTGAACTCTTGTCTGAGGAGACTCATCTTGGTATTCTTAAGCCCATTACTGACATTGTTCTTATTGTTCCTCACACACAGACTCCTTCTGGTTCCTTCACCTAGATTTGTCAGTATTGTTAGAATCGCAGTCTCAATTTTAGTCATTCTCTTCTTCATTGTCCAGTTCGGGATTGTCATACTTGTCACAAACAAGGGCCTGGTCACTTTGAGCATCACTGTCCTTAGAAACAATCTCGAAATAACCACTCTTCTGGGAACTCAAAAGGGGGTCACTATAAACAAGGGTCTCGGTATAATCCTGCCTCTTGATCTACTGCTACTGCTGCTGAGGATTCCACTCCTCCTATAGATCCATCTGCTCCATATTATTCTCAAAATGATATGGAGGCCATGTTTCAACAGGCACATTCTGGTACCTCTCATAACACTGCCTTATCCGTCACCCCAGGTAGCTCTTCTTGGTTCTTTGATTCTGCATGTTGTAATCATATGACATCAGATTCCACTATTTTTTTCTCTTTTACTTTTTCTAGTACCTTACCTATTATTCATACTGCTGATGGCACTCACATGTCTGTTAGTCATATTGGTAGTGTCTTTACCTCCACTGTGTCTCTCTCTGATGCTTATCATATTCCTGACCTCACCCTAAATCTTATTTCTGTTGGTCAGCTTTGTGAACTTAGTTTAACTTTTCTCTTTTCCTCCTCTGGTTGTCAAGTTCAGGATCCGCGGACAGGACAGACTATTGGGATAGGGTGTAAAACTGGACGTCTGTTTGAACTCATTAATCTTCATCTACCATTTTCTACACCTACTCCTCAGCATGTTGCATCCACTCCCTCTCTTGATCTTTGGCATTCTAGATTAGGGCATGTTTCTTTTGGTCGGCTATGTACTTTAGTATCTAGTGGCAATTTAGGTTCTGTTTCTTCTAATTATCATAATGATTGTCAATCTTGTCAACTTGCTAAACAGCCAGCTTTGTCTTTTAATATAAGTGATTCCATTTCAAACTCTCCATTTGAATTAGTTCATTCTGATGTTTGAGGACCTTCTCCCAATACCACAATGGGAGGCTCTAGATACTTTGTCATTTTTGTGGATGATTATTCTCGATTCACTTGGATTTATATTTTAAAACAACGTTCGGAGTTACCTTAAACTTATTGTGATTTTGTTAAAATGATTCAAACTCAATTTGGTTATTCTATCAAAGTTTTCCGATCTGACAATGCTCAAGAATATAAATAGACTAGTTTTTTAAAACTTCTTCGTAAGTATGGTACTGTAGATGTGCCCCGAGGACTCCCAAAGCTCTGCGCTTTGCAAAGGCGCGAAATCTCGTTTGTTCTCTAGCATACTACAGTTCGGACTCAAATGTCACGGTTCTGAATCTAGTCTCGCAAAGTGCAGTGCAAGACTGATAAATCACCAAAGAGTCCAAATCCAAAAATCGTTTTGGAAAATTGATTTTTGTAAAGAAGTGCTAAACATGGATTGCTTTGCCAGATACAGAGTTGCCACCTAAATATTTTGTTTTTGGGAAAATTTAGGAAACCCTGACTCGTTGCCTAAGGCCATGTGTTCGTCATCACCAAAGTTGCCTCGGCTCGGGAACTTGGGTACGATTGGGGAAGGTCAAGCAATGAGCACCCCCGCTCGCCCGATCAAAGATCGGCCTGTACTAAGCATGATATCTTGTTTTTGAAAACACATACGTTCTCATTCCGGTTAATTAGTTAGAATTACTATGTGATGCACACAACACACAAGTATAGACTAGATCGCCTAATTTGGAACAAAGCATCACATATCCGCTTGCTTGGAAATGGTTTGAAGTTTGCTACTCACAAGTAGGCTAAAACACGAATTTCAATGAATCATTCCAATTCAAGTAATCCAACCTTCACCCACAGGCATTCAGGCAGTTATATCACATAAGCAATTAGCCTCATGACAAGCATGCTGTCATGGCAACACTTACACACATGCAAGATGCTAAAGCATAAACACTCACAATGTACTCTGAGCCAAAACAAAGAACTAGCTAGTAATTAATGCATGATCCTAATTCATGTCAAGATGAGTAATGCAACACAGGAAAAATGCAACTAGAATAGGCTCGGCTATTCTAAGATGGCATATGAGATGCGACAATTCGATACATGTATTCAAGTAGAAATTGAAATACAATGCAGTTAGTATGATGTGCCGAGCTTGGTGCATGCAATACAGATGGATGGATGCAAACATGCGAGCATAAGGCATGTTAAATGAAATATGCCCTAAAACTAACCATCGTAAGCGGTTAAGTAAAAGGGAGAAAGAAGTGGGGTTGGAAGACATGCATCACACACACGCACGCTTATTACAACAATTGCACCCTCTCGACGGAGGGACCGAAAGAATAATACAAATCAACTAATTAACTAACTTACAAGCTAATTAATTATTACACAACTCTTAATTAATTAAACAAATTAATTAAGCTATAAAAACAGTAAAGCAGCCTCGGGAAGAGGAACAAATGCATGCTTGGTCGGCTTCGCTCGGAAATCCGTTGCCATGCCTCATGTTGCCTCAGTTTGCATTGTTTTTCACCTCTGAAAACTGCACAATTCTCTGTGATGATTCTTAATCACCTCAAGGACACTCTGAAAGGCCATCGGCCAAAAATCAAGGTCATCGGCTAAGATAAATAGGTCATCGACCAAATATGAAGCCATCGGCCAAACACTTGTAGCCTACCGGCACTGAAGATGGCCGATCGGCCATCCGTTTCTATAAAATGCTCCTTTTGCTGCAGTAGAGGACAAACAGAGCATGGCAATACATTTACAAGACAATGTTTGCAACTATACCCCTTATCATGTTTAAGACTCAAAGAAGTGTAGTTCTCGACCTTTGGGCCACCAATTACGAATTCTAATGCATGATGGCCAAAGGAGCAAAGTGTGCAATTCAATTTCAAATGAAATGCACAAAACACATAAGGGGCCCTAACCTCTATCATACTTGATCAAGAGGCAAGGGATGCATACATAATGCAATGCAAACATGCAAGCATGATATGAACAACTCAAGCATGCAACAAGATCATACAATGCATCTAATATGCAATAGGCATATAACCTAAACATGTAAACATGCATGGCATGCAACAACATGCAAAATGAAGCAAGCATGTAACAACATGCAAAGATGGACTTAAACTGAAGTGGACAACTCTTAAACGTGCCCAAATCAGTGGCCAAAATGCTAAGAAATGATAGACAAAAGCACATACAAACATGCACATGTGATGGTCTATCACCTAGGCATGAGAGGGCAACTTTCAAGAACACTTAAAAGGAGACAAATATGGACATGTGACAAACATGGTAAGCTTTGAAATCATACATGGAAAGGTGCCAAACCGAGCAATCAAAGCAAGCAAATCATGCAAGAAGGTTTAAAACTTAAAACTAGCCAAGGGACTCAAACCATGGCCATGCGAGGCAAGCCCCAAAGGGCCAAGGGCTATCAAAACAGTCCCAAGATAGGTCAATACAAGACCAAAAACATGCCCGAAACTAGCCAACACAAGCTAGAACACAACACCAAAAGCATGAGGCATGCAAGGCTACAAAAGGGGTGTTACACTACACCTATTACAACCACACATGGCATGACTTAAACCAATAAAATCAGAGTTATGGTATGTCAAAATAAACCCAAAAACCCACCTAGATGGCATCCCAAAGGTCTAAGCATGGAGGCATACACAATGGTCCATTTATGAGGCATAAAACATCAACTCTTTAAAGCATTAAAGGAGTGATAGGTGCAAGTGTACGAGCATGAAACATGGACTGAAATATCATAACAAATGATGCCAAATCATTGAAATGAGCCAAGTAATGCATGCTAGTGACTTGGACACTTGAAGCTAACAAGCTAGGATGCCTTAGGGCTATACAAAGCATGTCATGCATGGCCAAAATAACCAAAATCAGAGCTTAAGCATGCTACAACATGGACAAAAACTTCTTAAAGTTAAGCCAAAACATGCAAGGATGATGGTCCAAATGCATGAGACACACTAGGCTACTTCATGGAAATGCACTACAAGTGTATGGAGCATGCAAGGAGCTATTAAACCAAACCCTAACAGAGGTATGACATGGTGAAATAAGCACAAGAACATGCTGAAATGGATACAACATAGGCTAGAATGACATGCTACTTCATAAAGCATATAAAACTAGTGTGTGTGATTTACACTACAAGTGTATAAACCATGCATGGAGTGACCAAACCAAGCAAAAACAGTGGTAAGCCTTAACAAAATAACCACAAATATATGCTAAGATACAAGCTAACACAAGCTTAACAAACATGTTCACTCATGAGGCATATAAAGCAAGTATTGAAGACACAAGGAGAGGGGATGACCCTCTCCTTTTTTGGGACCTTAAAACACTAAACAAGGTGATCCCAAAGCTTAAAAATAAAACACTAGAACAATGCCTAAGAGGGGGTAAACAATCCCAAACCAAGAAGTAACCTCAAACAAAGGTCTCAAGCACACAAAAAAAGAACTTTTTGAAGTTTAGAGTTAAGCTTAAAACAATAAGAAAGAAGGTCTAAAAGTTTAAGCAAGAATGGGGGATCAAAAGGTAGTTTGCTCACCCTTGAAGAACACCTTCAAGAACAAAGCTCAGCAACTTTCTCTGACTAAAACCTGCTCAAGAACTTTGAAATCAACCTCAAGGGACCCCAGCTCCAAGAGGATGGTGTTCTAGTGTGTGTTTGTGTACAATAGTAAGACAAAACAACACTTTAGAGCACAAAACAAGGTCAAACAAGAGAATATAGATACAAAAGTATATCTATCCCTCAAGACTAAATTTTCTGAACCTCTAAGAAGGGAGGAGGGGCTTCCTCTTTATAGAAGTTCAATTCCTAAGCTTGTTGGAAAAGCTAAGCCAAGGGGCAAATCCTTCCATATACGTGTATGGAAGGGGTGAATTATGCATGCCAGCTGTGACAGCTAGCATAAAATATTTGCAAAAAGCAAATGAACAGGGTTCAGCCAGAAAATATGGCCGATCGACCAACATAAGTGCCGACCGATCAAAAAAAGTGCCGATCGGCCAACACTTTTGGCCAATGACAAGAAAACCAGGCCGATGGTTAGCCGATGGGTTGAGGGGATGGCCAACAAGCCATCCTTTTCCCTCAAAAGCAAAAACACAAGTGCTTGGTCCACAACCAAGCACAAAACAGTCAAGTTGAGAGATCTTGAGGCAAGGTGCACGGCCGAGACCTCCGGGAACTCAAAACGAACACGAGTATGGATGATCATTGAGTGTTCAGATGATGACGTCCAACTATTGAGGATGGTCAAAAATGGGGTGTCTACAGGCACCCTTCCCCATCGTTCTTGTCCTCACACCTCCCAGTAAAATGGTCGTGCTGAACGCAAGCATAGGCACATTCTTGATACAGTCAGAGCTCTTCTCATCTCTTCTTCTTGTCCTGAGCATTTTTGGGGTGAAGCTGCCCTTACGGCTATTTACATTATTAACCGTATCCCCTCTCCTATCATTAACAATCAAACCCCTTATGAACGTCTTCATGGTACATCTCCTTCCTACACAGAACTCTCCTGAAGCTTCTTCTGTTGTTCTTCTTTCAAAACGGGTCTCTAAACAGCCAGGTTATTTACAAGATTATCATTGTTTTTCTACCATTTTAAGTTGCCATGAACCTCATAGCTATCATGAAGCTTGCACTAATTCTCTTTGGCAGCAAGCAATGACAGATGAGTTACAGGCATTACATAAGACCCATACATGGGATATGGTTGCTCTTCCTTCTGGCAAAACTCCTATTAGTTGTAAATGGGTCTATAAAATCAAAACTCATTCTGATGGTATAATTGAATGTTACAAAGCCCGTCTAGTTGCTAAAGGCTTCACTCAGGAGTATGGTATTGATTATGAGGAGACCTTTGCTCCTGTTGCTCGTTTTACATCTATTCGTAGTTTACTCGCTGTTGCTACCTCACGTCAGTGGGGTTTATCTCAGATGGATGTCAAGAATGCATTTCTCAATAGTGACCTGACTGAAAAAGTTTACATGCAACCTCCTCCAGGCTATGAGCATCCCCTAGATACTGTTTGTCGCATTCGTCGTGCTCTCTATGGCCTCAATTAGGCTCATCGTGCTTGGTTTTCCAAGTTCAGTACTACCATTACTCAGTTTGGGTTCTCTTCAAGTTCTTATGATTCTGCTCTTTTTATTTGCAAGACGCCCCGTGGCATTACTCTTCTATTGCTTTATGTTGATGATATGATTATTACTGGTGATGATCTTGATGGCATTCATGAACTGAAACATTTTCTCAGCTCTCATTTTGAGATGAAAGATCTGGGTTCTCTTAGTTATTTTCTTGGTCTTGATATTTCTTTTGCTCCAAGTGGCTTGTATCTCACTCAAGCCAAATATGCATCTGATCTTTTATCTCGTGCTGGTCTCATGGATAGTAAGACTGCTCCTACCCCGCTTGAGTACAATGCTCGTCTTACCTCTTTAGAGGGCACTCTCCTTTTTGATGCCACTCCATATCGACAATTAGTAGGTAGTTTGGTCTATTTGTTTGTTACTCGGCTTGATATCTCTCATGCAGTTCACATTGCCAGTCAGTTTTTGTTTGCTCCACAATCTACTCATTATGCTGCTGTTCTTCATATTCTCCGTTATGTGAAGGGAACTTTGTTTCATGGACTTCATTGTTCTGCTCACACTCCGCTTGAGTTATGTGCATATTCTGATGCTGACTGGGCCGGTGATCCCACTGATCGTCGCTCTACTACTGGTTATTGTTTCTTTCTTGGAAGTTCATTGATTTCTTGGCAGAGTAAGAAGCAAACTGTTGTCTCTAGGTCCAGTACTGAGGTGGAATATCGTGCTCTTGCTGACACCACTCAGGAACTTTTATGGCTTCGTTGGTTACTTAAGGACATGGGTGTACTTCATCTTGAGTTTGAAGGGGGCTGTTAGTAATATATATTGGTTTAGGATTACATTATATAATAGGATTAGGATTACATTATATAGTAGGATTAGGATTCTCTTTCTCGTTCTTGCCTATATATATGGGCCTTCATTGTATTTTATGACACACACATAATATTATTCAATATACTTTTCTATTTGTCTAGTTGTGTTAACAGAAATCATATGCCCAGAACCAGAGGGAACACCGATGAAAACACCGAACAAGAATGGATAGAGAGAAGGATCGCAAAGGCCCTAGTAGAGATGGAAAAGAAACCAGGGTTACAAGAGCTCAAAGATTACACCTACGGGAACAAAGAATCCAAAAGAATAGGGAGGAAGAACACACAAGCCCTAAAAGACTAAGAGAGAATAGAGCTACAGGATCTCAGAAATTACCCATTGGTAGACTACCTCCCATTTTAGAGAGAGAAGCTCTCATTTTAGAGAGAGAATGTAGCTGGATATTGAATTACTCTGATTATTTTATCAAATTTTTTTAAAAAATTATCTTCTTATCCCAAATTTATCTTTTTTTCAAATTTGATGAAAACAAATCATCTATAATACTTCATCTTCTTCTTCTTCTTTTTTTATATATATTTTTTATCAAATTCAAATTTAATGAATTCTCAATTTGATGAAAGGATTTGAAATGGTCATCAAATCAAGGGAGTCATTTTTTTTTTTTTTTCGAATGAAGGATTGAAGATGCTTTTAGTGTGTTTTGTGATTCTTTATTTATAGAAGTACTATGTATATAATGTCACATGGTTATTTCAGGGATATCTAATAATTAAGTTTTCTTGTTGGAGATGTTCTTACTGGCATAATGAGTCTGTTTGGCGCAATTTATAATTTGAAAGTTGATAATTAAAAACAAAAGTTAAAAGCATATTTTTCTCAACTTTCAAATGATCAAATCTTTTTGAACTTAGGCCTATTTTGGGAAAGCAACATTTTAGCCAAAAAATTATTATAAAAAAATCAACTATTCTCTTCACATTTTTGCACGTTTTTTCGTAGAAAATCAAAAAATTACTAAAAAAGATAATTCTCAAAACAACCCTTTAAATTATTTATGCTTGAAATTATATCAAACAATCTAATACAAACTCTCAAATAATAATAATAATAATAATAATAATAATAATAATAATAATAATAATAATAATAATAAACAAAGGGGTGTGTGTGGTGCGGGTCGGTGCGGTATAAGAGTAAAATAAAAACCATATGACGGGTGGCAGATTGATAAAATGTTATTAGAAATTGCCATTTTTCTTATCAAAAATCGGTGGTTCGGTTGGCAAATAATGACAGTTTCAACTTGGCGGTTCGGGTGGATTGGTGGTTCATAAAAAAACATAATTCAAATTATAAAATTTGAATTAAAGAGTAAAAAGATCTAATTTATATATTAGTAAAAATAGTCAAAATTAAAATAGATATTTATTCATCTAATCTAACATTAAATATTGACAAACTAGTAAATTAAAAGTTAATCTAATCATCAAACTCAACAAAAATTTCAAGAATAAAAATTAAGTCTAACCTTAAGAACTAGCAACAGTAGTTGATTCTACAGTTGGGACTTGGATTGGTGTAGTAGGGTTGCCACCATCAAAACAACTATTACTTGTATTTTCTTCGTCCATTATCTAGTACAAAATAAAAAATTTACAATGATGATAAGTAAAAATATTTAAAACTGAGAAAGCATGTTTAAAATTAATTTTCAGCAATATTATGGATTGTGTTTTTAAAATATTATGGATTTGGACTAAATTGTGTTTTTGCTCTTTAAGTAGTTGATTTAATTATTTGTCTAACAGTAACTAAATGAGAGTAACATAAATTCTAGAGCTAATCCACAAAAATGTCAAACTTCAGGGATTAGAAGCTCTTTACTCCATTTCTTGACTAAAATCACTACATTACCATGGCAAATCTTTCCTACAAAATGCACCACTTACAAGCTGCTGACAACTAAATAAAGTATGGCCAACAACCAAAATTATTCATAAAATATCAAATCTAATTCAAAGAAAAAAATTTATAACTTTTTTGACTTTATGCAAAGTAAAATAAGGGTCTCAGCTCAATTCTAATCTAAGATTCTGTTCAGGCTCAGAGCTTAGAAAAAGCTTAAGAAAGTAAATAATTTTCACCCATAAATTGTTGAAAAAATTATGAAAAGCAGAATTAGTAGGTAATGAACCTGAAAATTATTCTTTATTTCTAAACTGAACAAAGAATAATTGGAAGAAGAGCACCTTTCTTCTAAGGTTCCCTCACCCACGTGAAGGTGAGTTTGAGCCCAAAAACAAACACTTTACGCAAACAGAGCCTAGTGCCCCAGATTGATTATACCAACAAGAAGATGCCTTTTCAGCATTTTAAATTTAATGGACATGTTACTTGCTGCTCATATTCATTTCAAGAAGATGCCTTTTCTACATTTTAGATTGCACTCCTAAAACACACATTTTGACCATGTGTGTCCACATCACACAATAGGTCAACATGAGGATATCCAAGCTCACAACAAAACCAGCAGAAGAAAGAGAGAGAGTAAAGGAAGAGAGAGAGAGAGAGAAAAGAGCCATGTACTGCTGAGCAGAGAGTAGTGGTGGTGAGTGGAGAGCAGTGACGGCGAGGGCAGTGCCGATTGACGAGGTAAGGAGGAAGAACAAGAACAGAGCAGCAACGATGATAAATGAGATGAGATGTTTGGGTGTCAATTAGGTTTAATTGAGAAATTATTGTGTGTGTGTGTCTGTGAGAGTGTAGGTACATTTGATGTGAGTATATGTAACCTTGTGGGTTGGGTCGGGTTATTAGGGGGGTTGGCATTTTCAAATTGTCACCCATGCTAATCTGTCACTGCTGGAACCCCCATTCACCCAACCTGCTAGTCAGAAATGAAAAAATATGCAATTCGGCCCGATTCGGAATGGTTTGGACGTTTTAGTGGTATTGTGCATAGCCCTTTATAAGAATTACACCAAACTATCTTCAGTACACCCTTGTATAGGGTTTTTTTATTTTATTTTATTTTATTCTGTCAAAGATCGCTTGGGTATCATCTTTTTCCTTTTCCTTTTTAATTTTTTTCTACCAATGTTAGTGTACCTCAATTTCCCTTATAAGTATATAAAAGTTGTACTAAAGCAAACTTGTCCTGGAATTTGAAAACAGAAACATGGGAAGATTCCTTATATCATTGTCACATTGTTCAATTCACTATTGGAAACATTGTTGTGAAACCTTGTATTTTTGAGATATTAATATTTTAGTGAGAGGTATTGGTGGTAGTTTGGTGGTAAGATTCTTAGATGAGAATCTAACTTATTTTCTCTATTTGTTTTGTTTCTTTTTAGCTTCACCACATTATTATCAGTATTTTATTCATCTCTTAGGTTTTCTATTTTATTTTATTTTATTTTACATGAGTTCCAAACAAAATCCACATGGGTGCCATGCCATGTTTCTTTTCTTTCCCTCCAAGCAAATTCTCTTTTCTTTTTCTCCCAGTAAATAATCTTTTCTTATTTTATTTTCCATCATTTCTTCGTCCTTTCTTTTTCCTTTCATTTAATATTTTTTTCCCATTTCTTTGGCTCCAAGTTTTCTTGGAGGGTAAGTAGCCTCCCATTAATTTGAAACCATTTTTTCCATCATCTTATGCCTTTGGCTCTCTGTCTCTCTCATATTGTTCCCTTTTAAATTATAGAAATATTGATTTTGGTTCGGGAGTATTTAGAGTGAGAGTTAACATTTTTATATAGTAGGAGAGCTGTAGATTTTGTAAAACCTTACATACCTTATGGCTTAGATTTTGGAGATCCATGGAGAAATATCGAAATTCTAGTGTTGGCGATGGAGGAGATTACTTTGAGGTAATTCGGGTGGTATATAATATGATTCCTTTATCTCTTTGCAAAGAGTTTATTTTAATTACTTCCAATTTGTAATCCTCTTGATTATTGTAATTATTTGATAAATCCTATGAAATCATTATCTATTGACATGTTTGAGTACTCTAGTCATTTGATAAGTTTTTTGAAGTTGTTCTGTGTAGTCAATGTTGATTTGTCTGGCTAAATGACATAGAAATGCTTCGTACATGGATCGAGTGGACCTTGCCAATAGCTTGGACCAATAGCCCGGACAAGCAGTTGTGCTTGGGTGAGGTGGGTGGGGCCAGTCACTGGTCATGTATTAAGTAGGACCAGGTATTTAATATTGAATAAATTATAATATGTCGAGTTGACTTGTCTGTGCAATTTGGTAAATTGCTTGGTATCTCAAATCAAATTGTTTGTGCCATGTTGTAAATTATTGGATCCCTATTGATTTATTCTCTGTCTGAGCCTTGTTATTTCTGTTATATTGTATATTTCACGAATTAATTTATTTTTCAAGTGTGGAGCAAATCTAGTGGCGATTGGAGTTGAAGCATTAAAGGATTATTGAGTTGGAGATTTGTGGGCCCCCAACTATATATTAGTTTTGGAGATTTGTATAATTTATATTTTGGATACATTTGTGTTAATTATTTATAGAGGCGATTTGTAATTTTGAGATTATGAGTTATCTGCAATTATAAATTTGAGGTTGATTTGGTTTATTAATTGCCCAGAAGTTGGGGCATTATAATTGCATTCACAAATGAGAATGATGGATTTCTGCTCTAGTTGCCAATTCCACATCGAATTTGTGGTGCAAAAACCATACATTGTCGAAACCCTGTAGTTTGCAGTCCCATTTGTTCCATTGATTCGAACATTACAAAACAAATCTTTAGACGTTAATAAAAACGTGAGATTTGGGTCCATATATGCTGATTACGTAAAGCGAATTTGGGGATACAAACGCTACATTGGTGAAGCGTGGGATTGGGCAAACATAGAATTGGAGAATTGATCGTCGGACTCGGTGTTGAAGGTTAATGACAATTAAACAAGAAGGTATGTAATGTTTGATTTCTAGATAATTGTAGTACTGAATATCATGTTAGGGTTTATTTTCTGGTGGGTTTTAAAAGAATGTATATGCTTAGTTTATGTTAGTTGAATGCTTGTAGTGTTCATTTGTCCATGAGGCGTGTTTGATGTCAACCATGTGGTGTGGTTACTGTAATGTGATAATGTTGTAATTGAATGTTAGTTTGAATTTAGGTCACCTCTAGTGTTAAAGTAACACAACATTTTCACATTTTTACATTTGGATGCCTTGTTTTGGGGTTCAATTTGTTGAATAGTGGGTTGGTGATGTTCACATCCAGCAAACGTTATCAAACAAATATCTTGCATAAGTGAACATTACATTCTCATCACAAAAATCGAATCAAACATTAGACAAAAATAAAGGGCACTAATGTCAACTCAAATGGTACCAAATCAATTAAATACAACTTTACAAAACAAAAAAGGACTATTTGGTTCATAAGAAAACTCTAAGGACTAAAAGGATCAACTTTTCCTCATATGGGATTTATTGATAATTTTCTTTTAAATGAAATTTTCATGTTTTTTTTTCTTTTAATTTTTAAATGCCCTTTATTTTCAATCATAATTAAATTATATGGTGTAAGGAAATGAATCTATATTTTTTCTTTTCTTTTTTTTTAAAAAAAGGAAAGTGAATCTAATTTTTTTTTTAAAAAAAGGAATGAATCTAAAAATTTTTAAAAAAAGAAAAGGAAAATGAATCTAAAATTTTAATTAATAAAAGAAAATGAATCTAAAAAAATAAAATAGAGGGCATATAATTTTTTTTATATTTGTTATAAAAATAAAGGGCATTTAAAATTTAGAAGAAAAAAAGAAAAGAAAAAATACATTTAATTTTGTGATTTAAAAAAAAAATGTTTGGCTTCTCTGAAGTTGGCCATCTCAACTTGAGAAAATGTTTGGGTTTGGTAGGCTTATTTTGGAATCAATTTTGGTCATCCAAACCGTTTATTTTTTTGGGCTCGTTGAGTAGAATATTCATTCAAAAAATCAAGAAGATTGAATATTAGTAGTTATATATTTGAAACAAATTTGTATTACAAAAAATAGATGACTATTCTTAAAATTATATTTGTTGTATATTTTTTAAAAAACAAATATGATTCAAATATATAGGTACTGATGTCCAATCATCTTAATTTTTTGCATGAATATCCTACTCAACGAATCCTAAAAGATAAACAGTTTGGATCATCAAAATTGGTCCCAAAATGGGCCTACTAAGCCGAACGCTCTCTCAAGTTGTCATCTCAACTTGAGAAAATCCAAACCCATTAAGAAAATATTAAAATAAAAATATACTCTATAGGTACCGTTTTGATTATTCGAACCATTTACTTTTTAGGACTTGTTGAGTAGAATATTCATGCAAAAAATCAAAATGATCGAATATATGTAGCTATATGTTTGAATGAAATTTATATTACAAAAAATGGATGGTTATTCCGGAAATTATATTTGTCGACAATTTTTTAAAAATAAATATGATTCAAATATATAGTTATCGATATCCAATCATTTTGATTTTTTGTATGAATATTCTACTAAACGAATCCAAAAAAATGAACAGTTCTTATCATTGGGATCGATTCCAAAATGGGTCTATCAAGCCCGGACGCTCTCTTAAGTTGAGATGACAAATTGACAGAAGCCAAAAATATATAATGTTGAAATAAAGAGAATTGGAGAAAATGATATTTTAGTCTTTAGCAAGATATATTTTCAACTTTTCTGGGCTACAGAGCCCTAGGCCTCACGTGCGGGGGGTGAGGTCGCACGTGCCGGGAGGGGGGGTTGAGCTGCTGAAGGTTGCACACTGCTTTAATTGCAGGTGCGGGACCATGTGCGGATGGAAGGGCCGCACGTGAGGGGATTAGTGTCGCACGTGCGGGAATGAGGCTCCGCACGTGTGGGATGGGGACAGTCCGAATCTCTATTTTTTTTTGCCCTTTTGGCTGAGTTGTATCTCACTCGGGGCTCATTTCCTTTCACTCTGAAGGTTATATTTGCTCTCCCTTCTCTCTAGAAAACCTCTTCCAACACCCAAAACTCTTTGATTTTGCATCTAGATTCATCATCATCCTCATCTCTCCCTCTCAAACCTTGAAGATCAAGAACTAGGGCTTCACTTGGCGTGGTGGAAGTCAAGGGTCTCTCATCTTTTTGCTCTAGGGTTTTTTCTCTCCATTTTCTCCAAAGCATTGAGGTAGGGATTTCTTGAGTTATATATACATGTTTTGCTACATTAATGATGGTTTAAGAGTTCTCTCAAAGTTTTGTGTTGATTTCTCAAGTTTGGTTCAAGGTGTAGAGAAATTTTTAAATGTGGGTTTCCAAAACTCAATCTTTGCTACTCCATGTTGATTGTTCATTTACATAACCTAAGAAATGTGATTTTAGTTGGGATTTACCAAGGGAAGGAAAAGTGTCTTGTCTTGATGAAAAACCCTAAAATTTGGGGATTTTGACAAATAAGAAAAATACTTATGAAATTCTTTATTCTTTTATGTCAAGAGGGCGAATAAAAGTAAATTTTCATTAATGTTTAGAGAAATAGCTATCTATGTGAGGTAAGAGAAATGAGATGTTATTTTCATATAATTGTTAAGCACTAGAACATGTATTGTTGGGAAATGATAAATGGTTGTGTGCCTTGAAAATGTGAGAATTGTAAAATCTTGGAGATTTATGTTGAGAACATATATATATAGTCTTAAAGAGACTAACTTGCTATGAATTATGCTTGGCGAGTGATTATGGTTGTTGCTATGAATTGCGGGTATATGGTTATGTTGTGAAATAACATTACAAGAGAAGAAGTGAGAAATTAAATTGATTGATCTTGTTGTAGAGATATTTGAAAATGGAGAAAAGTTATGAGATATTAATCATTGCATCACATTCTTATCGGATTTATTACCTTTAATGCGCATGAAGTGAATTTTATTATTATTGCTTTCTCATCATGTTTACTTTGAAGAAAGATTATATTGTAATGAGAACTATGGTATTGTGTATGGGGTAAATACATGGTAAGTCCGGATAGGGGGTGTAGTTGAACTTGATAAGTTGGCTTGAGTGTCCATGGTGAAAGACCAGAAAACCACACGGATAGGTGTCGAGCCTTCCGGTTAATACCTGTAAAAATGACATTTTGGTAGTACTTGTAGAGTCTACTTGCAGACACCAACCTAGGGATTACGAGTGTCGTATTTACCGCCCCTATTGATAAAAAAAAAATAAAATGGAAGTTTTGAAATAAGTTGAGATTGCAAATTTTATTGAAAGATGGTGATCTTTAAAGGAGCATGAAATGGATTTGTTTCTAAAAGGCATATGGCATGGTATGGCATTGACATTTGCATTTTTAATTAGAGTTGCATAACTATATATACTTTGTGAGAATTCTCTACTGGGCTTTATGCTCATCCTTATGGGATTTGGTGCATGTAAAGATGTTGTGATCCCACCAAGCTAAGGGTGTGGATATGTTTTGATGAAGAGGAGATCACTTTTTCTTTTGTTGTGATTTTTTTGTAAAGCCTAGGGCTAATTTGGTATGGGTCTGAGAGACCATTTTGTGTAACTGGGCTATTGCCTTGGAAGATGTAAGTCCGTAAGGGCATTTCTTTTATTTTGAGACTATGTGTTTCACATGCTATAGATTTAGGTGTCTTCTTATCATTGAATGTATATTTGCATGTGGAACCCTTGTATAAACCATGGAGATTTTTGATATAAAGGATAGAGAATGGTTGTAATTATTGAATGTATGTGGTTGAAGTATTATTCATGTTGGGATTATTTTCAGGGCGTGACAGTCATTAAACTCAATATAGGTATACATAAAATGTCTAATATATATATATATATATATTTTCATTGAGTTTAATGACTAATGGTTTAGATTGAAAACAAATCAAAACTTTAAGATTTAAATTAATAAAATAAAAAACTTAGAATTTTTTTTTTATTACAATGATCGAACTCTGTGGTTTTGTTTGTAATTTCTCTTTTTTATTTTTTATTTTTTGTTTATGTATGAGTTGAAAACCTTTTAAGTTTATGACCTTTATTAGTCAATTTTTAGCTAAATTAATCACTTCCCAAACATGTTCAACTGTTACAATCATGGTCGGCTTTGGGACAAGCCGAACAAGCGGTCGCTTTGGGCCCTAAAAATTGGTTAAAAACCAAAAGTCCCCCCAAAATATTTGCCATTATATTTGCTCATAAAAGAAAAAAAGGACTCCTAAAAATAAACGAAAAAGCTAATTGATGTAGTGAACTATTTAAAACTAATGGATAATTGTTTTGAAATGTATGAACTCTATATAGAATACTATTGACTATAGTTTTTAAAATTGCTTTTGCGAAAAAACTTTTCAAAATTAAAATTAATTAAATCTTATATGGAAAATTGATAAATATTATAATAAGTCAACTATGTAACGAGAAAAATTAAATGGATTTGATTGACAAGTTGGATAAAACAAGCTTGATTAGTAATTTTGCAACTAATGTGAAAATTGTCATATTTAAGTGATACATTGTTATAGTTTATTCATTTTTTATAGTACTCTAGCTTGGATTATTTGATCATTAATCTTATAGTCTATATTTGAATGATAGTAATCTTGAGGGGGAATGGGAATACAAATGTGATTTCGAATCGCTATGCTTTCAATATTTAAGGAGTTACACTTCTTATAAAAGTATTTCATGCCAATCATAAACTCATTCATAACAATTGGCCTAACCATGTGGTTAATAATTTGAGTTACTCATCCATATGAAAGTTTAAAATTTTTAAATAAAATTTAAATTACTAACTAGTTTAATTTTGTCAAAAAATTTCAAAATCTATTCATATTAGAAGTTTGTTTTGAAATTATTTTTTATTTACTTTTAGGAGTTTTCTTAAGTGTGCAAGTGCACACCATGTGCCACTTACACAAAAGGTGTAAGTGTAAGGTGTAAGGTGTAAGTGGGTTGCATATGGTGTGCAACCTCAAAAAAGGTGTAAGTGTAAGGTTTAATTTTTCACAAAAGGTGTAAGTGTAAGGTATAAGGTGTAAGGTGTAAGTTGCACACCATAACCAAACCCTTATTTTTATATGTGTTGAAAAATTTGGTTTTATAAGGCTTATTTTGGGCTAACTTTGAGCCCAAAATTGAGTGGGCTTCAAACTTCTTTTGGGGTGAGTCCGAAGAGGTGATGTGTTCCTTGCCGCATGGTAAGTCACACAATAAAGACAGTTTGTCAAAACCATTTATGAGTGAATGAGAAGTTGATGTCATTTTCAGGTTTATGGAATAGACAATTAAAGAAGTAAATGTGGGTTTTCTTGAAATGGGTTGTCCCACATTGAAACTTTAAGAGAGCTTTTGTGGTTATATAAGCTTTTGGTGTACTAACTTGGGTTCGGCCCCAAGGAGCACCCCAAGTTTGTAGAAGGGAGGAGTTATGGACAAATGGAAACTTGGCTCAAACCACCATACACGTGCGCGCCTCGTCGCCGCCGACCGGCCGAGCGTGAGTGTGGGTCAGGTTGGTTCTAACATTAATTTTTTGGAGAAAATTTATTTGAATTTTTCCAATTTCTTATAGGAAATTATTTGAATTTCAAATTGAATTTAATTTAAAATTGAATTTAAATTTTGTGTCCAAAAATTGTGTCTCTTTCAGTCCAATTTCCAAACAGATTAAACTGTCCAAATAGTTTCCAAATCTGTTGCACACTCGAACATATTCTATTTTTTTCAAACAGATTTAACTGCTGTGCAGTTATCTGTTGAAACTGCCAGATCTGTTTGAAATTCAAACAGTACCTGTACAGTTTGAAAATGCATCTGTTCACTTCTTTTTCATACCTGTTCGGGACAGTTTGTGTTGCCTATAAATTCATATCATTCTAGCAGTGTTTAGAGATCTGAAAATAGTCTAAAAATCTATTTTCTTGCTGTCCAATCTTTGCTTTGTTGCATATATTCTTTATATATTCTTTAGAAAAAATTTAGAGAGTATAGAACACAGGTTCTAGTTCGCCGGACAAATTTGTTTGGAGTGCTACTACAAATTTGTGAAGATCATTGTATCTTAGGAGATAGATGCCATTAGTCTGCAAGCACCGTAGTGGGGCGAATCTGTCTTAAGGACAGAGTGTCACACACTCGATTTGATCTTTTTATAATTCTTCGGTTCGGTAAAATAATTTCGGTACGTTATTTATTTTATTTGTTTGATTTGGTTGAATTTATTTTTTGTACACAGAAGATTGTTCCAACAATCTGAAGACAGATTCAAATTATTCTGTTTACAGAATTTTTTGTTTGTTTCTTTTTCTCTTTCTTATTCTTATAGAAATTATTTTCTGGGATTTTACAAAAATAATATTTTGATTGGAAAACAAATAGTAGTAATATATTATTTGACAGATAGTAGTAATATACTGTCTATTTTCTTTGACAACTAGTAGTAATATACTGGTGTCATTAATAATTCAAAATATTTATTTGTGAAATTTTGTCAGAAATTAATTTTGGTTTTCAGAAATTATTTTCTGAGTTTTCATTAATTAAAATTCTGTTTTAGCATTTTAATTATTGAAGTGTTACATAAATTTAATTTTTTTTTGTGGAATTAATTTGGTTAAATAAAATTTTATTTTATTTCCAAATTAATTGAAAAATAAAAGTAACATTTCTTGTTTCTTTTATTTTTATGGAATTTAATTATGTGGTTTTGGTTTAACTTTTTTGTGTAATATAAAATTCTAATTCTAATTTTATTTTATAATTTAGAATTCATGGCTACTGAAACTGGTCAAACTAATGCCCAAACAAGTACTAGTGTGGTGGCTGCAATTGTTCCAACCCCTCTTGTTGTGATTGTGCTAGGCAATCACGGTGAGAAGGCAGAGAAGTTTTGAGGAACCGATTTTAAAAGATGACAACAGAAAATATTGTTCTATCTTATAACTCTGAACCTCGTTTGTTTTCTCCGTGAGAATGCTCCTACTCTGAACGAGGATAAAATTGACCGGCAAGTGGTTGCTGCGGTCGATGCCTGGAAACATGCTGATTTCCTTTGTTGGAACTACATCGTGAATGGACTTGACAACACATTATACAACGTCTACAGTCCTATCAAGATAGCAAAGGAACTTTGAGAGTCTTTGGAGAAAAAATACAAAACAGAAGATGCTGGTTCAAAGAAATTTGTGGTTGGCAAATTCCTAAACTTTGTGATGGTTGATTCTAAGATTGTGATCAGCCAAGTTCAAGATCTCCAACTCATTTTGCATAACATTCACGCAGAAGGCATGTCTCTCAGTGAATCCTTCCAAGTTGCAGCCTTAATTGAGAAATTACCACAAGGCTGGAAGGAATTCAAGAACTACCTCAAACACGAGCACAAAGAAATGTCTTTGGAAGAATTGATTGTGCATTTGAGGATTAAGGAGGACAACCGCAATTCAGAGAAGCGGGCTAGTAAGCATCTAATGGAGTCAAAGGCAAATGTGGTGGAACATGCTCCAAAAGCCAAGAAACAGAAGTTTTCTGGAGAAAATTCATCACAAGGCTCTAAAGGGGGGAAACTAAAAAGTACAAATTTAATGGCAAGCGTTACATCTGTGATAAAAGGGACATCAGACCAAAGATTGCCGTTACAAACATAAAGGTAAAGAAAGATCGAACAAGAAGCCTGCTCAAGCCAATAAAATCGAAATGGAAAAAATTCCCAATGGTGTAGATGTCATAAATTTTTCTACAGTTGTTTTTGAGGCAAACCTTGTCCGAAATCCTAAAGAATGGTGGGTGGACACTGGTGCTACTCACCACATCTGTACTGACAAAAAGATGTTCACATCTTATTCAGAGGTGAACAATTGTGAACAACTTTTTATGGGCAACTCTTCGACTTGTAAAGTTGAAGGATAAGGAAAGATTATTCTGAAGATGACATCTAGAAAGGAACTCACTCTTAACAATGTGCTGCATGTATCAGACATTCGCAAGAACCTTGTTTCCGGATCTTTGTTGAGTGAAAATGGGTTTAGGCTAGTTTTTGGAAGTGACAAGTTTGTGCTTACCAAAAATGGGATGTATGTAGGGAAATGTTACATGTCTGATGGCCTTTTCAAAATGAATGTAATGACTGTTGTACCCTCTGTTATTAATAAAAATACGTATTCTTCTTGCTTGCTTGAGTCTTCAAATTTATGGCATGGTAGACTTGGACATGTTAATTATGGATCTTTGCATAGATTAATTAATATGGAATGTTTACCTAAATTTGGCATTGATTTAAATCATAAATGTGAAATTTGTGTTGAGGTAAAATTATCCAAAACTCCTTTTCATTCAGTTGAAAGAAATACGGAACCACTTGAATTAATTCATAGTGACATTTTTGATTTTAAATCAATTCAAACTAGAGGTGGGAAAAAGTATTTTATCACTTTTATAGATGACTGTACTAGATATAGTTATATTTATTTAAGTTGAACCAAAGATGAAGCTTTGGAAACTTTCATTCAATATAAGAATGAAGTTGAAAATTAACTTGGTAAGAAAATTAAGAAACTTAGAAGTGATAGAGGTGGTGAATATGAATCACATTTTGGTGAATTTTGTAAAGAACATGGAATAATTCATCAAACCACCGCTCCTTACTCACCTCAGCAAAATGGAATTGCTGAAAGGAAAAATAGGACTTTAAAAGAAATGATAAATGCCATGCTAATGAGTTCTGGATTACCTCAGAACTTATTGGGGGGGGGGGAACCAATACTTTCTGCTAATTATATACTTAATAAAGTATCCCAAAAGAAAGTGAATCAAACACCTTATGATATGTGACATGGGAGAGTACCATCCTACATATACTTAAAAGTGTGGGGGTGTTTGGCTACAGTGGCTCCTAAAAAGACTAAGATAGGTCCTAAAATAGTTGATTGCATTTTCATTGGTTATGCCAAGAATAGTAGTGCATATTGGTTTTTGATTCATAAGTCAGAATGCATCATTCTTTGAACATGTATTTCCAAATAAAATTGGACAAGAGACTGGTAATAATAAAAGATCTTTTGATGCCATTACTAGTCAAGATCAAGAACAAGAGCAAGAGTTAGATCAAATTGAGGAAGAGGAACCTAGGCGTAGTAAACGTGCTAGAATCTCAAAATATTTTGGTCCAGATTTTCTAACATTTTTGTTAGAAAATGAACCTCTAACTTTTAAAGAAGCTATGTTCAGTCCTGAGGCTCCTTTATGGAAAGAAGCTGTTAATAGTGAAGTTGAATCCATTCTACAAAATCACACTTGGAAATTGGTGGATCTGCCACCAGGTTGTAAACCTCTTGGGTACAAGTGGATTTTCAAAAGAAAAATGAAAGCGGATGGATCAATTGACCAATACAAGGCAAGACTTGTGGTCAAAGGGTATAGACAAAAAGAAGGTCTTGATTACTTTGACACATACTCACCAGTTACTAGAATAACATCTATTAGAATGCTAATTGCTATTGCATCGTTGTACAATCTAGAAATTCATCAAATGGATGTGAAAACCGCTTTCTTAAATAGTGAGTTAGATGAAGAAATTTACATGGAACAACTAGAAGGATTTTCTGTTCCAGGAAAAGAAAAGAAAGTGTGTAAATTGGTTAAATCATTATATGGTTTAAAATAAGCGCTAAAGCAATAGTATGAAAAATTTGACAAGGTAATGATATTAAATTAATGAGTGTGACAAATGTGTTTATATTAAAAACACAGATAAAGGTTATGTCATTTTATGTCTTTATGTGGATGATATGATTATCATAGGTAGTAATAATGACATGATTAAAACTACCAAGAAAATGTTGAATAAACATTTTGACATGAAGGACATGGGTATTGCTGATGTAATTTTTGGTATGAAAATTACCAAAACATCAGAAGGTTATGCTTTGTCACAATCTCATTACATTGAGAAAATACTTGACAAATTCAGCAAAGATGATGATCATCTTGCTAGAACACCTGTGGATGTTAATTTGTTTCTTTCTAAGAATGTACAGGAAAGTATTTCTCAATTAGAATATGCCCAAATTATTGAAAGCTTAATGTACTTGATAAACTGTACTCGCCCAGATATAGCTTATGCAGTAAGTAAATTAAGTAGATATACGAATAACCCAGGAGTAGAACACTAGAAAGCAATTATAAGGGTTCTAAGATATCTCCGATTTACTCGTAACATTAGGCTAAATTATACTAGATATCCAATAGTACTTGAAGGATACTGTGATGCAAATTGGATATCGGATACTAGAGACTCAAAATCCACCAGTGGGTATGTTTTTACTCTTGGTGGGGCAGCTATATCTTGGAAATCTTCCAAACAGACTTGCATTGCTAGGTCTACTATGGAATCAGAATTCATAGTTTTAGATAAAGTTAGGGAAGAAGCAGAATGGCTTTTCTACTTCCTTGAAGATATTCCAATGTGGCCAAAACCAGTGCCTGCTATATGTATACATTGTGATAGTCAATCAGCAATTAGTAGAGTACAGAGTCATATGTATAACGGTAAGTCACGACACATTCGTTATCGACATAACACCGTGCGACAACTACTCTCTAATGGAATTATTTCCATTGAATATGTGAAGTCTAAAGACAACATAGTGGTTCCACTAACCAAAGGGTTAGCAAGAGACTTAGTTGAAAATTCTTCGAGGGGAATGGGACTTAAGCCTATTAAATAAGATTTACCACAACAGTAACCCAACCTAGTTGACTCGAGATCCCAAGATCTAGGTTCAAAGGGACAACTGAGTTGTGTATGACTTAGAAGGATTACTGGGGAGTCAAACTCCTACCCATTTCTATGATGAAATAGTGATGTTTGCAGCGTTTTTAGGTTAATTAATACTTTAAATGATTCTTATATCTAGGTAAACCTAGTGGAGTATGGCAGGATATTCTTCATAAGAATCACCTATGTGAGTGTGAACTGGGCCAATTCTATGAGATTTGTGAAGGGCTACAATTCTCTAGAGCACTCACGAAAGACCAGGCTGTTCAGGGCCAAAATAAACACAATAGTGAGAACTAAACTGTGTCTGGGGATATACTGTGTGAGTTCTATTATCTTGGTTTACACAAACGGCTGAACAGTTCAAGACATCATTGTAGACACCCCATTCTTGACCGCCCTTAAGACTTGGGCGTTACTGATGATTTACTTGGTGATGAAAGATGTGCAGGGCAAATGTTCGATTTCTTCAGCAAGAGGGGAGTCAAATCCTAACCTCACACCCCATTTTGGACTAAAAATATTTTGAATGATTTTTAGAACTTAAAACCCTCTCTTTCAAAATATTTTTGAAATAAAGTTCCTACGATGTTCCGAGGCTCGCATTTTGTCAAATGTTGCGCTTTTCGGTAAACCGAGCAAGGACAAAGTGCAAATGAATGAAAGAGAGATGAAATCTTTGAAAAATATTTCAAAGCACCTTGTTTAGGGGTGTGGAGTTGAAGAAAAGAGGAGTGGAGGGAAGAAACCTGGTTGAGGAAGAAGTTGGGTATGAATCACTAAGAGAAAGTCGAGTGGTCCTCGCTAAATCAGGCCTATCTGTCTATGCACTTGGATTTAAGCTATGAGGCCACCATCGTTGGAAAAAAGACTTCCAGCGCTTCATTTTACATTCAAGAATCTCCTCAAACCGAGTCTGGATGGGAGAGATATGGTTGTTGGAAGTTGGGCATCATTCCGGTTGGACCGAAACTGAACAGTCTTCACCAAAACATGCATAACTTTTTGCACAGTTGGAATTTTGATGGAAGGCTTCCACCATTGGAAATCTTACTTTCGGGGCTTCAATTTGGACACAAGAATGACCTAAAAAGGAGTTCATATGAAGGAGTTATGCCCATTTGAAGTTGGGCCTCAAAAACAGATTTTGTTGGCCGATCGGCCAAAAAAGTAGCAGATAAGTGGCAGATCGGCACAAAAGATGGCCGATCGGCCAAGAGTGACCCGAACTCAGATTTTTTAAAGATATTTCATCTCCATCTATTCCACACAACCTCCAGCTGTCCCATGCTTAGATATTTTTGACCAAACTCTTGCCTTTTGCTATATATGGAGCCAAATATCTCATTTCTAAAGGGTTAGAACTTCTTGAAGCAATTTTGGGGAGCCTCTCTCTGTAAAAACTCCTCTCTCTCTAGAATTTTTAGACCTAAATCTCTGCCTCCCTCTCTATAGTTCACTCTCTCTTCCGCCTTTATGCATAGAAGTGCATAGAAGTAGAGAAATATAACTAGTTTGCCTAGGCATCCTTCATCGAAGTTGCATATCCATGGGCTGAGGTCTCTTGGAACTGGTTTTTGGGTTGATAGAAGGTCATTTGAGCCAAGAAAGAGGCTCTTTTGCTGCTGTTCTACAAGGGTAAGCACCTCTCCTCTTTTGTATTTGTTTTGCACACTTACCTCACCATCTTTGCACACTACTTTGGGGCTATTTTTTGGGGTGGTGTTGAACTATAAAAAACTCTATTTTTCCTCTATTTTTCAGTCCCAAAAGTCTTGGTTTGTGCCTTGGTTGGCTAGGAGGTTGTCATCCCTTTTGCTCCTTGGCTTGTAAGGCCTTGTGAGCTAACTTTCAAACTTTTCAAACAACTTATTTTTGGCCTTAGAACCACTGAAATCCAAAGGATTTTCAGTGGTAAAAACCCTTCTTTGAGGGCCCAAATAGGAGAGGGTGGTCCCCTCTCCTCTTGTCTTGCTTGCTAGTGTTGATGGCCAACCAAATGAGCATGCGTTTTTACTTCTTTATGGCTTTGTTTAGGCTCATTTTTGTGACTTATCAGACTTTCCATAACTCTGTTTTTGGCTGTCTTGGTCACCTTTTGCATGCTCCATGCACTTATAGTGCAATTCCATGAATTAGCCTAATGTGTATCATGCTTTAACATGTCATTCTAGTGTGATTTTGGCTTAACTCCAAGAAGCTTTTGGCTATGTTTTAGCATTCTTAAGGTCTGATTTATGTTGTTTTGGTCATGCATGCCATGCTTTGTATAGCCATAGTGCATTTTAGCTCCCTAGCCTTGAGTTTCCAAGCCACTAACATGCATTGCTTGGGCTATTTGCATGATTTAGCATCATTTGGAATGATATTTCAGAGCATGATTCATTGCCATGCCCTCACATTTGTCACTCTTTCAATGCTTTGAAGGCTTGCTTCTTTATTCCTTAAGAATGAGCATATGTGTATGCCATCTTGACCAGGCTTTTGGGTCACCATTTTAGTGTGTATTTGGTCCTATTTGGCCATGATATAGCTCTATTTTTACTTGGTTAGAGCATCCCTCATTTGCTTCTTACACTTGTAGTGTAAGTTCCCTTTACTAGTCTTGCATGCCTAATGAGTGAGCTTGTTATTCTAGCATGTGTTGACTTGGTATTAGCCCATTTTTGGTGTTAGTTTGACATGCCATAACTCTGATTTTTTTTGGTTAAGTCATCTCATGCTTGGCTTTGGTATGTGTAGTGTAAACCTCTTTATTGGCCTTGCATACTCCATGTTTTGACCCTTCATGCTAGCTTGTTTTGGCTTTGCTCCATGCATGTTTTGTCATTTTTTTGGCATGCTCTAGGACTTTTTTGGGTTGTATTGGCCATATGCTCAATGCATTGCATAGCTATAGTGTAAGTGCCTATGCTAGCTTCAAGCTTTGAGTCTCCTAGCATGTTTCATTTGTGACATGTACATGATTTGGCATCATCTACCATGACATTTCAGAGCCTATAGACTTGCCATGCTCCCACTTCTTTCACCCTTTGAGTGCCTCTAAGGGTCGTGCATTGTTGCCTAGCTTATGGACCAATATGTGTGCATGCATGTTTTGCCTTTTGGTGCCTTAGTTTTGGTGATTATGGCCACTGATTTGGGCATGATTGAGGTTTGTCCATTTTAGTTTAAGTTCATTTTTCATGTTGTTGCATGCTTGGTACATTGCATGTTTGCATGTTTAGGTTGCATTGCATTTTGCATGCTTGGTACATTAGCTTTGTTTGCATGCTTAGGTTGCATTGCATTGAGTTCGCATGCCAATAGCTTTGTTAAGTTGTGTATGCATTGCATTGTGTTTGGTTTGGGGTGTTAAGCCAAACACGAGGAACAAGGGACGTTTCATACTTGAAGTGATGAAACGTGCCTCAATTCTCGATCGCCGACCCTCTTGATCATACATGATAGAGGTCAAGGAATTTATGTGTTTTTGTGCATTCATGTGACATTGATTTGTGCAACTCGGCCTCTTTGGCCATCATGCATTGGAATACGTGATTGATGGCTCGAGAGTCGAGCACTACACTCCTTTGAGTTTCAAACATGATAAGGGGTGTGGTTGCACACACATTTTCTTGCAAATACATTGCCATGCCTTTGTTTGTGCTCTGTTACAGCAAAAAGGAGAGTTTGCAAGAAGAGATGGATGATCGGCTATCTAGTGTGCCGATCGGCTAACAATATTTGGCCGATAGCCTCAAAAGTGGTCGATGACTCTTATCCACTGGCCGATGACCATACCATTCGGCCGATGACCTCTCAGAATGTCCATGAGGTGTATCAGAAGCGTTTTGGAGATTTGTACAGTTTTCAGAAGTCTAAAATAGTGCAAATAAAGGTAACATGAGGCACGACATTGGATTTCCGAGCGAAGCCGACCAAGCATGCATATACCCCTCTTCTTGAGGCTGTTTTAACTGCTTTGTATAGCTAGTTAATTTGTAATTGATTAGTTAATGTGTTAGCTAAATTAATTCATCGTTGTAAATTCTTAATTAGCTTAGCATAGCTAAATTTTCAATTCGGTGTTGTAATAATTAGTCTAATTAGATTATTAGATTAGTTAGAATAACTTAGCGTAGCTAGCTTGTATTATTCATTCGGACCCTCCGTCGAGAGGGCCAACTGTTGTAATAAGTGTGTGTGAGTGTGTGAATGTCTTTCAACCCCACGTCTTTCTCCCTTTTACTTAACTGCTTATGATGGTTAGTTCTAGGTCATGTTTCAATTAGCATTCCTATGCTTGCATATTTGCATCCATTCATTCGTATTGCATGCATCAGGCTCGGCACATCATGCTAACTGCATTGTGTTTCAATTTCGGTTTGAATACATGTTATCAAGTTGCATTTTATATGCCATCTTAGAATAGCCGAGCCTATTTCTAGTTGCATTTTGCATGTGTTGCATTAGCCATCTTAACATAAACTAGGATCATGCATGATTTCTAACTAGTTGTTGTTTTGGCTTGGAGTACACTGTAAGTGTTTACGCTTTAGCATCTTGCATGTGTGTTAGTGCTGCCATGATAGCATGCTTGCCATGAGGCTAACTGCTTAAATGATTAACTGCATGAATGCCTGTGGTTGAAGGTTGGATTGCTTGAATTGGAACAATTCATCGAAATGCGAGTTTTAAGCCCACTTGAGAGTGGCAAAATCAAGTTTTCTAAGCCCACTTGAGGGTGGCAAATCCACGTCTTAGCCTACTTGCGAGTAGCACCTTCAAACCATTTTCAAACAAACAAACATGAGATGTTTTGTTCAAACTTAGGCGATCTAATCTACTTGTGTGTTGTGCGCATCATGTGGTAAGATTAACTAATAAACCGGAATAAGAGCGCATGTGTTTTCAAAACCAAGATATCATGTTAGTAAAGGTCGATCTTCGATCGGGTGAGCGGGGGTGCTCATTGCATGACCTTCCCCTCTCGTACCCAAGTTCCCGAGCCGAGGCAACTTTGGTGATGACGGACACGTGGCCTTCGGCACGAGTTAGGGTTTCCTAAATTTCCCCAAAATAAAATATTTAGGTGGCGACTCTGTATCGGGAAAAGCAGTCCATGTTTGGCACTTCTTTACAAAAATTAGTTTTCCAAAAATGATTTGCCAGATTTGGACTCTTTGGTGATTTTTCGGTCTTGCATTGCACTTTGCGAGATTAGATTCAGAATCATGACATTAAGTCCGAACTATAGTAGCTAATGAACAAAACGGATTTCGCACCATCTCGCGCGCGGAGCTGGGACGTTCGGGCACGTCTACAATCATGTTCACTGGTTAGCTAGTAAATCTGATAGTGTCTCACAAGGGAAGGTTCAAAGCCAAAAGCTACCTATCCTTTGCAGAATATTTCCAATTTCTGTACTCTCTGTAATTAAATTATGTTGTTGCATTTTCTCTCTGTCAAATTCTATTCATGTGGGGGATTGTTGAAAAATTTGGTTTAATAAGGCTTATTTTGGGCCAATTTTGAGCCCAAAATTGAGTGGGCCCCAAACGTCTTTTAGGGTGGGTCTGAAGAGGTGATGTGTTCCTTGTCTCATGATAAGTCACACGGTGAAGACGGTTTGTCAAAACCATTTATGAGTGAATGGGAAGTTGACGTCGTTTTTGGGTTTGTGGAATGGACAATTAAAGAAGTAAATGTGGGCTTCCTTAAAATGGGTTGTCCCGCATTGAAACTTTAAGAGAGCTTTTGTGGGTATATAAGCTCTTCGTGTACTAACTTGGGTTGGGCCCTAAGGGGCATCCCAAGTTTGTAGAAGGGAGAAGTTATGGAAAAATGAAACCTTGGCTTAAACCACCACACACGTGCGCGCACTGCAACCGCCGTCCGTCGGTCCGATTCTAATATTAATTTTGGATAAAATTTATTTTAAGTTTTCCAAATTCTTATAGGAAATTATTTGACTTTCAAATTGAATTCAATTCAAATTTGAATTCAAATTTTGTGTTCAAAAATTGTGCCGCTTTCAGTCCAATTTCCAAATAGATTAAACTGTCCAAACAGTTTCCAAATCTGTTGCACACCCGGACAGATTCTATTTTTTTTCAAACAGATTTAACTACTGTGCAATTATCTGTTGAAACTGCCAGATCTGTTTGAAATTCAAATAGTACCTGTACAGTTTGAAAATGCATATGTTCACTTTTTTTTCATACTTGTTCGGGACAGTTTGTGTTGCATATAAATTTAGATCATTCCAGCAGTGTTTAGAGATCTGAAAATAGTCTGAAAATCTATTTTCTTGCTATCCAATCTTTGCTTTGTTGCATATATTTTCCATATATTTTTTAGAAAAAATTTAGCGAGTATAGAACATAGGTTCTAGTTCGCCGAATAAATTTGTTTGGAGTGCTACTATAAATTTGTAAAGATCATTGTATCCAGGGAGATAGACACCATTAGTAGTCCGTAAGCACCATAGCGGGGTGAATCTGCCTTAAAGACAGAATGTCACACACTCGACTTGATCTTTTTATTATTCTTTGGTTCGGTAAAATAATTTCGGTACGTTATTTATTTTATTTGTTTGATTTAGTTTCAATTTATTTATTGTACACGGAAGATTGTTCCAACAATATGTATAGAAGACCCATGTTAAAAGCTTATTTTGGGTCCGAAAAAATCAAAACCGATATTGATTACAATGTGAAAGAACTCTCATTGCTAAGTGATGCCACCATAGTATCACCAGTATACTCATGTAGATCACAAATGTGGAATAATCAATAATTACCATATTAATCAAAATATATTAATATTACTATTTTAATCAAATAATCAATAAGTACATTTGATGTGGAATAATCAATAATTACATAACGTGTAGTTTTTTATTTTATAAACTCAAAATTCGAAGAAAAAATTATTAGAATGTATTTTTTGTTTGGTTTATAATTGTTAAATTTTTTTTTCTAGTTTTTAATTTCGTCGATTCAAATCGTTCACTTTTTTTGCACTTGTTAAGTAGAATATTCATGAAAAAAATAAGATGATTAGACATCTGTAGCTATATGTCTAAATCATATTAACTTTTTTTTAAAAATGAATGACAAATATAATTTTAAGAATAATTATCTATTTTTTGTAATACAAATTTAATTAAAACATAACACTACCGATAATCGATCATTTTGATTTTTTGCATGAATATTTTACTCATCGATTCCTAAAAAGTGAATTGTTCAGATTATCAGAACATGGTGGGCTCTACGGGTCTCTCAAGTTCTCTCATGTTGACATATGAAGATAAGAGAAACGTAACCTATTATATAAATAGGGAAATTCTATGTTTGGAGTGTGTACTATATGCACTCCTAATTATGACCTTTGTGTTTTTTATTATAACCTATTGTGTTGTTATTATTTGTCAATCGCGATATTGATTATGACATTATTTTTGTTATTACCCAAGAATTTTTTGTTATACCTTATGTAATGTTTGGTTCACTTTTTTGAACGAGTGCAAACACATTACAATGACAAACGAGCCTCCTTGGCCTACGTAGCTTTCTTCAACATTTTTACTATGTTTGTACAATTTGAGGAACATTATGGTAGGATATGTATTTTATAACTACAAATAAAATGATATAATTTTATATTTTTTAAATTATAATTAAAAAATGTGGGAGCCGAATGAACAGAGGAGCCAGCAGGAATGTATCCCGGAAGTCAGAGACTATTCGGCTCCGTACTAACCGACTAAGATACCGAATGTATAGAAATTGCCGAATGGATGGGAAGATATATGTTGGAATAAACAAAAGGATAATAAGTAGAAAGTGGGCTCTGGACCCGAGGTCCAGAAAATGAGTATAAATGCAAGAGTTTCAGATTGAGAAACGTATGTTAAAAAAAAAACACTTCACTAAATTTAGTAAACAAGCTTTCTTGAGTAGAAGAACTGACTTGTCCGTCGGAGTGCTAATCCCGGCACCCCCGACCGGAGTATTTGTCTTTGCAGGTGACTAGCTGAGCATCAAGAGCGTCTCCCAGGATCTGAAGAGTATTTCTAAAACCACTTCCCCACAAAAAAATATCATAATTAAACAAATATGAGACATAATTGAATAAAAAAATTAGCTATAATTAAAAAAAATAACACAACTAAAGATACATATAATTAAAAAGATGTGTATATTAAAATTTCTATAACTTTTTAAAGCTTTGTACACCCAACAAACAAATCACTGAAAAAAGATTCTTACATGACAAGGTAATAAAAGTAAATTGTACTCCAAAAATACACAGCATACTAGAGTGTTTTTGTTTTTTTTTGTTTTTTTTTTTATTTATAAAATTCATTATTGACAACTTGTTTATTAGGTTGATGAGAATGAATGATCGATGGATGGGTCATGGTATTGGAATTGATTGATTATCAAAGTTGTAATTGGTTTAAACATGGTTATAAAATTTGATTTATAATTTCGGGGACAAAATTCTTTAAGGGGGGAGCTTATAGCGATTTTGGTTTAGATCCCGACCCATTGGTTATTCTGGACTCGGGTTTCATGATTTTGTATTGTTGTTTGTGGAGACATATTTTGTGAATGAAAAACACGTGGCCAAGGTGGCACTGGAGTGTCAGTCGAGGTGCCACGTGTCTTGGTCATGTTGCCGAGGTGATCTCGGCTAGCCGAGGTTATTTGTGGAGATACCAGAATCCAAGATGAGCAGACAAGGGACAAGAGTCCTAGAATGGGAGAGGACCTCAGTCTGGATAAAGATAAAGCTCTTAGGGAGTTTATCTCTATCTAGTTGGGAGTCCGAGATGAGCATTGAGCCAGAGTCCATTGAAGCTAGGCTTCTACAAGCATCAGGTTAGTATTGGCTATTAAAGTAAGGCACCCCCAGTGGGTCTAAGGTATGCTTTTTATATTCTGGCTAGTGAGTTAAGCATTATTTGCTATCTTTGAGAGATAATTGAGTATTGACTTGATCATCGGAGTGCCCTCTGGGTGGACGAACCACCACCGGAGTCTTATCTTTTTGTGGTAGGTTGTTCGGGTGTGATCTATTCTGCCTGTGCTCTCCTGCTGAGTTCCTGTTTGGCAGTGTGTCGGAAATCAGCACCCACAATTTGGCGTCATCTATGGGAAACATAAGGAGAATAGATGGCTAACGACGGGCAGAAAGAAAAGATTGGGGGCAACATCCCTAATGAGAGTGGTAAAAACGCTGATCCTAACGTTGAGGAGGACAACTGTAATGAAGAACCTCAGGATAAGAATTTAGGAGAAAAGGACGCCGGCCAGGAGGGAGACGCACCGAACAAAGCATGCCAAGGCGGGTATTACAACGAAAGTGAGCTCCAGGTATGGAAAGATAGATGCCTGAGGAGGGACGACGAGATGAAGGGAATGGAAAACAAGTTGGCAGACCTACAATCGGCCGTCAACTTCATGATGCAAAACAACGTCATACAGCCACTGTTTCCATTGGAGGATAAGCTGATGCCAACGGCTAAGAACAATGCCCAGAAAGGGGGACATAGAGCAATTCCTACAGTCCCTCTGCATGATAGGGGAACGGAGCGTTCGCATTGGTCTTCACGAGAGGTCGGGCGAGGAAAATCGATGAGAGGAGAGTCTCAGAAGACACCTCATGCCAAGGAAACTTATGCCAAGGAACATCGACATATTCAAGGGAAGGAGCTCTGTTTCGACACTATGAATGAAGGAAAGTCCAAGAGGACTCACAACGACACCAGGAGCAGTGCACCAAAAAGGTTGAAATCCGTGGACAGCTGAGCTCCTGGACGGACTAAGGAGGATTTGAGGGACTACCTCCAGAGGAAGCGACAAGATGCCGAGGTCACGTCTTCGGTCAAGCTGAAAACGCCGTTCTCAGTGGAATTGGAAAAGTTTGAGGCCCTAAAAAGGTTCCACATGCCGAGATTTCAGATATATGACGGTAAGTCCGATCCTAACTTTCACGTTGACTTATATTTGAACTCAATGGCACTGTATACCGGGAACAAACAGTTGCTCTGCAAGGTGTTCCCCTCATCCTTTGGGGAAATCGCATTAGATTGGTTTCATAAATTATCGAAAGGAACTGTGAAAAGTAGGGAAGGCCTGGCTGAGATGTTTGTGGCCAGGTTTGTTACAAACAAACTACAGCCGTTGAGGGTAGACTCCTTGATGGCTTTGAGAATTGGCGATGATGAAAGCCTCAGGGCTTATGCCAAAAGGTATTATGAGGTGTTTAACCGAATACCAAGGTGCAACCAAGAGTTGGTAGTCGTGTCTTTTAAGAATGGCCTAAACGATAATTGCCTGCTTCGAAAGTCACTGGCAAAGACACTACCAAAAAGTATGGAGGAACTTATGACCAGAATGGAGAAATATGCGAGAGTAGAAGAAGACACGCTAGGAACAAAGACGTCAAAGCAAGAGAAGCGGAACAGCTCGCCGAAACGAGGCCGAGGTAATAAAAATTTTAATAGACAAGAAATAGGACTGAGGGCTACACAGGTGGTCACCACAGTGTTCCGAATCTCGGTTTACAAAGTCTTGGAAAGGATCAGGAATCAGCCTTACTATAGAGCACTATAGAAGATCCCTGGCGAATTTATGGGAAGAAGCTTTGGAAAGCACTGTGCCTACCGCAATGAGGATGGGCATTTGACTTAGGGGTGCAGAGCCCTAAAGACACATTTGGAAGATCTGGTAAAACAAGGTCACTTAAGGGACCTGGTAGACGAGGCTAGAACAGGAGAAGAGCAAGCAAGGCTGCCCCAAGCACCAGCAGCACCTCCTCTACCAGCACAACAATCGCAAGCAAATGGACCTCGAGTGATCAATGTGATTTACTTGAAGGTCAATGAGAATGAGGTACGTGGGGAGATTCAAAGGGTAAAGCATTTACAACATGTGTATCAGATCCAGCAAAAAAGGCCTAGAGCAGACAAGTACCAGGGACCAATGGTGTCCTTTACTAAAGCTGACCTAGACATGGTGCAGCATCCACACAACGATGCTCTGGTGATATCCCTAAAGATTGGAGAATGCCAGGTAAGGCGCATTCTGATCGACCAAGGCAACTCTTGTGACATCATGTATGTCAGATATTACAAGGAGCTTGGCCTTCACCGAGATGATTTGGAGCAGTCTAACAGTCCATTGGTCGGGTTCAATGGAATGTCGACATGGCCCTTAGGGGTAGTAAGTTTGGAGGTGCAGGCAGGCACCAAGAAGATAAGTAGAGAGTTCACAGTAATTGACACCTCCTCCCCCTACCCCTACAATGTTATCTTGGGAAGGCCATGGTTGCACGCAAGGAGGGTTATTCCCTCAACATTATACCAGCTGTTGCGGTTCCCAATAGAGCATGGAATTGAGGAGGTCAAAGGGGATCAGGTGTAGGCAAAGAATTGTTCTATGGCAATAATGAAATCCACTTGCAATATACGAGAAGCAGAAACAGTAGAGATTGAGGACGAGAACATGGAGGTCCTGGATGACGTCAGCAAAGAGCTGGTCGACAAAAGCGAGGAAGCCTTGAAGACAATTCTTGTCCAGCAAGAGGATGAAGAGCGCTTATTCCTCCTTGGCTCAGGCTTGGCTGAGAAAGAGAAAAGGGAGTTAGAAGCATTCTTGCGAGCAAACATAGAGGTGTTTGCCTGGATGCCATACGAGATACCTGGTATTGACCCTGAAGTTACATGCCACAGACTGAACATAGACAGGTTGGCTAAACTCGTTATTCAGTGGACGAGGAGGCTGACGTTGGTTCATGTAGAGGCAGTAGAGGAGGAAGTGGACAAATTGTTAGAGGCTAGAGCCATCCGACAGGTAAACTACCCCACTTGGTTATCAAACACAGTTGTTGTGAAAAAGAAGAATGAGAAATAGAGGGTCTGCGTGGACTTCACTAGCCTGAATAAGGCCTGTCCCAAAGATAGTTTCCCATTCTCCAAGATCGATCAATTAGTGGATGCCACTTCAGGGCATGAGAGAATGAGCTTCCTAGATGCTTACAGGGGGTACCATCAGATAACAATGTATCCCCCTAATGAAGAGAAGATTGCATTCATCACCCCAAAAGGGCTGTATTGCTATAGGGTGATGCCTTTCGGGTTGAAAAATGCAGGAGCAATGTACCAAAGGTTAGTGACCAAGATGTTTAGACATCTAATTGGCAAAACAGTGGAAGTATACATTGATGACATGGTCATAAAGACCAAAGAACCTGAGGATCATTTGGCCGACTTGAAGGCAGTTGTCGACATCCTTAAAACATATCGACTCCGACCCAATGCTTTGAAATGTGCATTTGGAGTCAGATCTGGTAAGTTCTTGGGATACCTGGTTACCAGAAGGGGCATTGAGGCAAGCCCAGATCAAATTAAGGCCATCTTGGATTTAAAATGCCCAATGTCAGCAAAACAAGTGCAGATGTTGACTGGAAGGGCAAAAGCCCTGAACAGATTTATAAGTAGAAGTTCAAATAAGTGTAAACCATTTTTCAGCCTGTTGAAAAAGGCCACAGATTTCTTGTGGATTGAGGAGTACGAAGTCGCCTTGGCTAAATTAAAGAAGTACCTGACAATAGCTCCAGTTCTGTCAAATCCAATACCTGAAGAGGAGCTATTCTTATACTTGGCAGTTTCGGAACATGCAGTGAGTGCAGTGGTAATCAGGGAAGCAAAGGGAGAGCAAAGGGCATTATACTATGTGAGTAAAACCCTAGCAGGCACAGAGACCAAGTATTTATCCCTAGAGAAATTGACATTGGCTTTAATGATGGCCTCTAAGAAGTTAAACTATTATTTCCAAACCCACAAGATTGTGGTATTAACTGAGCACCCCTTGAAGTCCTTGCTACAACAAGGAGATCTGACAGGTAGGTTAGCCAGATGGGCAGTAGTCCTAGGCCAATACGATGTGGAATTTAGGCCCAGAATAGTAATTAAGGGCTAGGTTTTGGCCGACTTTGTAGCCAAGTTCACACTTGGAGCCATCTCATGTCGGGCTTCGATGAGCCACTGTCTAGGATGTCCAGGGGAACAAGAAGAGATCCAGTTGGGAATGAAAAACCCCATAGCAAAACAGAAGAAAGAAGAGAAACTCAAGCCCTGCGATATTTACATCGGTGACTCCTTTCGCCTGTTTGTTGATGTAAGTTTAAACCGTCAAGGAGCAAGAGTAGGAGTGGTGTTGGTATCTCCAGATAGGTGAATGTTAGAGCAGCCTATTCGTTTGGAGTTCAAGGCCTTAAACAATGAGGCAAAATATGAAGCACTGATCACAGGATTGAAGTTGGCAGCAGCAATGGAAGCCGATGAGGTAGTGGTCTTCTGTGACTCCCAGCTATTGTGAACCAGGTAACAGGTGAGTATGCAGCCTGAGATGAAAGAATGATAGCCTATGTCAAAGTGGTTGTTAGATTGCTAGCCTTTTTCAAGACTGCGGACTACAGCAGGTTAACCGAGATACCAATAGCCATGCCGAAGCCTTGGCTAACATGGCTAGTGCAATAAAATTAGGGGAGGCAGGGACAATAATGGTTGATTATTTGTCAGGCCCAAGTGTGGAACCATTGATCACAGAGTACAAAGCAATGTGTGTGGAGATAGGCTCAAGTTAGATGGATGCAATAGTAATGTTCCTTAGAGATGGGAAGCTGCCAGATGATCGCAAAGAAGCACACAAGACCAGACTGAAGTCGGCTAGGTTTAGCCTGACAGCGGAAGGACATCTCTACAGAAGGTCTTTTACTGGTCCCCTTTTGAGATGTGTGCATCCCTCTCAAGTTGAAGACTTCTTGTATGAAATACATGAAGGAGTATATGGAAGCCATATTAGGGGCAGATCAGTTGCTCATAGGGCCATTACTCAGAGGTACTGGTGGCCTTATATGCAAAAGGATGTTGAAACCTATGTTAGAAAGTGCGATAAGTGTTAAAGGTTTGCACCTTTGATACATCAACCAGTAGCAGATTTGAACCCAGTGACTAGCTCTTGGCCATTTGCCTAGTGGGGCATGGATCTTGTTAGACAACTACCCCAAGCAACTGGACAAAGGAAGTTTCTACTAGTAGCAACTGACCATTTCACAAAGTGGGTAGAAGCTGAACCCCTTGTGAAGATTTGGGATATTGATGTGAAGAACTTCATATGAAAGAACATTATCACCAGGTTTAGGATCCCAAGGGCAATAATAGCAGACAATGGTGCACAATTTGATAGTAAGCGAATCAAAAGCTTTTGTGCAAATTACAAAATCAAGAACTATTACTCTACTCCAAGTTTCCCTCAAAGTAATGGTCAGGCAGAAGCATCTAATAAGACTATCTTAGATGGGATCAAAAAGAGGCTGGCGGCAGCAAAGGGAAAATGGGTGGAAGAGTTGCCCAATGTGTTCTGGGCATATCGGACTACACCGAGAAGATCAACTAGGGAATCCCCATTTGCCATAGCTTATGGTATAGAAGTAGTTACCCCACTAGAAGTCAGCATTCCAGGGATCAGAACCCAAGAAGTAGAGAATGAGACTAACGAGGCATCCATGGCATGAGATCTAGACCTACTGGAAGAAAGAAGGGAGGGAGCAGCAATTCGGCTAGGGGCATACTAGTAGCAGCTTGCTAGGGCTTATAATAAGAAGGTCAACCCAAGAGAACTTCAAGTTGGGGACCTCATCCTAAGCAAGGTCGTTGGCAACAAAAAAGATCCTAGAGAAGGAAAACTTGGCCCAAATTGGGAGGGGCCTTATAGAATTATCTCGATCGCCGGCAATGGGGCATATCGGCTTGAAGACAGTAAGGGCAAAGAGTTGCCAAGATCCTGAAACACTTGCAACCTGAAGTTTTTCTATCATTAGATTTTTGTTTTTCAAAATTTATGTCATTAGCCGAAGTAATAATATAATTTTAGTTCGATCTTTATATGTGAAATTTGTGTGATAGGATTGACCAGTCCTTTGGCGATGTTTTTGATTGAAACATGATGAATAACTTAGACTTATTATATGGCAGAGTTGAATTATACTTGCATATAATAGAGTTGAACTAAGTTGGCGATGTTTTTGATTGAAACATGACGAATAACTTAGACTTATTATATAGCAGAGTTGAATTATACTTGCATATAATAAAGTTGAACTAAGTTAGCGATGTTTCTAATTGAAACATGATGAATAACTTAGACTTATTATATGGCAGAGTTGAACTATACTTACATGTAATAGAGTTGAACTAAGTTGAATTAAAGATAGACTTGCCATGTCAGCAGAATTAAACTTAGAATGGAACTAAGTGTATTTCAGTTAGATTAATAGAGAAACTAAGGTTGAGAACCTTGGCTAGTCTTTGTTTGAATTTGACTTTGGCGAAAGGCTATACGTATTTAATGTGAACATAAGTGAAACTTAGGTTCACATTAGGGGGCAGAGAGCTAGAGAATAATATGTAAAAGTTTAAAGTGTTTGGGACTTGTTGAAATTTTATAGACAAAACTTACAAGTCAGAATGGGCTTAACACTTGTTGAAATTTCAGAAAGGGTAGAAGGAAGAAGTCTTGATAGAAGATAGCATGTGAAAGTAAAAGAGTAAAAATGTATAACACTTGTAAAAATATTTTGATATTTTTAAGTGTTAGCCAAGGACAACATTTAAGATTTATATCTAAGGTATTTTATCCCGGAGTCATTATATAGCTAAGATATACTTTGAAGGAATGCAAAAATATTCTAAGTATGGAAGCATGAAAGATATGAAAGAAAGCAGTAAAGCATACAAACATACAACACTTGAAAGAAGAAATTAGACTTGCATTCAAAAGAAAAACTTGTCCATAGGCAAAAAGGCACTTCGGCCTGCAAAAGGATTGCTCAATTACAGAAGTGGCACTTCGGCCCAACTAAAAGCAGAAGACTGTTACAAAGAAAAATTACAAAGCTCAAAAAGAAGATGTTATACAGACTGCTCTACATCGGCGATTGGCTGTGTTTCAGCCTCAGCAAACAACTGGGAGAGCTTCTCGGCCTCGATCTCTTGGAGAGTCTTGTCAAGGCTCTTCTCGGCGCTTTCAACCTCGGCTTCAGGCACGTTATTGGGAACCTCGTCCTTGTCATCCTAAGTCAAGTCAACGGCTTGCTCATTCAGAGTTGGGGACTTGGCCCCACCAGCTTAAGTCTTCCAGACTTGTCGGCTTTAGCTTCTTCATCATCCTCAGCCTCATCTTCGGGTTAGATTAGAGCGGGAGGGAATGGCACGATGAGTCGGCTCTCATCTCGGAGAGATGAGTCCTCGAGGACAGCTAGTTCATTCAGAGAAGCCATCTAACCAAGGGTGTAAGCCCTGTTGCATGCCTGTCTGACTTACTTTTTGTATTCTTCGCGGACGTCGGTTGCCCTTCGGCATAGGCCTTATTGTCCGCCTCTTTGATTTCGGTTGCCTTTGTAGACAATGCTGTTTGGAGCTCAGTTTGGGCCTGAGCCTCTTTTTCCTTGGTTTTTTTTGCCTCGGCCTTGGTGACTTCGGCAATATTTTTCGCGGCCTCATCCTTATCCTCGGCATTCTTCAAGGCCATTTCATTAGCTTTGGCCTGATCTAGGAGACCTCGGATGCGGGCCTCAGCCTTGGTGAGTGAAGAAAGGAGTTTGGCAGCCTCCTTTGTCTTTTGGGTAAACTCTTTTTTGAACTCATCAGTCTTGACTGCCAGGGAGTGACCCTGCTAGATACCCTACAGGAGTGCAAAGGAAATTAGTTAAGTATGGAAACCAGAGTTAAAGTTAGATAGAAAGTTACAAGTATTGAGACTTACCAAGACACAATGTTGCATCATCATTGCATAATTTTCATACTCCGAAAGCTTAGCCATCTGGTTGATGTCAGTTGAGAGTAGAACGGCTGTGGAAATGGCAACACCGACCTTCAAATTGTCCAGAGCACTATCCCTCGCAAGAAGAGGTCAGTTTCCGACTGTGACTTTTGGATTCCAAGGAGCGTTGGCGCAAAAACCGAAAGGATCAGAGGAGCCTCTGGATCTCGGCCTTTTAGATTATGGTGGGTCAGACGCCTTTGCCTCGGCTGGCCTCTTGTCGGCCGAGGGAGTACTATTTTCAGCCTTGGCCAACTTGGAGATTGGAACAATGTCCTCAGAGTCGATCTGAGTCACTATTGCCTTAGCTTTGGCTTTCTTTACCCTCTTTGGCTTAGCCTTGGGTTGGGATTGAGATGGGGAGGATTGAACTGTTACGACCCTAGGAAGGTCAGCCAAAAGGTCTTCAACGACAGCCTTGCTACGACCCATCTTTTCGATAGTGGCGGCTACAGTGACTTTGGTGCCAAAGCAGATGGCTAGAAGTGCAGTAGGTGTGTTGGCTGGATCGTAAGCTGACGCCTCAGTATTTTGATGTTTGCGACTATGAGTTCTGCCTGCAAGAGTAAAGAGTGGAGCTTGGCATTGGCGTTGGCGTTGGGTTGGAGGAATCAGTTGAGGAGCAGACGTTGATGCAACCTCGGTTGGATCAGAAGATGAGGCCTGGTTTGGCCTTGGTGAGGAAGCAACTATTGGAGTTGTAGTAGAAGGAGGAGTCCTGCTCCTCTCGGGAACGTCGGACAATGTGGATTTGTAAGTTGGAATGTAATTGAGTTGCAGAGGGGCTTTGCATTGATCAACCGGCAAGCCCAGCAGCCTTCTGAAGTCCTTGTTGGGAAAGAAGGACTGGTGAAAATCTTTTGAGGGTTGGAGGAGAGCTGCAAGAACAAAAATCATACATTAGAACATATAAAAGGAATAAAGTAATAAGTCTTAAACAGAAAAGTTGACCCGTGGTTCTTACCCTCATTCTCTTTAAACACCGATCGGCACAGAGGATAGAGATGAAGGTCGTTGTCAGTTGTAAATTCCCAGTTGCCTGAGACGATGAAATAATCATCTCCAGCACCTTTGTTGGAGTCTTGGAGGTCGGCTATGAGTTTGTAGGCTATAGATCTCGGCTTGAGGTAATAGATGTAGCTTTTTTCAGATTTTAGGCCACATATGGTGTAACAATATTGGATGTCGGCTAGTGTTATCCTAGCGTTTTCTTGGCTAGCTAAAGCAATTATTCCATTGATAACTCTCACTACAAGAAAATAGGGATACAACAACGTTTATTTAGTAGCGTTTGTTAAAACGCTGTAAAATATGGAAAATCTAGGACACGATTTTGTTTTTTACACACCGGTCATCGGAAAATGGTAGGACAACATTTTTGAAATGTTGGGTTATGGTTAAAATGGTGTAGTTTAGTTTAGAAAAAAGTATTTAATTTTCTTTTTTGCTTTCAAGAGTTGTGGGAATCTAAGTCAGTCAGAGAGAGAGAGAGAGAGAGAGAGAGAGAGATCGACACTTGGTGCTTCGATCTGGATCGATTCTTCGTCATTTTGATCTTGAAAAGCTGGTTCTGTATTTGATTTGAGCGTTTATCTTAGTTATTGTTCGAATCTCTGTAATCTAAATCGATCTAGGGCTCGTTCTTCTTTGTGTTTTGGTGCGGCACAGCTCAAGGTAAGGGATTTGTTGAATTCATTGAAGATCTGTGTAGTTTCATGGCTAAAAAAGTAAGGATCTGGAATGTATTTACGTTGATGTTTGTAAATTCAGTTTCTTCTTCACTCGATTTGGTTGATATCTAGTATTTTTTACTTTTGCTTGTTGTGTTTTGCTTCTTTCTTCTAATTTTCGTTCTCTTCCTCTTTGTGGTCCATGCATTGGGATGGAGTTCTTGATCACTAGCAAATGGAAAGAATGGAGATAGAGAGATGTTGTTGCCGATCGAGAGTTGCATCCAACAACCTCGGTATCACAAAACACTAGTTCAGGGGCTTGAAGCGTGGTGCTATGTCCTTCGTCAACAACTCAGCCTTCTCAATCTCTGCTTCAAGTAGGCCAATTTCAAGATCATTTGATCTCTGCTTCAGTCTATACACCGCCATTGAAGAGCTCAATCGAGTTTGGCCAGGTCAAAAATGAATGTTTTCAGTGTCACTGTGATCCAAAAGGTAAGTTAAGATATGTCGAGCACATTTATGCAAACTTAATAAAAATCACATATTTTTTCATCAATATACAATGAAGTCTATTTCTTACATAACTTTTTTCATCCTCATAATATGTGGGGAATAGGGGGAAATCGACATGGTAGAGCCAAGGCCAGTGAAGCATAGTCCAAGCCCCATCTCCGAAAGGTCCTATTTCTTGTAGAATTTACATTTCTGTGGATGTGGTTTATGGATAATGACCAGCCATTCCATGCACCTAACCCAAGTGAATTTTCCTTCATTTGCTTTTTTGGTCAATGATGCAACTTGTCTTGCAGCTTGAGGCATCTACATTAGTTTAAAATTCTGTTTCTAGTCTGAGTCTCTTCGTCTTCTCTACTCATCAAGAATCTATTATATGTTAAATATTCTGTTTGTGCTTGTGGTGCAGTGAATTGGACTCACGACTTAGCTCTGTAGTTCAGTCCATAGTACCGTCAAGATCGTTGTTAGCAACAACAAAAGGTGGTGCACTCTACGAATACCTGTCTTCATTGGGCCAAATTTCAAGATCAGAAGCCTCCCGTTTATCTGAAAGCATTGACAACACGAAACAAAAAAGGTATGTGCTTGTCTTGTGTGAGGCTTAAAGTGTAGTGTGAAAATATCATTGCACAAAATTTGATGGCGCGGATTAAATTTTTCTGAGTAGAGTTGCACAATGACATTACAGGGTACGTGTTGCTCGAAACTACTTGAGTATTGGTGCGCTGATGTTTTCTCCTAATGATCCGTCAACAGTTGGTAAATATAATTGCTATGGAAGGGGTTCATCTAAATCCATGGATGCAAGTTGGAGATAATCAAGGAAAACTAACAGTTAGATGCATCAACGATTCAATTAAATTCAATGAAGTGGTTATTGGCTCAACACATAAAAGCATAATTCAATGGAGAGAATTTTAGACAGGACCTTTTGCCATAAAAAATGACCGAGGTGGCTATTTATCTTGCCATGTGTTGATGGCCATGCTCCCTCACCAAATGGATGCCAAAATTTTTGGATGAAGAATGAAAAAAAAAAAAAAAAAAAAGTCAGCAGAAGCAGGTACATCGAGCCTAACTTAGGATAACATTTATTTATTTTCCTCATTGTAGATCTTATGGTTGTTCCTTCGGTTTTTTAGAAATGTAAAACTCTGAATGTCATTGATTTTTTTTTTTTGGAGGAAAAAGTCATTGATTGATAAAAGAAAATGTTTGATTTTTTTAAAAAAATTATTGGAAAAAAGCATATATCAAAATAAAAAACACTCCAAGGTCAATTCAAGTTTCCAACATGTCTCTCTACAAAAAAATTCCAACATGGTATAACCCTCCCCGAAAGTTCTTTACCCAAGTTCATATATATATATATATATGTATTTGTGTAATATAACTGCCTTCTTCATTTATTATTTATTTATTTATATGTTGATCTAAAGCCCTGCCTAAACAGCTAAGAAATAGTTTTGTATCTGTTCACATTCAGTTTGGTCAAATGAAGACTAGAATTTTAGCTCTTTGATATGTCTCCTTTAATCTCCAGTACTTCTCATTTGATTTTCATTTTGGTAATCTTATTTTTGCGCACTTGATTTATAATTTTTCTTCGGGATTTTTCAATCTCTTTTGATCTTCTTCCATGTAGGGTTTTGTTCTACATCGGGTTATGACTTTGGATTGCTCTAAATGGCTTTTATGAACTTGATTAGTTGAAATCTGTATGTTGGCATCTATATATATAATCAAGTTCTGAAATTTACATAGGGTTTAGCTACATAGGGTAAAACATGCAGAAAAATGTATAGAACTCATGACTCAAAAATAGAGTAGTTTTTAATTTGTTTGTGTAATTTCTTTTAAAGTTTTGTGTTTTGTATTTCTGGGAAATTTCTGCAACAAAACATCTACAGGTAACTTATGGATTAAATCATATGTTGCAGTTTGGTTGGACAAGGTGATTTGATTGTGACTCATCTCTAATATTTTTTACATTTCAGTTGTGTGAAATGTTGTCTTTTTTTTTTTGGGGCAGGAATGCAACTTATATGAACTCAGGAAAAATTGGGAAACTTTTCTCCAAAGTTGAAGAAGTTCGATATTGATGCTTCGAAGTGTTGTGTATCAATCATATTTGTACTTTTTTTTAATGCATTTATTCTTTTCTTAGTATTTTAAATTTTGAGATGATGATGGAGTATGTGAATTTGGTTGTAATTTTTGTAATTTCAATTTTGATGTGTTTGGTTGAATATATATATATATATATTTTGAAACAGGATTTGAATATATTTTGGAGAATTTTAACTAGTAGCAAATAAAATATTATTGCTGAATGGTTAAAATTTCATTAGGTTGCATTCTCGCCACCAAAAAAAAAAAAGTGCTTTTAGTGGCATTTTTGTAAAAAATGCAGCAATAAGGTCTATATGACGTAATTTTGCCGGAAGGAAACACCGACGGTGATTGTAGCATGACGTTTCTAAAAACGTCGTAATAAGGTCTACAACGGCATTTTTTAAACGTCGCAAACATATAACGACGGCTGTATCCACGACGTCTAATAAAAAAGTCACCACAGAATTTAGCGGCGTTTTTCAGACATTTAGTGGCGTTTTTAAAACGCCACTAAAAACTATATTTCCTGTAGTGTCTATAGGAGTTAATGGCCAGTTGTATCGGGTTGTAATAGTGAAGGATTTCTCGAAAAAGAATGTTTAGAGGGAACCTAAGTTCACACTCTATGAAAACAACTACAGGGAAAGGCATGGAGTCCTCATCAGCATGATATAGTCCTCCTCCCCTGCTAGCCTAAGGTGAACATCGGTTGGGATGGAGAACTCTCGATGAAAATACTCTATTTTCTCTGGGGTATCTATCCTCCACCTGAACATACCCATGACGTCGGCTAAAGGAAGAAGGTGCAAGGTTTGGGAAAGAATGAGTGGAATATGTTTGAATACCTCGGCTAAAACCCTAAACTGGCAGCTCCTAGGGTTTTTTCAGATCTAAGGGAGGATTTGGTTCAGTTTTTCCTAAAGTATATGATTTCTATCAAAACCCAAGGCCTAGATCTATACGGAAACAAGAAATCAAGGGAAAGATCTGGAAATAAGCAAGAAAAACAGAAAAGAGCAATGATTCAAACTCAAGAAAACAAACAGAAATTCAAGAACACTGTGTAAGTGTGTGTAGTTGTGCAAAAGTCAAGAACAGTGATGAACTGTCAAAGCATCAAAACACATGAATAGTGTATGTGTGTGCACAAGGGTCATGAACTGTGTATGCATACCCAGTGGCAGAATTGAATGACTAAGTCTTAAACAAGCACGTTTGGCACCCAAAATGATGAAATTCAAAGTACAAGTAAAGATTCAAGAGCACAAAACAGATTCACAATGGTAGCAAATAGCATAGAAACTTGCAGTAGATTTTGAAATAAATCAGAGACCAAAAAAGGAGGAGATTGTGACTTACTAAATAAGATGAACGTCGATATGAGCCTCGCCGAAGGCAGATGACGAGAGTATTCAGAACCAAGTGGCTGAAAGCTCGTTGGAGGAGGTGATTGAAGCGGTTGCAGAAAGCTCGAAGAAACAACAATGGAGGTTGGGGATTTGTTAGAGAGAGAAAAACTTGAACGTAGAGGGAAAGCAAGAATGTAAAGTGAAGAGACCGAGAGAGAAAGATGTTTTGTTAAAACACGAAAAGGCGGCAAAACATAAATAATATGCCTTAGACGACGTTTCTGTCAAGCGGCGTGCACAGAAGCAACGCGACCTGATGGCATGTGTCAGGTACGAATTAATGAGGAAAGGACATGTGGATAAAACGGTTGAGAAAACCATGCGTGACAGCTCATGAGCAGATAGAACTCTTGGAGTTCTTGATTTAATAAAGCGAGAACCTCAGCTAGGGGAACGGTCCTGGTTAAGGAACTTGAAAAACTAGGTTCTTGGTTCTTGGTTATTGATCAAGTGGACTACAGAGTCTTGGTTGTATGAAGCTGACGAGTGATGATCTTGGTCGCGAAGAATAAAGTAGATCATAGTCAACGTGCTATGTGGACAAATGATGTAGGTTCCATCACCTCAGGATGCTGAGGTAATAGAACCTAGGGGACAGTTGTGGGGACATATTTTGTGAATGACAAACACGTGGCCAAGGTGGCACCGGAGTGTTAGCTGAGGTGCCACGTGTCTTTGTCATGTTGCCGAGGTGATACTTGAATCTGAGATGAGCAGATAAGGGGCAAGAGTCCTAGAATGGGAGATGACTTCAATCTGGATAAAGATAAAGCTCTTAGGGAGTTTATCTCTATCTGGTTGGGAGTCTGAGATGAGCATTGAGTTAGAGTCCATTGAAGCTAGGCTTCTACAGGGATCAGGTTAGTGCTGGCTATTAAAGTAAGGCACTCCCGGTGGGTCTAAGGTATGTTTTTTATATTCTGGCTAGTGAGTTAAGCACTATTTACTATCTTTGAGAGATAATTGAGTATTGACTTGATCGTCGGAGTGCCCCCGGATGGATTAACCATCGCCGGAGTCTTATCTTTCTGTAGCAGCCTGTTCTCTTCTGCCGAGTTCCTGTTTGGCAGTGTGGTCGGAAATCAGTACCCACAATATGCAAGTATACTTTAACTCTGCCATGTGCTATTTCTTTTCTCGCTCCTTGAGTTTGGTTATTGGGATGTGTTAGTTGTGTTTAGAACAGGTTGTTATCTTGTTTTTCAAGGACCTTGTTGTCCATAATTTTGCTTCTACGCTTTATGAACTCTTAGTAATTTTGCAGGTCTGCAAAACTACTAGGACTTGTTATTTTTCGCTCGAGCGAAGCTTCTTGTGCTCGAGCAGTATTGTACTTGAGCGGCCCTTTTCGCGCTCAAGCGTTGGCCTTCTGTTTGTAAAACTACTAGGAGTGTGTATTCTATGCTCGAGCGTCACTTCCTACGCTTGAGTAGTTATGCCTTTTTCATTGTGTCTTGAAGCTCGAGCTTCACTTCTTGAGCTCGAGTGGTAATTATTTTTGTGTCTGGACGCTCGAGTGTCACTTCTTGCGCTCGAACGGACTGTGCATCTATCAGTTTGTAAAAGTCACTTTTTATATCACTTTTTCATCTCTCTCTAACCTTTAGTATGGTTTTTAACTTAGTTATTTGTCTTTCTAAAAAATATTGTGATTTGGGGGATTTTGAATAAAACTTAGGGCTTGATTTTGAAATAAAAAAGAGGGATTTTCAAATGGGCTTTTGAAAATGGTTGTGTGGTTTTAAATGTGATTGAGTTATGATGAAATGGTGGATTTCTATACTTGAAATCATTTTTTAAAGAAAAGGGGATTTTGTCCTAAAATCATGGGTGTTTCATTTTGTGAAAGGAAATAGGAATGACGTTGGGTTTTGTAAGAATAGAATGATGGTTATGTTGATGATGGTGGAGTTGGATATGTATTATCACTTTCGTCTCGAAATTTATGAAATTATATCTTTATTGGAAATTATATCTTTGAATAAAGATATTTGTTTTGGGCTATCGGTGGAGGATATCTATGATTGTTGTAGAAATTGCATGAGGATTAAGTGAATTGAAACATATTTCTCATCCATTCTGCATTGAGCATTGTTGTATACTTAAACATTGAAAATGTATATTATTTTGAGAAAAATGGGTAAATATCTTGGTGAATCTAGGTAGGGGGTGTGGTTGTGGTATTATGCTGGCCTGTGTGTCCTTGGTAAAAGTCTAGATACCTGAGCAGTTAGGTGCCGATCCTTCTGGTTAGTACCAGTAAAATGGCTTTGGTAGTGGTTGTATAGCCTAATAGCAGACACGTACCTAGAGATTCCCAATGCTTACATCCACTGCCCTGTTTTTTTTGTTATAAAAGGATGTTTTCATGAATAGTGATATAAACTGGCATTGCATGGTTTTGGAAAGAAATGTAAAACGTTTTGGTACATGGCATGACATATGCATTTACCCTATAACTTTATTAAGATTCATACACTATGTTAGAGTATCTCTAGTGGGCCTTGGCTTACCCTATGTAGAAAACAATTTTCTGGTGCCGATGATATGCCTTCGCCTAGGACATAGCTTGGGAGGACTTGGAGTTAAGAGCTTCCTTTTGTTTATTTGTTGTATTTATTTCTGTACAAGCCTTAGGCTTTGACTGTATGGAGTTGATCTCATTTTGTTGTAACCAAGCATAGTCTCGGAAAGCTATAGCCATTAAGGCATTAATCATCTATTTACTTTTTATTTCATATCGTTTGCTTGTGGCACATGTTATAGATTCAAGGTTAGAACTTATGAATGTATAGTTGCATGTGTCACCTTTTGTACAATTAAATCATATGAATGAAAAGGTATTATTTTCGGAATGTATTGTTATTTAATAAATGTCGTGGGATGAATTATTGTTATTATTTCGGGGCATTACACTCAGCCTCACTTCCCCCGGCCCAAACCCAACAACTCGGCGACGTTGACGAACAAGCCTTTGTTATTGTGACCGCATCCGAGAGCAACGTTAGGGACTTTAGTCCTTCGAAATGTCAGCATTTCAGTTGAGAAATCGCACACTGTGAATGAATCATCACCGTACAATACCTGGTAGAGACACATCTGACGGTTGTTGTATCCCAGCAAATCAATTTGGTCAAATTGGAGATCGTGTCGGTCTAAGTGTAGCATTTCAGCACGAGGAGTACTGGATCCAAACGAATCGTCGCCATACGATACTTGCTGAAGTCACGACCGGTAGTAGTGTTGTTGTAGATAGCCGCAGATAAGGTTTTGGCCCTACGGCGTCGCGTTGGAGGCGACATGGAAGAGGCATTCTTGGGTGGCTTCGAGGGTGGTTTTGGAGAGAGGTTGTTGTCAATGAGGGTGGTGTAACTATATGGAGAGGGTGATTTTGGATTATGATCAGTAGTGAGGGTTTTTGAATTTTGGGTTGTTGTCCATAAGAGGGACTGTGGTTTTGAAAGAAAATGTAGGAGGAGGGATTGGAATTGGAGGGGTTGGGAGAGAGAGGTAAAGAGAGAAAGGAAGATGAGTGAGAAACCAAACATTATTTTTATTTTATTTTATTTCTATAACTTGGGCATGCCCTAGATTTATGGGTTTATGTGTTTTATGCTCTTAAAAGTGAAGAGCATACCTTAGATTTATGGGTTTTTGTAGCTAGTATAATAATAATAGGGAAGAGGGATTTTGAGGCAAGGCGCATGTGAAATTGATCCCCTTTTTTTTTTTTTATTTTTTTTTGCATTTGCTTTGTGTGCTAGTTGATGTTGCTAGGTGTAGATGTCCCCGAACGCCCCGGGAGGGATGAGTCCCCCGTTCTGTTCATTTTGGGCTCACTACAGTTCGGACTCAAATTGTCACGGTTTGTAATCTGAACCAAAGAGTCCAAATCTGGCAAATCGTTTTGAGAAAACAGATTTTTAGAAAAGAAGTGCCAAACATGGACTGCTTTGCTAGATACAGAGTCGCCACCTAAATATTTTATTTTTGGAAAATTTAGGAAACCCTGACTCGTGCCTAAGGCCACGTGTCCGTCATCACCAAAGTTGCCTCGGCTCGGGAACTTGGGTACGATTGGGGAAGGTCACTTCGTGAGCACCCCCGCTCGCCCGATCAAAGATCGGCCTCTACTAACCTTGATATCTAGTTTTGAAAACATTACGCATTCTTATTCCGGTTATTAGCTTGGATTTACTATGTGATGCGCACAACATACAAGTATAGACTGGATCGCCTGAATTGGAACAAAACGTTTCATGTTTGTTTTTTGAAAGATGGTTTGCTACCCGCAAATAGGCTTAAAATGCAGATTTTGCCATTCTCAGGTGGCTTAGAAAAGATGGTTTTGCCACTATCTAGTCGGCTTAAAACTCACAGTCAATGCATTGTTCTAATCCAAATAACCCAACCTTCACCCATAGGCATTCAGGCAGTTATATCACATAAGCAAATAGCCTCATGGTAAGCATGCTATCATGGCAGTCATTCACACACATGCAAGGATGCTAAAGTGTAAAAACTTACCGAGTACTCCAAGCCAAAACAGAAACTACGTTAGAAATCCATGCATGATCCTAACTATACAGAAATGCCTAATGCAACACATGCAGGAATACAACTAAGATAGGCTCAGCTTATTCTAAACATGGCATATGGAATGCTACAACTAACAAGTATTCAACTTGGAATTGAAATACAATGTAGTGAGTTATGATGCACCGAGCCCGGTGCATGCAAAACAGATGAATGAATGCAAACATGCTATCATATTGTATGCTAATTGAAACATGCCCTAATCTAACCATCATAAGTTGGTAAATAAAAGGGAGAGAAAGACGTGGGGTTAGAAGACATACATCACACACAGACACACTTATTATAATTGTGCCCTCGCTCGGAGGATCCAAATAAATAATATACAGTCCCGAATAAATAATTACAGTCCGAATAAATACAAAATCCTAATTGATTAACAAATTATCCTAAGAAAGCAGTAAATCAGCATGCAAGCTAGGGACTGCCTCGACTCTGCTCCGGATGATGAATGATGCATGCTCGGGTTGCTTGGTGCGGAAATCCATTGCGACGCCCCAATTAGCCTCTGTTTACAATTAAGCCCGGAATGTTGCGCGAAGCCCCAAAAGATTGCCGGTTTTTGATTTGCTGCAACAGAGAGCAGGAAAGGGGCATAGCAATGTATTTTCACATATGTATGCTTGACTACTCTTCAGGGAGGGTAGTCCTCGATCCTCGTGCCACCAATCACGCATCTCGATGCATGATAGCCGAGGAGTCGAATTGCACGACTCGATATGGAATGAATGCACATGAAGATATAACAAGGCCGAGACTCCATCATGGATAATCCGGAGTGTCGGCGACAGGGAATTGAGACACGTTCCGTCACTCGGAGTACGAAACATTCCTCGTTTCTCGTGCTCGGGCTAACTCCTACCCCAAACACAATGCAATATGCATGACATGCATGAATGCAACTAATATACAACCTAGCATACGCAATGCTATGAAATGGCATACACAATGCACGATGTAACACAGCATACACAATGCTCTAACATACAACCTAGCATACGCAATGCTATGAATTGAAATGGCATACACATTGCATAATGGACTTACACCAACATGAGTGGACCTCAGCCACACTCACATCAGTGGCCATTGGATGGAAATGAGACACTTGAGATGCGTATACATGTACACGCGAACCGAGGACTGACCCTAAGGCACGAATGCCACTCTACCAAAGCATGGCAAGGTATGGAATATGGCATACAAACATGTGAATTTCAGCACTAAAATATGATGCTAAACAGCCCCGAAACATGGCAATATGGCACCCGATGCATGAGATGAACCCCGAAACTCAAAACTAGGCATACGCAATGACCTATAGCTATACAAAACATGCATTATTTGATCATGAAGCATGAAAAAAGAGTCAAGGAAGTCCCAAAATATGAACTTTTCTAGTTCAAAGCATGACCAAAAGATGCTAGCAAGACGGCCTAAAATAGCATGCGATTTTGACTAGTAAACAAGGGTTACATGGCAAGTACATGAAGCACATGGAATCTCACCAAACCAGAAAAAATCAGTGAACAAAACATGTGGAAATATGACCAAATAATCACTGAAATGCAGCCAACGTGCGCAAAAATGAGGAGCTCCTTTAGAGGGCCATGCAAGGAGTTATTAGGCACATACAAGACAGACATGAAGCATGACCAAAAAAACTCTGGAAATCAAATATGGTAGTCACAAAACTCACCAAATTGACCCCGAAATATGACTAAGAAGCATGCAAAGAGGGGTCCCTTTGGAAGGCCAAAATGACCATCAATCAAGTCAAAGTGAGAGGGGGTCACCCCCCTCTGATTTGGGGGCTCAAAATAGTGTTCTAGCCACTAAAAATCTTCTGGATTTCAGTGGCTAGAAGGCCAAACAAAGCATGCAATTGGAGCTTAGGTATAAGGCTCAAAACAAGGGACAATCAAGCATACAAGGAAGCATGTGACCTCAAATAAGAAAATTACCTTAATAAAATATGAAGATGATGTCAAAAAAATCCTTTTTCCAGTTTATAACAAGTCTAAAAAATGAACATAAATAGGGCTAATTTATCATGCAAAAATGACCCTAAAAGAGAGAATAGAGAGAAGGGACAGCAGCTGGCTCCAAATGGCAAAGAGCCCTTCAACAAAATTTAAGAGGGGCTCAAAAAAAGTCACTTTACAGTTTACATCAAATCTCGAAGATGAACAAAAGTGAGGCTAAATCAACATGCAAGAAAAAGGCCTAAAAGAGGGATAAAGAGGCAAGTGGTAGCAGCTGACCTCAAATAGAGGAGAGCCCTTAAACAAAGTTGAAGAGGGATCCAAAAAAATACATTTCACAGTTTATGACCAAGTCCAAAATAGCTCACAAATAAGACTAAAATATCATGCAAAAAATAGGCCTAAAAGAGAGTTTAAACACAAAGGGTGAGGAGGAGACCTCAAACAGAGAAATACCCTAGATCAAACATGGAGATGAGTTCAAAATATGACTATTTACAGTTCAGGTCAGAGCCCAAAAATGCAAGCAACAAGGGCTAAGAAAGCATGCAAAATAGAGCCAAAAGAGAGGGAAAAGTGACTTACCCTTGTAGCCTAAGTCTTCAACAGCTTTTGATCCAAGAAATGGTGCTCCTAGCCTCTGGAAATAGCCTTCAAGTTTCTGGAATGGAGTGTGGAGGTGTGGTGCTATGGGTTGTGGTGTAAAAGGTGCAAGAACCTTAGGGCTTTGAGGTTTAGAAGAGAGGGAGAAGGAGAGTTATAGGCAAAGGCTTCAAGCAATTTTGTAACCCTCTAAAATGCAACTGGAGGTGCTAGTTTTATAAGGAAAGGAGTGGAGAAAATGGGGGGAAAATCAAATTCAAGTTTCCCCCCCAAAAGACCCCCCTTAGATACAGGATCTGGGGGGAAACAGAGGGTGCAGCCGTAAGGAACCAGGTGAGAGGGTCATGGCCGGCTAGATTCAGAGGGTTTAGGTGGCTGGCTGGCCACCTCCCCTGGCCGGCCGACCAGGGTCAAAAGGGTCAAGAGGATTTGTTGGTTGGCCACCCCAAAAATGTGGCCTCCCATGTGTGCACAACACAACTATGTGGAGAAAACCCTGAAAATGTGAACCATGAGAGAGAAAAACCAACTTTCTAGAGGGGTTCAAAAGGGTTAGGAACAATTACTGGCTGGCCATGTCATATTGGTGGCCTCCCAGGTGTGTACAACACAAATATGTGGAGGAAAGTTAGAAAAAGTGGCCCGGGAATGGAAAAAGTCAGCTTTCTAGTGAAGAAAACGGGCGATGAAGAGCGATGAAGGAATAAAGCTGGTCTTCAGAACAATTGCTAGCCTCCCACCCTTCTACGACCTTCCTAACAATGAAAATGAGGTCCCCGCCAAAAATGAACTCAAACCGATGTAAAACGAAGGTTCGGGGGCCGAAACACGCAGCCTAAGGCCCCGAAAACTGATTGTTAAGCACTGGAGGTGGCGTTCGACCACGAAGTTGGTCTCTCAAGCCATAGTGTCCCTCAAAAGGGAGGAAATAAGATGTATGCCAAAAACCGGAGCAAACGGAGGTGGTTAAGCGGTCCCGAACCGAGGCACACGGCCGACGGCTCCGAAAATCGAGAACCGGGCCCCAAACGGGAAAAATGGCCTACGACCACGAAACGTAGCCTACGGCCACTGAGAGATGGTCTACGAGACCTCTCCCTCCCTTCAAGAAGAGAAAATGGAGAAAATGGGACCTGGTTCGCAAACCGAGGCAAAGCACAAAAGAGTTCGGAAATCCGGAAGCAAGGCTCGTAGCCATGACTCCGCAACCTCAAAACGAGCACAATATGCAACATCACCGAGCGCTCAATTGGTGACGTCTGAGTCTTAAGGTCGGTCAAAAATGGGGTGTCTACACTAGGTTTGATTATAGTCATGTTAAAAAATATTTGTGGAATTTTTTTTTACTTTACAAAGTTGAATTCAAAAATTTAAATAAATAAATAAATTGAAGTTGCCTGGTTATTAAGAGACGAAACATCATTAGAAATATTTATATTTGATGATGAGATCAAAATATAATTGGAAGATGTTTTTTTGGAAAATGTTTTTTTCTTTGGTAAACAAATTTGAATTCAAAATTTAAATTGGGTTCTGTTAACAAAAAAAAAAAAAGTTTAGTTTTACTATTAAAATGTAATCTTTTTACAAGGAGAGATAAGAGAGATAATGTGGATAGTGTGATTTGTTTAAAGACTGAAAAAGCCCACCTTAGTGACAAAGATAACATATTTTTATTTCCGGATAACTAATCAAATCTGTATTTATATTTTCATCTCAAATTTTTAGCAAAAAATTTGATAAGTTACATTTTAACTTAATAATTTTATACTCAATCATACTTTGATCTCATTATTAATTATACCATGCCTTTAGGCACAAGCATACACTAGTACTTTATATGCCATATATAAATATTTTACGATATTTTTTTACATGCCATAAATTATTACACTTTTCATAGTATAATTCTGCATGTCATATAAGGATATTTTTAAAGATATATATATATATAATATACACTCATTATATTATTTTTATATCTCTTACTATATTATATGAGTATTAGATATTGTTGAATAGTTTTTCACACCAAAAATAATTATTAAAAATAAGTAGAGACTATTACTTCTAGAATATCGGTTAAGACCATGTATTATTCCAATGGGGATAAAGAGGCTAAGTATATATTATTTTTAAAATAATTCCTAAATTAATTCAACAAAGATTGTTCAGATAGTGATAATTAAATTAATTAAAAACTAAAAATAAACAAAAGTAATATAAAATTGAGTTGAGACATGGAAGTGATAATCTTTTTTTTGGATAGGATGGAAGTGATAATCTTACATTGTGTTTGGTTAGGGAATTTGGAAAGGGATTTGAGAAGGGAAAAAGAAAAGGTATGTGAAATATGAATAAAATGTATTGGATTTCTAAGGAAATTGGGAGACTTATTTGCCTCTAACCAAGTTTGTATACAATAATAGCTACCACTAAAGTATTGGAATGGCTCCTTATGAAGCTCTGTACGGTAGAAAGTGTCGATCCCCAATTTGTTGGGCCGAAGTAGGCGATAGACTGTTATTAGGATCGGAACTTGTGCAACAAACAACTGAGAAAGTGAAATTGATCCAGCAACGATTGAAAACCACTCAAAGTCGGTAAAAGAGTTATGCGGATGTACGAAGGAGGGATTGAGAATATGAAGTCGGTGACCATATGTTTATCAAAGTGACTCCAATGAAAGGGTAAACTCGATTTAGGGTAAAGGGAAAGTTGGCACCATAATACATTAGGCCGTACGAAATCATTGAGAAAATCAATCATGTGACATACCAAGTAGCCTTGCCTTCGATTATGGAGAACATGCATAATGTTTTTTCATGTTTCGATGCTTTGGGAATATTTACAGGATCCGCACCATGTTATTGAGCCAACACATGTGCTTCTAAAGGATGACTATACGTATGAAAAGAGACCAATTCAAATTGTGAACCATCGAATCAAAAGACTGAGGAACAAAGAAATTCCATTTGTGAAAGTAGATTGGCAAAATCATGGAGGGACATATGCAACATGGGAAATGAAAGAGGATATGATGAAGAGATACCCTGATTTGTTCCCTCTAGACCCTATATTTTTCCAAAAAGAAGGTAATTTAAGTTTGGAGGACCAAACTCTTTAAGGGCGGAGGACTGTAACAACCTCGACCTGTGATTAGCCTATAATCCATGATTAAGAATGTCTAATAAGTAATTAAAGTGAAATTTTACGTTAATTGCATGTGCTATATGTTATTTGCATTTATATCTGTCTGTTGTAGAAAGATCTGTTTGTGTTTCTGTTTCATTATGCGAATTGAAGGCCTTATCGGCATCTAATCACGAAATTGACTTGGTTTATGTGTTATTTGGAATTTTTAGAACATTATGGTAGGTTTAATTGGAATTCGATTCGGACCCCATTAATTAGAATAAAATGATAAAATAATCCTAATTAACTAACCTTAACTTAAATTAATTAAGGCAGCCTAATTAAGCCTATATAAGGCACAAGTGACTTTAGAAGATGTAAGACACTAGCATTTCATCCCCTTCTTGAACTCATAAATGTGAGAGAGAGAGAGAGAGAGAAGCTTAGGAAAGTTGAACTCAAGCTTAGAATTGTAGAGAATTAAAGGTTTGGCTAGTAAGAGCTCAAGAATTTGTTGATTAGAACTCAATTGGAGACCTTAGGTGAGTATTTGATTCCTAATCTTTGTATCTAAGTCATTAATGAAGAGAATCTGACTTTGTGATCAAGTATGAGAATTGAGCTAGAAACGAAGGAATTTAAGTCATACCATGTATGGATACATATTTTTTTACATTTTGAGCTTAATTTTCAAGAATTCTCACATATATGTAACACTTCTACCTTAGTTTTGGGAATTCATCATGTTTTCCATCATTTTACATTATTTGATCATAATTTGGAAGCTTTGAATTCAATTCATTACATGCATGTTATGCTTTCAAAGTTTCAAGTTTGGTTTTGGTATAATTGGCAAAGCTTTTGGGCTTGATTTTGCGAAATGATTTGAAATTCATCATGTACTATGAGTTTCTCAATGTTACGAAGTTTTTGCCCAAAAAGATGTGTTTTGATGCTTTGAAAATGTATTTTGAACTTGAATCAGCAATCTAGAAATTACAAAATTTGCACCCTTTGCTCGAGTGGTGGAGTCTGCGCTTGAGCGAAGAATGCGAGCTCTCGGTACTTTTGTAGAGTTTGGGGGTTAGCTTGAGCGCTAGAACCTACGTTCAAGCGATCACCCTTATTTTGATCCTCCGCTCGAGCGTAAAATGAGAGCTCCCAGAAGTTTTATAGAATTTTGCAGACAGCTCGAGCGACTGAAGTTGCGCTCGAGTGATGACCTTGTTTACTCAGTCTTTGGCTTGAGCGACTGTCGAGCATCTGTCGAGCGTAAAAATCATGTAACTAGTACTTTTGTAGACCTTGCAAATCGCTCGAGCAACCGATGTTACGCTCGAGCAGACTGCCTTACTTTTGAAAATTTGACTAAGTGTTTCAAGTTACATTTTGGCATCTTCATTGCATCCTAGGCATTCCTAAGCCTTAATTAAGACACAATAATAAGGATACCAATTATAAACACACTAAGATAGAAAAGAAACAAGTTAAGAATTTTTCGAGCGTGTGTTTCAACGTGTATCTGTTATGTGTTTGTGTAGGTCACGTGCCATAGAATATCTGATTCGTCTGATTTATCTATTTTGCTATTGGAATCATCTATGAGTAATAATTTTGTAAAGCTATGTTTAATGTTAAATATTTTTTGAACATTATGATATGAAATGATCAGTTTTCTGAAATGCTATGTTTTGTATGAATGAATGATTGTCCAAGTTTCTGAAATGTATTTGTGGCATCCTTAGTATCATATGATATGCGTCCTTTTATGGGTCATCAGAATGTCTTTATGGCCGTCCCTTCATGGGTCATCAGAATGCCTTTATGGCCGTCCCTTTATGGGTTATTGGAAACGTCTCTGTGCACATGAGTCATTAGAATGCCTTTATGGTCGTCCCAAATATGGGTCATCGGATTTGTTAACGCTAATGGATGTGCCACGTATGCTCATATGGATATGTGAACTCTAAACACGAGTATGAATATGAATATGACTCTGTTTTTGAATCTGAATTCTGATTTCTAAATTTGTTATGGACATCATTTATTAAAATCTGTACTTTGTTATTATTCACTGGGTTCTAGCTCACTGTATTATTTATGAATGTAGGTGAGCAGGTGCGTGTCCAAGCCTAAGCTGCTGCCTAGGGAGTTGTTTTGGTCAGCCAACCATGGTGCCTCTCGAGGAGGTTCCCAAACTATGATGTGGTGAAGTTTTGTGAACTTTGTTATGACTTTTAATTTCCTTTTTGTTTAAGTTTGAACTTGACTTTTGGTTTATCTGTAATGTGGTGACATAAAACTAATGTAATTATGACGTCACGTATTTGTATAAAGTTTTATATTTTCTGTCTCATGTATGTCTACACAGCTCTATGGACATTATATATTGTATTTACTTCCTCTAGCCTTTTTACTTTTGCTTAATTTGTTCATATGCCTTTGGTAATCCTAGAATTACTGGCCGGTTACAACGGTAAACCTATAGGGACAGGTTTGGATTGTAACATGAAGTGGTTGATTTTGATACTTGGGATTGATTTTGGAAGAAAAAAAGCGGTTTTGGCCTAAATGTCTCAAATGTTGATTTTATATAAATAATGAATTGATGTTGTAAATATGGAATTGGATTGATATTGATGAGGATGGTGGAGTTGGATATGTATTATCACCCACATCTTGAAAGTTGAAAAATTTATCTTTATTGAAAATTGTTCACCTGTTTAGAAATATTTATTTTGGGCTATCGGTGGGGAATAACTATGATTGTTGTAGAAATTGCATGAAAATTGAAACTATTTTTCTCATTCATTTGCATCAAGCATTATCTCATATTTATACATTAGAAATGTTTATCATTTTGAGAAAAATTGGTGAATCGAGGAAGTATGTATTGTCACATTGAAATAAGTTGACCTAAGTGTCTATGGTGAAAGTCCTAAAAACCGCTTGTATACATGGGTGTCAATCCCGCGGACGAAATTTTCGTGAAATGGCATTAGTAGTGCTTGTATAGCCTACGTTTACATGGGTGTCGGTTTACGATTTTCCGTGGATGAAATTTTCGTGAAAGGGTGTATTTGATTTTGAAATTTCTAGAGTGTGATTCACTGCCTTGTTTTCAATTGTAAAGGAAAGAATTTATGAATTATGACATTAACCTGGCATTGCATGGTTTTGGAAGGAGGTATAAAATGTTTTGGCACAAGCATTGAATATGTATTCACCTTATATCTTTGTTAAGATTCATATATTGTGTTGGATTATTTCCATTGGGCTTTGCCTCACCTTATGTGGGAAAAACATTTCAGGTGCGGATGACATCCCTCCGCCAAGGCAATAACTTGGGAGGACTTGGAGCAAGAGCTTCATTTTGTTGATTTTTCTTGTATATGTTTTGTATAGGCTAAGGGCCTTTAACTGTATTGGACTTAAATCCACTTTTATTGTAACCAAGTATGGTCTTTGAAAGTTGTAAGCCTTTAAGACACCTCTTATTTGTTTCGCATCCATCCTATTTCTTTATTATGTAACATATGCTATAGATTTAGGGTTAGACTTGTGAATGCATATCAGTATATGTTACGCTTTTGTAAAACTCAATTGAAAGCTAATGACATATAATTACTTTATCATTGTCGTTGTTTATTGATATTGTGGATAGGTTATTATATTTATTTCGGGGCGTTACAAACTTAGTGAAAAACTTTAAAGTATAGAAATTATGAACAAACTTTGACATATAATAATACATAAAGGCAAGCATTTATTCATTGTAAAATATAAGTAAAAAAATATTATAAATAATTACCCTTACTATAATGACTCAGATTTTTTTTTAATTATAAAATCATTGCATAATTTAATTGAATGGTTTTTGTACCGCGTGGTTAGTGATTTTTTTATATTAAAAGATCATTTGTAAATGGGTTTATGATAATTGAAACATAGTTTTTAATTTGTTACACAAGTTCGAGGTGAAATTTGTGTCTCTCGAGTTGAAGACCTTACTTTTGTAAAATTTAAAAAAAATGTTGTATAGCTCAAACATTTATGAAAATTTTATGAAGTGTTTATGGATGAGTATTTATTTTCTAAAAATTTATGAATTAAACAGTGTTCAGTTTAAGTTATAACAAAATTTTTGTGTTGAGATTTGATATTAAAATCATGACTTGAGTGTCACACCCTAAAATTTGGACAATTAAATATTAAATTAGGATTAAACCCCAATCAATATTCCATCATCCAAATCCTAGGGGTGAAACAAAATCTAAATATTCTCGTCTCCATAAGATTTAAGTAAATTTCCATACTTAAAAGATTACAAGGGATTAAAAAAAAAACTAACAAAATGCCAACTAAACCATCTTCCATAATTTCATAACTATCTAATACCTCTAACATTAAAGTAACAACAACTAGTCAAAATAACATAAATAATATAAAGTTGAAAAATAACCCACAATGTCAAATTGTCAAAATACTAAAGTCATAAAAAAATAATAAATACAATAAACTAATATCAACGATAAGCTCAAGAAAACAAAACAAGTCCAAGAGACATGTTCAATAACTATAGTTATTTCTCGTCACCACCGTAGCCCCAACTAATCTTGCAAAGGAAGCTCGGCTACGCTCAAATAGAACACACTCAAGATGTCAAGAAACAAAATAGGTAAGTATACAAGTATACTGGTATGAGTACAAATATTTGACACCCACATGTCCACCAGACATAAATAAAAGTACATTTAATTTATGTTACGGGACAAGACAAGTAGTTCCACCCGTACCGAGACGAAGGGGTAGTTTCCCGAGATACGGTAGCATTTAGTTTCTTACTCGTACACAACTAAATATAAATTGAGTATAAAATAAACAAAATAAAAATAAAAATATGGTGGGTCAGCCCTATATAAAAAAATTAGTAAGACCCACCATTCTGCAAAAAAAATAAAATTAATATAATTTAATCATAAGTGAATTGCTGAAGAAATATAAAAAAAACATACTGTTTCATGCTTAAATAATTCGAATTAACTAAACTCAAAAAACAAAAGTTGTACAGAATCAAATTTCCTAAAAGGACTTGTGAACGAATTTAGTAGAAACTGAACAGGTTGAGAGAAAAACTTGATAGAAAAACCTAGACAGAATTCAACCAAAAAATCTGAAGCTGAAAACGAAAAGAAACTGCCCTAAGTCGATTTTTTTCGGAAAAGTTCAAAACACAAAAAGTGTTTAGAATAATGTTTTACTCCATTTTACATGAAACCAATAAAAATGAGCTCATTTAGTGGGTTAAAACAGCATCTAAAATCTACATTGCTAATATGAACAAAAACTGTTGTGACCAAGATAGTCCGATTACAAGTTTTAATCGATCTTTTTAATAAAAAGTTAAAATACAAAAGTTGTATAGAATTACGTATACATGCCTCTGCCCAAACTTTGTAATTTATTGAGGTCACGTACTATTTTTCAAGATGCACAAATCAATATAATTCAAACTATACCAATAAGTTCATATTTAATTTTTTGTACCTTCACTCCACCATTTCAGTCCTTCACTTCCAGAGTACACATATATCCCATGTGCCTCCTGTATACCTAACACCGCTCCGAAGCTAAACTTGCATGGGGATATCGTCCTGAGTTTGACCTACACTCCTCGGATGGTTAGCATATACGTATGCGCGTAAATCAAAGTACTTGTTTACTCCTGAGAACGAGGCAACAATATATATACACTATCTCTCATCTACTCATGAGAACAAACATAATAATGCTAAGCCTAAGGCATTCAAATAAATCTTATAATTCTCATCTCTTTTTTTTTTTTAAAAAAAAAAAAATACTCTTTCTCACCAATACTCAAATAAAACAACAATCCATGGAGTCATGGTGGAGTGTAAGGAATTTATCTATGAGTTCCTAATTTATTTTAATTTCATATAACCATAAGTGTGATTACAACCATATAATAAATAAATATATAAAAATCCTAAACCTTGCATACACATCTAACCAAAATAATTGATATCAATCCACCATCTACATTCAAGTACAATATCAAACCATCATCAAATAAATAGGAATAAACAAATAACCATCATCAAATAAATAGGAATAAAAACAACGAATTAAACATAAAGCGAGGGAAGTGGGTTTTATAGTCACAATTATTTTTCAAAGATCAACGAGTTACTTGAAGAATTAATAAAACCCCTAAAATAAAACCCTAAGCCTTTTTTTCCTTTCCTCTTCTTTCCCCATTGTCTCTCTTTTCTCTTGGAAATTCTGCACATAACACTCCTTGATTTTGATTAATCTCTCTCTCTCTCTCGGCTGTCGCCTCTGTTTTTGTTTTGTTTTGTTTTGTTTTGTTTTTTTTTTCAACACCTCTCTAGTACTTATAACCTAATTTACATTTATTATTATATTATATTGTACAAGTACTACAACATATATAAATATGTTTTATAAAATCAATACATGTAACACCCTTTTTCTTTTATATATATAAATATAAATATAAATATATAAATATTCAAATTAATTATATATAATTAAATATCACATTAAATTAATTAAACAACACATTAAATTCTCATCTAACCGCGCAATTAATAAAGCCAAAAATAAAATAAAGTAATAATAAATAAATAAAGATTTATGAAAAATCAGGGTCGCTACAATATACACACCTCAAAAGAATCTCGTCCCGAGATTCGAAAGGAAAGAGTACTAAACAAAAAGCTCTGGGTGCATACGCCAAACTTTCTCTTCCAATTCCCAAGTACTCATCCTCGCTCCATTGCATTTTAACCAAGTTCACTTTCTTGCGCTGCAACTGCTTTACATCCCGATCTAGAATAGTAACCGGTCGCACCACATATGTGAGATCATCACCAATCTCCAACACTTCTTGTGATACTACTTAGAAAAGGTCTTGCACACACTTCTACAATAAAGATACATGAAACATATTGTGAATCATAGCTAAAGCAGGTGGTATGGCTAATTTGTAAGCCGCATTACCAATCTTCTCAGTGATCTCGTATGGTCCCACAAATCTAGGTGCCAACTTTCTCTTCTTTCTGAACTACATGATACCTTTCATCGGCAAGACCTTTAGAAACACAAAATCTCCAGCATTCAACTCAACCCCCTTACGTTTTTTATCAGCGTAACTCTTCTAACGACTTTGTGTAGTCTTAATACGTTTCCGAATAATATTCACCTTCTCTGTGGTCTCTCTCACCAACTCTGGCCCTAACAATGGCACATCTCCTACCACCATCCAATAAGCAAGTGATCGACATGGCCTCCCATATAAAGCCTTAAAAGGTGCCATCCTGATACTTGAGTGATAACTATTATTATAAGCAAACTCCACCAATGGCAAGTGTTCTTCCTAACTATCACAAAGATCGAGGACACATGTTCTTAATATATCCTCCAAGATTTGGTTTACCCACTCAGTTTGCCCATCTGTCTGCGGATGATAAGCAGTGCTCAGGTCTAACCTAGCACCCAAAGCATGTTAAAAACTCTTCCAAAACTCTACTACAAATAACGGATCATAATTTGAAACTATAGAAACTGGCACGCCATGAAGTCGCACCACCTCCCAAATATACAGCCTAGCTAGTTTATCCGTAGTTCGGTTAACATTGATAGGAATAAAATGAGTAGATTTGGTGAGTCTATCCATTATCACCCAAATAGACTCATTGCCTCACTTAGACCGCGACAATCCATCCACGAAGTCCATAGAGATGTACTCCCATTTCCAAGTAGGGATCTCGAGAAGCTGCAAAAGTCCAAACGGTCGTTGGTATTCTGTCTTAACCTATTGACACACATAACATTGAGAAACATACTTTCCTACGTCCTTCTTCCTACCTTCTCACCAAAACATCCTCTTCAGGTCATGATACATCTTAGTTCCACCAGGGTGAATGGTATGTCAGGACCTATGGGCATCATCTATAATTTCTTTTCTCAATTTAACAATGTTAGGTACGCATAACCTGCCCTTAAATCGCAATCCCCCATCTGAGTCCACAAACCAATCAGTAGGACAATCATCGATCAAATCCATTACAAGGTCATCAAACTTGCTGACAAGTCTAAATACTGCATCTAATGAACTTTACCCAGTAACGTCAATTGCACGGTCAAGCTACCAATGTATGCCCTCTCGACACTCTCTATTGGTTGAACATCATGCATCGAAATTAACTCCGAGGACTTTCATTCTTGAATCATCAAACAAGCTATAATCCCATGTTGTCGACTAAGTGCATCTACAACCACATTTCCTTTCCTTGGGTGGTAAAGGATCTCGAAATCATAACTATTGAAGAATTCAACCCACCTCTGTTGCCTCATCTTCAATTTTTTTTTGAGAAAAAAAGATATTTGAGGCTCTTGTGATCTGTGAACAACTCAAAGTGCTCCATAAACAAGTAGTGTCGCTACATTTTCAATGCAAAAACAACTGCTGCCAGCTCTAATTCATGAGTAGGGTATCGTCTCTCATGAGGTTTTAACTATCGAGAAGCATAAGTGTAGACCGCTTGGAACTCCGCTCCACGTGCGAGGGCGCGAATTGTTGTTCTTAGCTACTATAGTTCGGACTCATGTCACGGTTCTGAATCTAATCTCACAAAGTGCAATGTGAGACTGATAAATCACCAAAGAGTCCAAATCTAGCAAATCGTTTTGAAAAATCGATTTTAATTAAAAAGCGCCAAACATGGACTGCTTTGCCAGATTTTAGAGTCGTCACCTAAATATTTTATTTTGGAGAAATTTAGGAAACCCTGACTCGTGCCTAAGGCCACGTGTTCGTCATCACCAAAGTTGCCTCGGCTCGGGAACTTGGGTACGAGATGGGAAGGTCATGCAATGAGCACCCTTGCTCGCCCGATCAAAGCATCGACCTTTACTAACATGATATGTTGTTTTTGAAAACACGTGTTCTTATTCCGGTTATTAATCTATCATTACTACGTGATGCGCACAGCATACAAGTATAGACCAAATCACTCAAATTGGAACACAACATCTCATGTTTGTTTGTTTGAAAATGGTTTGAAGTTGCTACTCACAAGTAGGCTAAGACGCGGATTTTGCCACCCAAGTGGGCTTAGAAAACATGATTTTGCCACTCCGCAAAGTGGGCTTAAAACTCGCATTTTAATGAATTGTTCCAATTTAAGCAATCCAACCTTCATCCACAGGCATTTATGCAGTTATATCAGTTAAGCAAATAGCCTCATGGCAAGCATGCTATACATGGCAACATACACATCTCATGCAGTATGCTAAAGCGTAAAAGCTTACCTAGTACTCCGAGCCAAAACAAAAGCTAGTTAGTAATCAATGCATGATTCTAGCTATGTTAACAATGCCTAATGCAACACATGCAAAAAAAATGCAGCTACAATAGGCTCGGCTATTCTAAGATGTCATGTGAATGCAATTTAGATAACATGTATTCAAATTGGAATTGAAATACTATGCAGTTTGTATGATGCGTCGAGCCCGGTGCATGCAAGATGAATGAATGAATGCAAACATGCTAGCATAAGGATGCTAATTGAAACATGCCCTAAAACTAACCATCAAAAGCTGATAAGTAAAAGGGAGAAAGAAATGGAGGTTGGAAGACATGCATCACACACACGCACGCTTATTACAACAGTTGTGCCCTCTCGACGGAGGGTCCGAATAATAAGCTAACTAGCTAATCTAAGCTAATTATTACAAAACAAAACTAATTAATTAACAAGTTAACTAATTATTACAAAACAAATCAATTAGCTAAGCGCATCAACTAATTAAGTACAAAACAAAAGCATTAGCTAGCTAAGCAAAGTAGCAAGAAGAGGTCCTCGGGGTGAGGGGTGCATGCATGCTCGGCTGCCTCGTTCGAAAATCCATTACGATGCCCCAACTTGCCTCTATTTGCATTTGTTTTCAGAACACTGCACAAAGCTCCAGATAGCTTCTACTCCATCATAGAGATTGCCAGGAAGATTGCCGACCACTTAGTGGTGTTGTAGACCACCTGTAGACCACTTCCACTTGCTGCAGACCAGAAAAAGTGGTCGGCTAGCTATTTTTTCTACTCTGCCGGCCAGAAAATTCTGCCATACTTCAATTTGCTGCAACAGAGAACAAGAAGGGGCACAGCAGTGTATTTGCAAGGTATGTGTGCACAACCACCCTCTCTATCATTTCTTAAGCTCAAGGGAGTGCAATACTCGACTCTCGGGCCACCAACCAAGCATCACAATGCACGGTGGCCGAGAAGCCAAGATTGCACAATTCAATGTAAATGAATGCACAAATAACACATAAGGGCCTTAACCTCTATCATGCATGATCAAGAGGGTCGAAGACTGAGAAATGAGACACGTTTCATCACTTCAAGTATGAAACGCCCCTTGTTCCTTGTGTTTGGATCAATGCCCGATCCAAACACAATGCAATGCAACATGATCGACTTATCAAAGCTAATGGCATGCAAACTCAATGCAATGCATGCAAACATAATGCAATGCAACAAGCATGCAAACACAATGCAAACAACAACATTCAAACAACATGCTCAATGGACTTAAACTAAATATGAACATACCTCAATCATGCCTAAAACAGTGGCCAAAATACTCCGAAATGCTAGCATGAAAGGCAAAATAATGATGCTCATGCAATGGCCCATCAACTAGGCATAAGAGCATAACTCTCAAACATGATCAAGAAGTGATAAACATGGAAGTGTGACAACATTATATGCATTGAAATATCATGTGAAATGATGTCATGGCAAGCAAACATCTCAAGTATGTCATACTATGGTGCTCAAGACTCAAGGCTATCAAGGCCAATTGCACTACAACTATGCAATACATGAACTGCATGGTCAAGACAACTCAAAACAGTCCTAGAGCATGTCAAATGAAGGCTGAAACATGCATGAAGTATAGCCAAAACAAGCTAGCATGAAGGGCATGAAGCATGGAGTATGCAAGGCCAATAAGGAGGATTACACTACACCTACCAAAACCAAGAATGAGATGACTTTGCCAATAAAAATTAGAGTTATGGCATGTCAAAATAACACCAAAAAGGTACTGATATGGTAGCCCAAAAGCTTAAGCAAGATGGCATACATATAGGCTCATATTTAAGGCATAAAGCACCAACCCTCCAAAGCATTGAATGAGTGAAAGATGTGAGGGCATGACTATACTACATGCACTGAAATCATGTACCAAATAATGCCAAATCATGCAAATAGCCCAAGGAATGCATGCTAGTGGCTTGGAAACTCAAAGCTAGTGAGCTAGAATGCACTATAGCTATACAAAGCAAGGCATGCATGACCAAAACAACATAAAATAGAGCTTAAGCATGGTAAAACATGAGTAAAAGCTTGCTGGAGTTGAGCCAAAATCATGCTAGAATGATGGTCTAAAGCATGATGCATGTTAGGCTAGTATGGAGGATTGCACTACAAGTGCGAAGAGCATACAAGAGGTAATCAAACCAACCCTAGACAGAGGTATATCATGCTGAAATAAGGCCTGAGACATGCTAAGATAGAGACAAAACATGCTTAACAAACATGCTACTTTGATGAGCTACAAAGAGGATTACACTACACATACAAGAAGCATGCAAGGGGTGACCAAGATAGCCAAAAATAGAGTTATGGCAGGTCTAAAAGGTCACAAAAAAGTGCTCAAACAAAGCTTCAAGAAGATAGAACTACATGCTCTTGTGATGAGCCATCAACACAAGCATACAAGAGAAGAGGAGGGGGGACAACCCCCACCTATTTGGGGCCTCAAAACCAAGTTTCCACCACTGAAATTCTTCTGAAATTTAGTGGTAGAAAGGCCAAATAAAGGCGATCACAAAGGCTCAAAGTGATGGCTCAAAAGCCTAGCAAATAGGGCATGCAAGGGAGTAGATCACCCCCAACACCAAGGAAGCCTCAAACAAATATCTCTAACACTTAAAAATGAAGCTTTTTGCAATAGAAAGTCAAGCCAAAATAAGCATGCAAGGGTGGCCTAGTAAGCAACTACAACAAGGCTTTAAGAGGATTAGAGACTCACCCTTGAAGAATCAAAGCAAGACACCAACTTCTGAGGCAAAAACCAAACCTTGAGCTCCAAACAAACCTCCAAGAACCTTAGTCCAAGATTGAAGGTGTTCACTATGCGTTTGTGTGTAAAAGTGTGAAGAAAAGGCACTTTCAAGCACAAATATGAGCAAAGGAAGAAATATAGAGATAGAATATATGTATAGCTCTCAGCCAACTTTTTTGAACCTAAGGCAAGAGGGAGGAGGCTCCCTTTTATAGAAAAAACATATAACAAGCTTGTTGAACAAGCTTTAGGCTCCAAGAAATCCCTCCATACACGTGTTTGGATGATGCCTTCTGTGCCCAACAGCTGGCACAACTGGCAAGAAAATATCTACAAAAAACTGCAAGAAAGCTGCTGACCAGTTGAAGTGGTCGGCCAACTACTTGCATTGGTCGGCCGACCAACACAAGTGGTTTGCAAGGAGACCAAGTGGTCGGCAAAGGGGGAGGAGTGGTCTGCACAAAGAAAGCAAAGTGGTAGCATGGCTGCCGACCACTTTTGGTGGTCCAAAGACCATCAAGGCCATTTGGCCGACCAAAAAACTGGCTGGCAGGCAGGAAAAATGGTTTTCAGGGAGAGAAACTGGTCTACAACCCCTATTCCACCCTTCAAGCAAGGAAAACAAGGTTTGTGCCAAAAACAAACCAAAAAGGATGCAAGACAAGAGTCCGCGGGTCAACGCACATAGCCGAAAACCTCGAAAACTAGTCTACGGGCACCAAAAGTGGTCTACGGGAGGAAAAAGTGGTCCATGGCCACAAAAAGTGGTCTACAAGACCTCAGTGTCCCTCTAGACCAAGGCAACAAGGCATGGTCCGAAAACCAAGCCAAGAGGAGAACGATAAGAGGTCCTGAGACAAGGCGCGCGGCCGAAGGCTCCAGAAACCGACAACTAGTCTACAAGAGGAAAAAGTGGTCTACAGACCTCTCTCTCCCTCCAGGGAAGGGAAACAAGGCATGGTCCACAAACCAAGCCAACACACAAAGAGTTCAGAGGCTCGGAGGCAAGGGACTCAGCCGAAAACTGCGGAAACTCGAAACGAGCACAAACATGCACAATCACCGAGCTCTCAATTGATGACGTCTGAGTCTTAAGGTTGGTCAAAAATGGGGTATAAGATACAACCTTCTGATGCTGCATCAACACACATCCTAACCCAGTTCCACTCACATCAGTAAACACTACTAACTTTTCCCTTGTGCTGGTATATTTAACACCGGTGCTGTAGTCAAACGCTGTTTTAACTACTGGAAAGCTCTCTCACAATCATTTGTCCATACGAACTTCACATTCTTGCTGGTCAACTTGGTCATAGGTGTTGCAATAGTGGAAAACTTCTTTATAAATCTCTTATAATAACCGGCTAGTCTTAAAAAACTCCTCACCTCTGAAGGGTTTGTGGGTTGCTTCCATTCTTTGACCGCAACAACTTTCTCAAGATCTACCGCAATCCCTTGATTGGACACAACATGTCCCAAAAATGGAACTTCTTTCTCCCAAAAGTGACACTTACTGAATTTAGCGTGTATTTGATGCTCCCTCAAAGTCTGCAATATAACTTTCAAGTGTTCTCTGTGCTCTTCCTCATTTTTAGAATACACTAGGATATCATCTATGAAGATAATCACAAACTTATCTAGACAAGTTTGAAAAAATTCTGTTCATCAAGTCCATGAAATAGGTAGGAGCACTGGTCAAACCAAAAGGCATTACAGGAAATTCGTACAACCCATACCGGGTCCAAAAAGCAGTAAGAGGTATACTTTCCTCTGACATACCCATTTGATGGTAACCCGTTCTGAGATCAAACTGAGAGAAAACATCTGTCCCTTTCAACTGATCAAGCAACTCACCAATTCTAGGTAGTGGATACTTGTTCTTGATAGTCACCTTGTTTAGCTCTCTGTAATCTACACACATGCGGAGAGTGCCATCTTTCTTGGAAACAAAGATCGCGGGTGCTCCCCTCGGGGAGTTACTTGAAGAATGAACCCTTTCTGCAACATCTCTTTCAGCTGCTTCTTCATCTCCACAAGCTCTTTAGGTGCCATTTTGTATGCTGCCTTAGAAATCGGTGCAGTTCTTAGCACTAAGTCAATGCGAAATTCTACTACCTGTCGAGATGGAGGTCCAAGTATCTCCTGAAATACATCCTTAAACTCACGTACCACATCTACCTCACTAATATCCTGCTTAGGGATTTCTATTGAGCACAGAAAACTCGTCATTACTGACTCTTCTCCATCGCTAGAAGTGTGGATAAGCCATGGCATACTGGGAATATCTATATTTACAATCTTTCCAGTATAATCTAGAGTCACAAAGTGTTTTCCCAGCCAATCCATACCCAGAATAATTACAAACCCCTCAAACCCTAACACAATTAGGTCCACATACAAGACTCTGCCCACAGAGTCAATCTCAAAAGCTTTAAACATCTCATAAAGAGTAACTGCCCCTCCTAAAGGGGTCTTAACATGAATAGGTCTAGATAAGGAGGTAGTTACAAGGTGTTCTCTTTCTACAAACTGTCTAGATATGAAAGAATGAGAGGCACTAGTATAAAAAAGTACTTTAATGGACTCTTGAAAAAAATTAAAGGTACCTTGCACTTTGTCATTTCCTGGCATCATTGCAAATACCCTGGTTGGAGCTGCTTGACCTTGTCGCACCTATTGTCTCTGAGAGCAATCCTTGACTACATGTCCCAACTGCTAACACGTAAAACACTTCCTATTGATCGGTTGAGGTGTTACTGCCCTGATAGGTGGGGGTCCCTCCAACCGAGATACGGGAGGACGATAACCCAACTGTGGCACTTGCTGCCGTTGTCCTTGATAACCCTGTGGACACAGACCACCCTGTCTCTGATAATAGTGCCCATGGGGTTGAAAATTGCCCTGAGGCCTGAAATTACCCTGAGGTCTGAATTTCCTTGACTACCTTGTTGTTGGGGCTTATGAGACTACTGACCCCTATGCCTTGGATCGTAAGGTCGATATCTATTCCCATCACGCTGCTGGAAGTGACTCTTTCTGGAAGTCTCTCCGACCTTGGCCTTCAATTCTTTAAACTATTTCTCCTTTTCCTCATACTTCAGTGCCAAGTCAAGAACTCTGTCAAATGGTTCAGCATCAAAGGGAATAAGGGACTTAGATAGGTAATGATTTAATCCCTTAATAAACTTCTCATTCTTCTTCTCCTACGTGCCAACCAAGTAAGGGGCATAACGAGATAACTCGTTAAACTTGGTGATATACTCGAACACTGTTCTACCCTCTTGGGTCAACTTCGAAAATTCATCACTCAGCTAAGATCGAATAGCAGCATGAACAAACTTCCAGTCAAAATGGGTCTTGAAATCTGCCCAAGTCAAAGTCATCAAATCTAGACCATTCTTCCACGAGTTCCACCAAAATGGGGCTGCTCCCTTAAGCTGATGTGTAGCCAACTCTTGTTTTTGAACCTCGGTGAGCTGCATATGACCAAACACCATCTTACATTTTTGGACCCAGGCATCAGCTGTAGTGGGTCCTCCATCTCCAGAGAATTTTTGACCTTCCAAAGAACCAAAGCCTTTGTTTCTCTTTGCAAAGGGATCTCCCTGCTGGCCTTGATTATTGTTCTGCACAACCTGAAGTAACTGAGCCATCATCTCTCCCACATTAACCTGCACCAAGTAGTTCCACCCGCACCAAGACGAAGGGTTAGTTTCCTGAGATACGGTGGCATTTAGTTTCTTACCTGTACACAACTAAATATAAATTAAGTATAAAATAAACAAAATAAACATAAAAATATGGTGGGTCAACCCTGCATAAAAAAATTAGTAAGACCCATCATTCTGCAAAAAAAATAAAGTTAGTATAATTCAATCTTAAGTGAATTGCTGAAGAAGTATTAAAAAACACACTGTTTCATGCTTAAATAATTCGAATTGACCAAACCTCAAAAAACAAAGGTTATACATAATCAAATTTCCTAAAGGCTAAGTGAACAAATTTAGTATAAACTGAACAGGTTGAGAGAAAAACTTGATAGAAAAACCTAGATGGAATTCAATCGAAAAATCTGAAGTTGAAAATGAAAAGAAACTGCCCTAAGATGATTTTGTTCGGAAAAGTTCAAAATACGAAAAGTGTTCAGAATAATATTTTACTTCAATTACGCAAAACCAATAAAAATGAGCTTGTTTAGTGGGTTAAAACAACATCTAAAATTTGCATTGCTAAAATAAACAAAAACTGTTATGACCAAGATAATCTGATTATAAGTTCTAATCGATCTTTTTAGTAAAAAGTTAAAATACAAAAGTTGTATAGAATTACGTATACATGCCTCTACCCAAACTTCGTAATTTATTGAGGTCGCTTACTATTTTTCAAGATGTACTAATCAATACAATTCAAACTATATCAATAAGTTCATATTTAATTCTTTGTATCTTAACTCCACCACTTTAGCCCTTCACTTCAGGCCTACACATATATCCCATGTGCCTTCCGTATACCTAACATGACTCTGAAGCCATACTTGCACGGGGACATCGTCTTGAGTTTGATCCACACTCCCGGATGGTTAGTATATACGTATGCGCGTAAATCAAAGCACTCGTCTACTCTTGAGAATGAGACAACAATATATATATACACTATCTCTAATCTACTCATGAGAACAAACATAACAATGCCAAGCCTAAGGCATTCAAATAAATCCGATAATCCTCATCTCTTTTATTTTTTATTTTTTATTATACACTCTTTCTCACCAACACTTAAATAAAACAACAATCTATGGAGTCATTGTGGAGTGTCAGGAATTTATCTATGAGTTCCTAACTTATTTTAATTTCATATAACCATGAGTGTGATTACAGCCATATAATATATGTATATATATAAACCCTAAACCTTGCATACATATCTAACCAAAATAATTGATATCAATCCACCATCTACATTCAAGTACAATATCAAACCATCATCAAATAAATAGGAATAAACAAATAAAAACAACAAATTAAACATAAAGTAAAATTTGACGCCGTCTGTGGGAATGTAAGGAGAATAGATGGCCAACGACAGACAGAAATAAAAGATCAGGGATGACGTCCCATATAGGAGTGGTAAACATGCTGATCCTAACATCGAGGAAGAAAACCATAATGAAGGAGCACGGGATCAGAATCCCGGGGATAAGGACGTCGGCAAGATGAAGGGAATGGCCAACAAGTTGGCAGATCTACAGTCGGTTTTCAACTTTATAATGCAGAACAACATCATGCAACCACCATTTCCGTTGCAGGACACGCCGATGCCAGGGGCCAAGACTGACACCCAAAAAGGAGGGCAGAAAACAATCCCAGTAGTCCCACAACATGGTAGGGAAAAAGAGCCCTCACATTGGCCTTCACGAGATGTCGGGCAAGGAGAGTCGATCAGGGGTGACTCGTAGGGGACACCTCGGACCAGGTGGATGTATGATACAGAGCCCCAAGATATCCAAGGAAAGGGCCTATGTTTTGACACGGTGAATGAAGAGAAGTCCAAGAGGGCACATAACGATACTGGGAGTAGCGCACCAAAAAGACTAAAGTCTGTTAACAGCCGAGCTCCTGGTCAGACTAAGGAGGATTTGAGGGACTACTTCCAGAGGAAGCGGCAGAATGCCGAGGGCACATCCCCCGTCAAGTCAAGAATGTTGTTCGCAGTTGAGTTGGATAGTTTTGAGGGCCCAAAAATATTTCATATGCCGAGGTTCCAAATTTATGACGGTAAGTTCGATCCGAACTTTCACGTCGGCTTATATTTGAATTCGATGGCTTTGTATACCGGGAATGAACCGTTGTTATGCAAGGTGTTGCCCTCATCTTTTGGGGAGATTGCATCGGATTGGTTTCACAAATAGCCGGAAGAAATAATGAAAAGTTGAAAAGGCCTGGCCGAGATGTTTGTGGCCAGGTTCGTTATAAACAAGTTGCAGCCACTAAGGATAGACTCTTTGATGGCACTGAAAATTAGTGAGGGAGAAGGTCTCATGGCTTATGCCAAGAGGTATTATGAGGTGTTCAACCGAATACCAGGATGCAACCAGGAAGAGGATGTACCGGGAACGAAGGCGCCGAAGTAGGAGAAGAGAAACAGCTGCACAGACAGTTACCACTGTGTTCCAGATCCCGATTTATAAAGTTCTAGAAAGGATCAGGAACCAACCGTACTATTGAGCGCTGGAGAAGATTTCTAGCGAGTTTATGGGAGAAGCCTTGGGAAACACTGTGCTTACCACAATGAGGATGGGCACCTGACTCAGGGGTGCAGAGCCCTAAGGACGCACTTGGAAGACTTGGTTAGATAGGGTCACTTAAGGAACCTAGTAGATAAGGCCATAATAAGGAAAGAGCATGCAAGGCTTCCCCCGGCACCAGCGGCACCACCACTACCACCACCACCACCACCACCACCACCACCACAACCCCACCAAGTAGAACCTCAGGTGGTTAATGTGATTCACTCGAAAGTCAATGAGAATGATATACGAGGAGAGACCCAAAAGGTGAGGCACTTACAGCATGTGTACCAGGTCCAGCAAAAGAGGCTTAGAGTAAATGAGTACTAGGGACCGATGGTGTCATTCACTGAGGCAGACCTAAATAGGGTGCAGCACCCACACAACGATGCTCTGGTAGTGACCCTCAAGGTTGGAGAATACCAGGTAAGGCACATTCTGATCAATCAAGGCAGCTCTTGTGACATCATGTATGTCAGATGTTACAAGGAGCTTGGCCTTCACTGAGATGATTTGGAACAGTCCAACTGCCCAATGGTTGGGTTTAATAGAACACCGACATGGCCCCTGGGAGCAATAAATTTGGAGGTACAAGCAGGCACCAGGAAGGTAAGCATAGAGTTTACAATAATTGACACCCTCTCCCCTTACAATGTTATCTTGGGAAGGCCATGGTTGTACGCAATGAGGGCTGTTCCCTCAACACTGCACCAACTGTTATGATTTCCAACTGAATAGGGGATCGAGGAAGTCAGAGGGGATCAAGTACATGTAAAGAATTGCTCCATAGCAATGAAATCCAACTGCAATGTGCAAGAGGTAGAAAAGTGAAAATTGAGGACGAGGACATGGAAGTTCTAGATGATGTCGGCAAAGAATCGGCCAAGAAGAGCGATGAAGCATTGGAGAAAATTCTGGTCCAAGAAAGGGATAAAGAGTGCTTCTTCCTTCTCGGCTTAGGCTTGGTCAAGAATGAGGGGAGTTAGAGGCTTTCTTACAAGCCAACATGGAAGTATTTGCCTAGACGCCATATGAGATGCCAGACATTGGCCATGAGGTCACATGCTATATGCTCAATGTGGACAGGTCGGCTAAACCTATCATCCAACGAGTGAGGAGGCCGACATTAGTGCATGTTAAGGCAGTTAAGGAGGAAGTGGACAAACTGCTAGAAGCCAAAGCTATTTGTGTGGTGAACTACCCTACTTTGCTATCCAACACTATAGGGTTTGTGTTGATTTCACCAGCCTGAATAAGGCTTGCCCCAAGGATAGTTTTTCACTGCCCAAGATTGATCAGTTAGTAGATGCCACTTCAGGACATAGAAGGATGAGTTTTCTAGATGCTTACAGGGGATACCACCAGATAGCGATATATCTCCCCGACGAGGAGAAGACTTCATTTATCACCCCAAAAAGGTTGCACTGCTACAGAGTGATGCCCTTCGGGTTGAAAAATGCAGGAGCAACCTACCAGAGGTTGGTAACCAAGATGTTCAGACAACTGATTGGAAAAATAGTAGAAGTGTACATTGATGACATGGTTGTAAAGACCAAAGAACTTGGGAATCATCTAGCCGACTTGAAGACAGTTTTCGATATCCTAAGAACATATCGACTCCAACTCAATGCTTCAAAATGTGCATTTGGAGTCGGGTCTGGTAAGTTCATAGGGTACTTGGTCACCAGAAGGGGCATTGAGGCAAGCTTAGATTAAATCATGGCCATCCTTGACTTAAAGAGCCCGGCATCGGCAAAACAAGTGCAGATGCTGATTGGAAGGGTTGTAGCCCTGAACAGGTTTATAAGCAGAAGTTCAGATAAATATAAACCATTTTTTAGTTTGTTAAAAAAGGCCACAGATTTCTTGTGGACAGAGGAGTGCGAAGTCGCCTTGGCTGACTTGAAAAGATACTTGAGAACTGCCCTAGTTTTGTCAAACCCAATACCTAGAGAAGAACTATTCTTATACTTGGCAGTTTTAGAGCACGCAGTAAGTGCAGTGGTAATCAGAGAAGAGACGGGAGAATAAAGGGCAGTATACTATGTGAGTAAGACCCTAGCAAGTGTACAGACCATGTACTTACCCTTGGAAAAATTGACACTAGCCCTGGTGATGGCTTCGAAAAAACTAAATCACTACTTCCAAGCCCACAAGATTGTGGTAATGACTAAGCATCCTCTGAAGTCCCTATTGCAGCAAGGAGATTTGACAGGTAGGGTAGCCAAATGGGCAGTAGTGTTTGGCCAATATAACTTGGAGTTTAGGCCATGGACAGCAATTAAGGGCTAGGTTCTGGCAGACTTTGTGGCCAAGTTCACCCCTGGAGCTATCCTGTGTCGGACTCCGGTGAGCCACGGCCTGGGATGTCCAGGGGAGCAGGAAGAAATCCAACTGGGGCCAAAGAACCCCACTCTAGCAAAATAGAAAAAAGAAAATAAACCAAAGCCTTATGACATTTACATCGGCGATTCCTTCCGCTTGTTTGTTGACAAAAGCTCAAATCGTCAAGAAGCGAGGGCAGGAGTAGTGTTAGTATCGCTAGATGGACGAATGATAGAGTATTCTATTCGTCTGTGGTTCAAGGCCTCAAACAATGAAGTAAAGTATGAGGCACTGATTGCAGGGTTGCAGTTGACAGCATCAATGGATGTCGATGAGGTGGTAGTCTTCTGTGACTCCCAACTTATTGTGAATCAGGCAGCAGGAGAGTATGCAGCCCGAGATGAACGAATGATAGCCTATGTTAAAGAGGTTGTCAGATTGTTTTCCTTGTTTCAAGATTGCAGGCTACAACAGGTTAGCCGAGATGACAACAGTTATGCCGACGCCTTGGCCAACCTGGCTAGTGCAATAAAGTTAGGACAGCCGAGGACAATCATGATTGATTACTTGACAGGACCAAGTATGGAACCTCTAATAACAGAATATGAGGCAATGTGTGTGGAGATGGGTCCAAGTTGGATGGATGCAATAGTGATGCTCCTCAGGGATGACAAGCTGCCAGACATCTGAAAAGAGGTATACAAGACCAGATTGAAGTCGGCCAGGTTCAGTCTAACTACAGATGACCATCTCTACAGGAGATCCTTCACTGGACTCCTTTTGAGATGTGTTCATCCCTCCCAAGTTGAAGACTTTCTGTATGAGATTCATGAAGGAGTCTGTGAAAGCCATGTTGGGGGCATATCACTTGCTCATAGGGCCATCACTCAGGGGTATTGGTGGCCTTATATGCAGAAGGATGCTGAAGCCTACGCTAGAAAATGTGAGAAGTTTCAGAGGTTTGCACCTTTGATACATCAACTAGCAGTTGATTTGAACCCAGTATCCAGCCCTTGGCCATTTGCCTAGTGGGGTATGGATCTTGTTGGACAACTGCCTCAAGCAACTGGGCAAATGAAGTTTTGTTGGTAGCAACTGACTACTTCACGAAGTGGGTAGAGGCTGAACCCCTTTGTGGACACCCCATTTTTGACCGCCCGCAAGGCTTGAGCGCTTTACTCAGAACACTCAATGATGAAAGTGGTATTGTGCGTGGTTCGAGGTCTCAACGAAGAAGTCTTGTTCAAGCTTCAAAACAACCCCAAACCCCAAATATTCCCATTGATCATACCCAAGAAATCCCTTTGTACACCTTGTACCACCCTTGTTGAGGCTAAAACAAAAAAACAGGGGAATTCATTGAGGGCCGGCTGTGGCTATTGAGAGCCGATTGGGCTTCAGTAGCGAAAAATACTATTCTAGATGGGAGGTCGCCAGCTGTCCATTTTGAAGATATTTATCACCTTTTGTGCTCAAATTCTATAAATACGACCATATACCTCTATTTTGGGGTTGAACAATTGAGAGAAAGCCTATACACATAGAGAGAGCTCATCATTCCTCTTTCTTCCATTGCAAGCTACCTTTGAGTTAACCTACCAACCTTGTATCATCTATATACACCATACACAAGCTTGACTCATCATTTTAGAGCATTGGTTGACCCTTGAGAAGCATAATTCAAGCTTGACAGTGTGTCAAGAGTGAGTTTGATCATCAACCAAAGCTTACTCCATTTTGAGAGGTACAAGCTTGTGGGAGCCGAATTTAATTGGATCAATAGGGACGAATGGACGAGTCCAGTTCGGGACATAATCTTTATTCGGCACTGATCCTAGTCAATTGAAGAGACGAATAAAGTAATCGACTTTCTAATCAGTAGAACAAAGGCCGAGTAGAAGTACATGTAAAGGATCGAGGATGGGCCTGGCCCTAGGGCCCAAAGAGAATAATATAAATATAGGATCATTAGTCAGAGAAAGGTATGTGAGAACCATTATGCTTAACTTAAAATACAAGTAATCCAGAGTGTGGAGATTGACTTGTTCGTCAGAGTGCTAATTCCGGCACCCCCGATCGGAGTGTTTATTCATTTTCAGGTGACTAGTTGAGGATCACGAGCGTCCCCCAGGATCAGAAGAGTATTTCCAAACCACTTCTCCACAATTGGCGCCGTCTGTGGGAATACTCAAGCATATCCATGGCGAGTGTGACGGAAGATCCTCCGGCAGTCACTGTCGACCCTACACCGCAAGATGAAACCACTCCAAGCAATATGCTTGGGCCAGAGAATTTTACCGCAAGAAGGGCCTTGAACTTTGGTTCACCCTTGACATCAGCACAAGAGGCAATGCAAGCGATTATGGAGCAAGCAAAGCAAAACGAACAGAGGTTGGAGAACATGATCGCTGAGAACGAACATCTCCGTCAGGATTTGGCCTTGGAAGTAGCGAAGTCCAAACAAACTGTACGTCAAGACCCGGAATGACCTTTGAGGGCAGGTGGTCGATGACCTCGAGCCTGACAATAGGACACTGACAGTGACTCTGACTCATTATCCCTGGAGCCCAAAAAGAAGCGTTGACTTGAAGCTACCAGTTTTTTTGAAGAGAGTGTATGTATGAGGCATAAGCGAAGAAGAAACAGTTCAGACGAAGAAGACCAGCATGATCCCTTTGTATGACAGATTGCAAGGGCGGTCCTGCCCAAAAAGTTCAAAGCTCTGTCGTTCACTCTCTATGATGGAAAATCAGACCCCACCGATCACATCCTACACTACAAGCAAGCCATGACATTGCATGCAGACGACCAAGCCTTCATGTGCCGAATATTTCCCTGTAGTTTGGGACCATTGGCTATCAGGTGGTATTATAAACTGGAGTCGGCTTCAATCAAAAGCTTCCATCAATTACAGAAATCCTTCAGGGCCAGATTCATCACCAACGAGGTCCAGTCGAAACAAGCCGACTCTCTCTAGGCAATGCAGATCCAGCCAGGAGAAACACTAAGAGCGTATTCGGCATGCTTTTAATCTTGTTGATGACGCTTGCAACGACTCCATGGCCATCACTGCTTTCAAAATGGGTTTGCATCCTGACAGTGCTCTCCGTAGCTCCTTGACTAGAAGACCCCCCAAAATAGTCTGGTCATTGATGAAAAAAGTTGAGGAATACTACAAAGTGAAGGATGACGCCTTGCGGGTTAAAGCCGGAAACGTGGCCAACAAGACGGCCCCTTCTGAAATTGCTCAGCCGATAAGTTCCGTACCGCCTCAGAGCCCCGAACCGCGGCATCAAGCTAAACGGGACAAGAGACGGGATTCTCGCCGATTGAGCGACCAATGCCTCCATCGAGCAAATGAACAACTGCAAGTCGATGGCAGGCGCACAAGGCGTGCCGACAAGAAATACACAGAGTTGTTAGAGCTGATCAATGCAGTTATGTCCAAAGTCCAACACCTTCCGTTCTTCAAATGGCCATCCAAAATGGTGGGACCTCCTGAAACGAGAAGACAGGATAGGTGGTACGAGTATCACAAGGATCACGACCATGATATTGGGAGTTGTTACGCATTAAAGGATCACCTGGAGGAATTGGTACAAGATGGTTGGCTACAATAATACATCTGAAAAGGCAACTTAATCAAAGCAATAGCCTTAAGACATGATTCCCCTCCACTCAGCGTGATCCACATGATATACAGCCTGCCAATGTCATCCGCGATGCATACAATTCAGTCGAATCCCAACCCTCAAAATCAACTCACTCCGGCTAAACGGCACCATGAAGCTGTGAGCATTGCTTTTGATGATTCAGATTTGGCTGGAGTGACACTTCCCCACATTGATCCCTTGATGATCAAGTTACGCGTAAACTAATTCACCGTTGAGCGCATACTCATTGATTCGGGGAGCACATCGAAAATTATGTATTACAAGACATTCACCAAACTCGGCTTCTCTGAATCGGATCTCTTTCCGGCTCTTTATCCACTATTCGGCTTCAACACCAATCCAGAATACCCGTTGGGGAAAATCACACTACCCGTCCGAGCGGGCTCTCGAACAGTGGATGTGGAATTCTTGGTCGTCAAGTTGCCATCGCCGTATAATCTCATCATGGGGCGAACTTGGTTGCATACTATGCAGGCCGTGCCAAGCACCTATCATCAGCTACTACGCTTCCCAACAGAACACAGCATTGAGCAAATCCGTGGCTCCCAGAAGTTAGCACAAACATGCTATCTCCTTGCTGGAAAGACGCCAAAGGAGTTGCGAGTGAATTCTATTGAGGTGCCTAATCGAGAGAGCCTCGACGATGTTGGGCGGGTTCCAAGTGAAAAGGCCACGGAAGCCCTAGATCGAGTTGAAATCGACGGAAACCCAGACAGGTTCTTCATGGTCGATGCCTCCCTGAATCAAGCCGACAGGCAGCGGCTAATTTCCTTCCTGCTCGGCAACCTTGATGTATTTGCATGGACTGCATGTGAGATGTCGGGTATAGATCCGTCAGTTTCATAGCACCATTTGAATGTTGACCCTAAATGCAAGCCGATCATTCAGAAAAGCCGGCAGTCAGCCGCAGAGTACACTGCCGCTGTTGTTGAGGAGGTTGACAGGTTGCTTGATGCCGGAGCAATCAGGGAAGTGACCTACCCTACATGGCTCTCTAATACTGTGGTTGTGAAGAAGAAAAATGGGACTTGGCGAGTGTGCGTTGATTTCACGGACCTAAACAAAGCCTGTCCCAAGGATTGTTTTCCCCTATCCAGAATTGACCAACTTGTCGATGCAACGGCACGCCATCAGCGTATGAGCTTCCTCGATACTTACAAAGGGTACCATCAAATCGCCATGCATCCGGAGGATCAAGACAAAACTGCATTCCTCACCCCAAGTGGAACCTATTGCTATAAGGTTATGCCTTTTGGGCTGAAGAATGCAGGGGCAACTTACCAAAGACTGGTCACCGCCATGTTCAAGGAGCAACTCGGCCAAACTATGGAAGTGTACACTGATGACATGGTGGTCAAGTCCAAAGAAGAGCAAAATCATCTAGTCGATCTGGAAGAGACATTCGGCATTTTACGCAAATACAAAATGAAGCTGAACGCTTCTAAATGTGCGTTTGGGATCGACCCTGGCAAATTCTTGGGTTACATTGTCAACCACCGAGGAATCGAAGCCAACTTGAGGCAAATCACAGCAATCTTGGAGCTCGGCTCCCTTTGTTCAGTGAAAGAGGTTCAAAAGTTGATGGGGATGGCCGCCGCACTCAATAGGTTCATCAGTCGGTCCATAAATCGCTGCCGACAATTCTTTCATACACTACGGCAGGGCAAGGCTTTCGAATGGTCCGCTGAGTGCGAAGCCGCTTTCAACGGCCTTAAGACCTACCTCCGCTCAGTACCACTCTTGACAACACCTTCGGCAGGTGACCCGCTCATTTTGTATCTGGCAGTTTTCGACCGAGCCGTCAGCGCCGTACTGATAAATGAGGAGCTAGGGGAGCAGCGGCCAGAGTATTATGTGAGCAAGGCAATGGTTAACGTCGAAATACACTACCTTCCGCTGGAAAAACTCATCCTAGCCCTAGTCATGGCGGCAAGAAAACTGATGAATTACTTCTAGGGGCATAGCATCGGGGTGCTAACAGATTATCCCTTCCGATCAGTACTACGTAGTGCAGAAGCATCAGGACGTCTTTCAAAGTGGGCTTTTGAACTCAGCCAGTACGATATTTAGTTTCTACCTAGAACCTCAATCAAGGGACAAGTGCTTGCCGACTTCGTTGCCGAATTCACTAGGGGTCTTGCTGACTTCAAGTTTGATGAAATTCGACCGAAGCCGAACCGGAGAATTTATATTGGGGACATTTGGCAGTTGTACTGTGATGGATCATCCAATTAGCGGGGCAGTGGAGCTCATCAAGCTCCTGACAGCGCAATAATTGAGCAGGCCATCAAGCTCAGCTTCGAAGCATCAAATAATGAAGCCGAATACGAAGCCCTTCTAATAGGTTTGCGGAATGCACATCTTCTGGGTGCTCGGCGTTTGCTTGTATTTTGTGATTCAAAACTGGTGATCAATCAGCTAAAGGGGGAGTACGCGGCAATAAACGATCGTATGGCGGCTTACATGAAAACGGCTAACTCCTTGCTAGCAAAATTTGACCATCATGAATTGAATCAGATAACATGAGATCAGAACACACATGCAGATGCCCTAGCTTGCCTAGCATCCACCATTAACTCAGAGATTAAACGGACCATAGAGCATTGGCCCTTCAGAGGAAGTCCAGGTCAATGTCATAGAATCTGGACCAAGTTGGATGGATCCCATTGCTGCATTCCTATCTTCCGAACAGCTTCCAGAGGACAAGAAAGAAGTGTACAAGCTGCGAAACAAAGCCCTGCGATGCTACTTAGATCCGCAACGAAAGCTTTATAAAAAATCCCTTTCTGGTCCATATTTGGAATGTGTGCATCTGGATAAAGTTGAAGAGCTTCTGACTGAAATACATGAAGGCAGTTGTGGTGCCCATTTTGGCAGGCGCTCTTTGGCTCATTGAGCCGTGACACAGGGGTATTACTGGCCGACAATGACAGCCGATGCCGAATGTTATGTGAAAAAGTTTGAACCGTGCCAGAAGTTCTCTCCTTTGACCCACTTGCCTGCTGAAGAGCTAAGCTCCATAACCAGTCCTTGGCCGTTCGTGCAATGGGGACTTGATATCGTCGGACCACTGCCTCGAGTAACAAGCGATTTTTGATTGTCGCGACAGATTATTTTACAAAATGGGTAGAAGCGGAGGCACTAACGCACATCCGAGATACCGACATGAAGCATTTTGTTTGGAGAAATATCATAACACGATTTGGCATTCCAAGAGCACTTATCTCAGACAACGGCACCCAGTTCGATTGTGGCGTCTACCGAGAGTTGTGCAGCAAGTATGGTATCCGGCCTTACTTTTCCATGCCGGCTTACCCACAAAGCAATGGTCAAGCTGAATCCTCTAACAAATCCATCTTGGATGGCATCAAGAAGAGGTTGGAGAAAGCTAAAGGAAAATGGGTCGAAGAATTTCCAAGTGTGTTGTGGGCTCATCGAACTACGCCGAGGTGATCCATTGGGGAAACGCCGTTTGCTTTATGTTTTGGAACCCAGGAAATCATACCCCTGGAGATCAGCCTCCCAACCTTGAAATCGAAAGTTTTTGATATGGGCCAAAATGACATGATGCTGGCCTTAGATTTGGTCCTGATTGAAGAACGAAGAGACCGTGCCCTAGCATCCATGGCATGGCATCAGCAGCAGCTTGCTAAGTCATATAATTAACGTGTTCAGCTGCACCGCTACACACCAGAAGAGTTGGTCCTGAATAAAGTACTCCTAGCTGCCAGGAAACCGACTGATGGAAAATTGGGTCCTAACTGGGATGGTCCCTATTAGGTTGATTCGATCGTGGGAGTAGGGGCATATCGGCTCAAAGACATGTCTGGAAGGAGCCTGCCACGGCCTTGGAACTCAACGCACTTGCGTAAATTCTATCATTAAACCCAACTTGTGGGAAGGAGCGCCCTTCGTGGATATCACGATTGGCCAAGACTCCAAATTCGGAGCCCCATTGGTGCATGACACCTTTGGGCCGATCAAGTCTCCGGATTTAGAGCCCCATTGCTGCATGACATCTTTGGGTTGATTAAGCCTTCGGATTCGGAGCGCCCTTTGTGGATATCACGATTGGCCAAACTAAGTCTCTGGATTTGGAGCCCCATTGGTGCATGACATCTTTGGGCCGATTAAGCCTCCGGATTCGGAGCGCCCTTCCTGGATATCACGATTGGCCAAACTAAGTCTCCAGATTCGGAGCCCCATTGGTGCATGACATCTTTGGGCCGATTAAGCCTCCGGATTCGGAGTGCCTTTCGTGGATATCATGATTGGCCAAACTAAGCCTCTGGATTCGGAGCGGCCTTCGTGGATATCACGATTGGCCAAGACTCCAGATTCGGAGCCCCATTGGTGCATGACATCTTTGGGCCGATTAAGCCTCCGAATTCGGAGCGCCCTTTGTGGATATCACGATTGGCCAAACTAAGTCTCCGGATTCGGAGCCCTATTGGTGCATTACATCTTTGGGCTGATTAAACCTTCAGATTCAGAGCGCCCTTCATGGATATCACGATTGGCCAAGACTCTGGATTTGGAGCCCCATTGGTGCATGACACCTTTGGGCCGATCAAGTCTCCGAATTCGGAGCACCATTGGTGCATGACATCTTTGGGCCGATTAAGCCTTCGGATTCGGAGCACCCTTCGTGGATATCACGATTGGCCAAACTAAGTCTCCAGATTCGGAGCGCCCTTCGTGGATATCACAATTGGCCAAACTAAGTCTCCGGATTCGGAGCCCCATTGGCGCATGACATCTTTGGGCCGATTAAGCCTCCAGATTCGGAGTGCCTTTCGTGGATATCACAATTGGCCAAGACTCCGGATTCGGAGCCCCATTGGTGCATGACACCCTTGGGCCGATCAAGTCTCTGGATTCGGAGCCCCATTGGTGCATGACACCTTTGGGTCGATCAAGTCTCCGGATTCGGTGCCCTTTTGGTACATGACACCTTTCAACCGATTAAGCCTCCGGATGCGGAGCGCTCTTCGTGGATATCACGATTGGCCAATTCTTCGGATTCGGATCCCATCAGTGCATGATTGGCATTCAAAATAAAATAGGGCAAGCCGTATAAACGCATGGTGAAACATGCCATATAAACGTAGGCTGAAACATGCGAACATTCAAAGTAAAATGTAGTGTATTAATATAATTAGAAAGTATGCTAACACTTGAAAACACTTGAAGTAAAAAATGTACTATTATTCAATTAGCCAATAATTACATAACGCTTGAAAACATTTGAAGAAAAAAATCTAGAATGTCTACTTTGAACATTACAATGTCTACTTTTATTCGGCGTCTTCCTCATCGTCACTCTTCTCGACTTCGAAGGCGGAAAAGGGGAAGTGATCTCCTTGGTACAACGGTAACGCCGAATCAACGCCTGTTGCTCGGAGAGCCTCCGTGGCTTGAAATGCCTTGATCCAACCGTGCTTAAATCCACAATTTTCACATCGGCAAACTTCCTCGGCGAGCTTTTCCCTGGTCTTCTCTATCCCTACTTTTCGGCCTTCATGGAAGCCTTTTTCATAAGCCCTCTCCTTCGCGGACTCTATGGCAAACATGCTCGCCGTATCACAATCGGCAATTGCATTACTAATAAGGCGCTGGGTCACCATTTCTTCCACAACTGGGTTAGCTTGTCCGGCTGGTTGTGTCTGACCGGCCTTGACCTTCCTTAGCTCGCGCTTAGCCGTTTTCGCGCGAGCTTCCCAATTTTGAATGCGTTCATCATTTTTCTCTATTTCTTGTCTTGTAGCACGAAGGTGCATGTTGATTTCATAGGCGGTGTACAGCCCTTTCACCGCCCCATGAACGCTCTCTCGAAACACCTTGAAGTCAGGTCGACCAACCATTAACTGCTGAACTTCTGGCAGGAAAATCTGTCGCGTAAATTCAACCGCCACGTTCAGGTCACGGATGATGAAATCTGCCTCTATCATCGGTTTGTTCCCAATGAAAACAGAAAAGCTCAAGGGGCGTGGTGGTCCACTGGCCTCACTTCACAAACGAGGGGAGCTCCCCCGCCGGCGTTTCTCCTTCCTTGGTGACCTGCTTCGTCGACGCGGAGAGTGGCGCCTCTCGTGCTCTGCAGATGCCTTACCTCCTGTACGGTGAGGCTTGCCACCTCGATTCATTGATGAGTCCAGCTCCGCCAGAGTTCTGCCCTCTTCCTTACTATTAAAGAAAAGTCTGGTTGACATTCACACTTTTCTAGCCACGAAGGACGAGCAGAATCGAGTCGCTTTATGAAACTCAAATGGAATCTCTTAAATGGAAACCCCCTTTTTAATCACTCAAGAGTGCACCCCACTCACGAGGCGATCTCATCAATGTGTGCACTCCTGCAACCACCGCTATTCGGCATTGTCAATACATTCCTATCTAGGAGATATATTCAGCTTTCGAAGTTCATACATTGGCTGGGGCAAGGGCAGATTTATTAATCTGATCGGCCAAATACCTAAGCTCGATGCCGATCGATTTATACCATAGCCATCCCATGAAATAATTATATTTGGCTTCCGGAGTTCATACATTGGCTGGAGCAAGGGCAGATTTATTAATCTGATCGGCCAAATTCCTAAGCCTAATGCCGATCGATTTATGCCGTAGCCATCCCATGAACTAATGATATTCGGCTTTCAGAGTTCATACATTGGCTGGGGCAAGGGCAGATTTATTAATCTGATCGGCCAAATACCTAAGCCTGATGCCGATTGATTTGTGCCACATCCACTCCATGAACTAATGATATTCAGCTTTCGAAGTTCATACATTGGCTGGGGCAAGGGCAGATTTATTAATTTGATCGGCCAAATACCTAAGCTTGATGCCGATCGATTTGTGCCACAGCCACTCCATGAACTAATGATATTCAGCAAGATCACATTTATTAATCTGATCACATTTATTAACCCTTAGTTATCTAATCGGAAAGTGTACACGAACGTTTAGCTACCGTGCAACAGACAGCAATAGTTTTACCCAAAATAGCAAAAACAAAATAGTAATCTTCATTGATAACAACAATTAAATACAGGAAATAATGCAAGGCAAGGGAAATATTCATTCATAAATTGAATATAGCATAGTCATCCTTTTATACATGAAGATTACCCTAAGCAAATAGATGTCTACTAAGAAAACAAAACATGCTTACAAGAACATACATTGAAAATACCTAATAAAACTAGAATGTCTCCCAAATCAATCCTCGAGATCAGACTCAAGCGGCTTAACGTCCACTTGCTCGTATGGAATTGGCATGGCCAATGTCACTCCAGCAACAGCAAAGGCTTTGAGCCAGCCGTGTTTGAATCCCTGATTCTTGAATTTGGGGACTTCTTCTACATAGTTTTCAAGGACGACACTCTTCCCAGCCTCGAACGCCACGGAAGCCTCGAAGTCGACTTTTTCCTTAGCCTTCTTCGAATCTTCCAATTCGGCCTCCAGCTTGGCAAGCGCCTCCTTGGCTAACTTGAGCGATTCCTCACTCGCGTTTGCCCTCTCCTCAGTGTCGGATCTGAGCTGGTCAGTAGTCTGCGCCCTCTCATTCTCAGGTTTGGCTCGTGCACTTTTTATTGTGGCTCTCGTCGCCTCGAACTCGGCCGTGCTCCTCTCACCCTCGACTTCCGACTTCAAACGGTTAATTCTTTCAATGGCATCATGTTGGCAGCGGCCAATTTCGGCTATCCTTCCAACCGTCTACAAAACAAGTTAGGATCGTCACATACCAAGAAATACCGTCTGCAAACTAAACCAAAACAAGGAGTTAGGATCAAGTCACATACCAGAAGGGCCGACTGGACAGCTAATGCTATTGCTACCAATTCCGGCTCCGTACGAAAGGTTGCCTTGTCAGCCGGCAATGAAATCGAGGCAGCCAAGCTCAACGCCACAGCTGTATCTTTCAAGGCCGATGCTTCGGAGGAGATCGACATGTTTTTTATTTTTGGTTCAACAACAAAAGGAGTAACCATACCCGACTCCTCTAAGTGTGGCCATTTATCAACGGGGTTCTCCTCAGAGCCGGCCTCGCTCTTGGCGATACATTTTTCTCCCCAATCTTCTGGAATCGGCCATTTGGCATCCTTCTCCGCCTCGGCCACATGAACTCGAGCCGTTTCTTCTACAATAATAGGTTCGAAAGATTCAGTCGGGGCAGGTCTAGAACGGATGGCCTCGGCTTTCTGTCGGGCGACCATGTGTTCAGCGTTTTTCTTTCGCGCCAACTGCGTGAGACTTTCCCTAGCCATACCCTCAGAATAATTTCCGGGAAGGTCTCCCAAATTTATAAAAATATCTTCGAAGGAGGCGTCCCCGCGGCCTAATGTGGATGGAGGGTCAAACGAGTTAAGTCCGCCTTCCTCAAAGACCGAGTTAAGAGCTTCGTCAACCTCTGCTGCCAACTAGTCCGGGTCCTCGACGATTGGTACGGTCGCTTGTTCTTCTACGTGTTCCGAATTGGATGTTTCTAAACCAATCTGCCTTAAGTTCTTGAAGCTGGGGAAGATAAGGGCTGTAAGATGGTTGTCGCCTCACGCGATTGGAATGTTGTCTGCCGCCGAAAATGTTGTGTAAGTCGGCTCGTACCGCGGAAGAATGTGGGCCGCCCTCCCTTGTTTTTGAAGGTTTGGACGGCCGATGAACTGTAGCGCGGTTTTAATTTCTACAAGCACAGCGTCGTCGTCTGAAACCAATACTCTCTTCAAGTCACTGATTGCATAAACAAAGCGATTAGATGTATATAGTGTCAAATACAGATATTGTAATAACAGAAACAAAAGTGATCTAATCGGCCACCTAGTTCGCCTTTTCGCCTTGGCATGGGGTCTAGGCGATCTTCACCCTCGCCGAATTCCCAATTACCTCAGACAACGACCATCATGTTATCGACACGCTTGCCAGAGCTAGCAATCATAGTCACTAAGTGATGATCAGTATCCTTGGCTCTGAGAAAGTAGCGTCCTAGCCGGCCAGTAGATTTGGCTAGGACATAACAATGCCGAACAGCGGGTATACCTAAATTAATCCTAAGACGTCGGTTTAGCTCTATAATCCCTATTATGATGCAAAAAAAATTCACGTTGGGCTCGGAAGGGATTAGACCCCAATATTGAAAAATGGCCCTCAAAAACAGGTGAAGGGGAAAGTGGACTCCGGCCTCAGCAATTGACAGGAGAGGAAAGACGATTGTGTTCTCATCATCCCTCTCTATATTAGTGGTGCTATTTGCCAAAAGTGACAGATGGACGTCATCGGGGATGGAAAAATGGCGTCAAAAGCCAGAGATTTGATCCGCTGAAAGGAGCTCCTTCAGATGTTTTTCCATCCCAGACAGCCCAAGGATTATGGGAAACTAAAAGCAAACAAGAAAGTGAGATCGGAAGTGAAGGAGAAGAAAACTTACAGGAGATGAAGGGGAAAATGAGAAACAAGGAGTTGCAGAAGCCGCGAAGTGAGGGAGTTGCACTAGAAGGAAAACTAGATATTTTTGAGTATTCAAAGCATACATTCGAAGAGACAATTTCAAATCACATTAAATGGAGGCAGTGTACGAAGGGGCGGGAAATCGTTATAATGACCAAAAAGCGTGTACGCGTTTTGACACGCATTGGGATGAGGATTAACCGCCAAAATTTTGACTTTCCAGGCTCGAGGCCAAACACGCCAACTAACTGATGCTAGTGGGGTGTTTGGGGGGCAATTGTGGGAGCCGAATTTAATTGGATCAATAGGGACGAATGGACGAGTCCAGTCCGGGACATAATCTTTATTCGGCACTGATCCTAGTCAATCGAAGAGCCGAATATAGTAATCGGCTTTCCAATCAGTAGAACAAAGGCCGAGTAGAAGTACATGTAAAGGATCGAGGATGGGCCTGGCCCTAGGGCCCAAAGAGAATAATATAAATACAGGATCATCAGTTAGAGAAAGGTATGTAAGAACCATTACGCTTAACTTAAAATACAAGTAATCCAGAGTGTAAAGACTGACTTGCCTGTCAGAGTGCTAATTCCGGCACCCTCGACCGAAGTGTTTATTCCTTTTCAGGTGACTAGCTGAGGATCATGAGCGTTCCCCAGGATCAGAAGAGTATTTCCAAACCACTTCCCCACAAAGCTTGTAACTTTTGTTTTTGCTTTTGCTTACTTCATTTTGCCTATTCCTGTATTCTTGGGCTGTTTTACATCCATTTTAAGTGTTGGAACTTGGGTTTGGACAAGCTACCAAAGGTGGTAAGGTTAACACCCTTACTTGTACCTATTTTTATAGCTCAACCCTTGGCTTTTTTACACTCTTTTTCTTTCATTTTGAACTGATTTTCAGAGTTGAACTAAGGCCAAAAAGCATGGTTTGAAGTCTTGAAATTAGAGGGGTTGGCCATCCCTCCTTGTTTTGCTTACGTAGCTTCATTACCTTTACCTTTTGTTTAGTTTTTGAGCTCTTTTATTACATTTTCAGCCACTGTTTTGGGCTTATTAGAATCTGTTTTAGGGCTGTCCTACTATATTTAATTAGTTCAAGCTTTGATTAGTTCATGTGTTGTAGCATTAGTCTTTGTACATAGCTTGTATTATGTTGTTCTTAGCCTTTCTCTGTCTAACTTTCATAGTAATAACCTCATTTTTAGAATCAACTTGTCACTCATTTCTTTCATTTGGGAGTTGTTTCAATCGGTTAATGGTTATTCAACACATGAACTAGAGATTCATGCTTAATGGCTTAATCTCTACGGAGAGTCATTGTCAACGGCGTAGTCTCTCTTTCATGTTGAGAATTACTTCTCATTTGATGCTTCTCTCCTTTTAGAGGACTGAATCATCACTTCAGACAAATGGACCAAAGAATGGAAATGAATAAAAGAATTGATTTAAAAGCAACCAACACACATAAAGAAAATGAGTCATCATGCTTAGACTTGGCTGGACGTTATGCCAAATTTGTCGAGTTAAGAGTGATCATGCGCTAATTCATGGCGTTTTAATGCTTCTTGAAGCGTCTTTACTTCCTTTTTTTGAGTTCATTCCATGATAAAGAGGGAGGAGTGGTCATATTCATTGCGTTTCATTAATTTTTGTCCAAAATTGTATCCAAAATCATCAAGCAATAAATTTGCTCATTGATGGTTTTGGAAACAATTCAAACCTTCTTCGAGGCTTTTCCATGACAAAGAAGGAATGAAGGGACAAACAGAGCTTGAACAACTCTATCTGCACTGTTTTCACTTCAGAACACAAAATAGAGTTTTACACAAAATTAAGGCATGGCTGGTCTTCTTTAGGCTCGGCCGGGCTTCATTAAGGGCCGGCCAACCCTTAATGTTTGGTTAACAGTGTATTTTTGCAGAAAACAAAGGGCAGTGGCTGAGGTGAAACAGAGCAAGCTTGAGGCAGACATAGCTGTTCTTGAACACCGTGCATCATGCAATTCTTGCGCATCCTCGCTTATATTATGATCATTGTAATTAATTTAATTTAATGTTGTTTGTTATAATTAGTCTTGTTAATTATTGAGTGTTGTAATTATTATTATTGTCCCTTTGTAATTGTTGTAATTACTTAGCTTAAATAGCGAGTTTATTTATCTTGGTTATCCTTATTGTAATAGCATAGTTAGTTAGTTAATTAGCTTCGCTTACTTATTCATTCGGTTTTTTAATAATTAGTTTAATTCAGACTTTTGGACTTTGATTTGCACCCTCTTGCACGAGGGCAATGTTGTAATAATGTGTGTGTCTTCCAATCTCACGTCTTTCTCTCTTTTACTTGCTTGCTTATGATGGTTAGTATAGGGCATCACGTTTCATTAGCATTCTTATGCTTTGCATCCATTGTCTTGCATGCATCCAAGACTCGGCTCATCATACTAATTCAATATCAAATGTTTAAAATTCATTTACTTGAATATGTGCTCTCTCGCATGTCTTGAATGGAACCATATGCCATGTTCACAGCTGAGACTATAAAATACATAATGCATGTGTTGTATTAGTCATGTTGCATAAGTTAGGAACATGCATATTTTTCTAACTCTTTCACCTGTTTTGGCTTGGAGTACTAGGTGAGCTTTTTATTGCTTTAGCATCTTGCATTGAGTGTTTGTGTTGCCATGTCCAAAGCATGAATACCATGAGACTAATTACTTAAATGATATAATTGTTTGAATGCCAATGGATGAAGGCTAGATGCTTAAATTGGGATGGTTTCATTAAATGTCCATTTTAGCCCACTTTTTCAAGTGGCAAACTCACAAAACGATTTCAAAACAAAGCATGAGATCAAGTGTTCCAATTTTTGCAAACTAGTCTATACCTTGTGTGCGCATCACATAGTAATATAGTTAATAATCGGAACAAGAGCATATAATGTAAATAAAAAAATACATCATGATTAGTAGAGGCCGATCTTTGATCGAGCGAGTGGGGTGCTCAATTCATGACTTTCCCCTCTCGTACCTAAGTTCCCGAGCCGAGACACTTTGGTGATGACAAACTAATGGCCTTTGGCACGAGTCTCGGGTTTCCTAAATTTCCTAAAAATATTTAGGTGACAACTCTGAAATCTGGCAAAACAGTTCATTTTTGGCATTTGATTCAAACATCGATTTTCCAAAAAGAATTGTCAAATTTGGACTCTTTTTGTGTTTTCACTGTTTCACATTACACTTATCAAATCAAATTCAGAACCACAAGTGGAGTCTGAATTGTAGGGATATTCGCCTTTCGAAAGGAGCGCGGAAAGCCAAGCGATACCCTTGTGAAGATTCGAGATATTAATGTAAAGAACTTCATGTGGAAGAACATCATCACCAGGTTTGGGATCCCAAGGGCAATAGTAGTAGATAATGGTACACAATTTGACAATAAGTGTGGGCTTGCCTTTTTCTCGCGCCCCTGCACCTTTCGGAAAGGGTTTGAAAAGAAGGTCTCATAGTTCGGACTCTCGCGGTTCTGAATCTAGTCTCACAAGTGCAATGTGAAACTGATAAACACCAAAGAGTCCAATCTGGAAAATCATTTTGGAAAATCGATTTTGAATCAAATAATGCCAAAACTGGACTACTTTGCCAGATTACAAAGTTGCCACTAAATGTTTTGTTTTTGGAAAATTTAGGAAACCTGACTCGTGCCAAAGGCCACGTGTCCGTTATCACCAAAGTTGCCTTGGCTCGAGAACTTAGGTATAAGAGGGGAAGGTCATGGAATGAGCACCCCCGCTCGCCTGATCAAAAGATCGGCCTTTACAAATCATGATATGTTCTTTTATAAACCTCATGTGTTTTTATTCCGGTTATTAGGTAACTTTACTATGTGACGCACACAAGCAAGTATAGACTAAGTCGCAAGACTTGGAACAATTCAACTCATGTTTGTTTGTGAAAATGGTTTGAATTTGCCACCCTCAAGTGGGCTTAAAATATGATTTGCCACAACAAAGTGGGCTTAAAACGTGCAATCATTGAATTGTTCCAATTCAAACAACCAAGCCTTCATCCACAGGCATTCATGCAGTTTTAGCAAGTAAGTACATAGCCTCATGGAAAGCATGCGAAACATGGCAACATGGCAATCACACTCATGCAAGCATGCTAAAACATAAAACTCACCGAATACTTCAAGCCAAAACAAAAGTTAGTTAGAAACAATTCATGATCCTAACTATACATATAAGATACCTAATGCAACACATGCAATATGAAATTAATAGGCTTGGCTACTAATATGGCATTTGCAACACTTTGATAGCATGCTTTGAAACACGTATTCAAGGAAGTGTATTGAAATTACAATGCAGTTTGAATGATACGTTGACCCTCGGTGCATGCAAGACAAATGAATGGATGCAAACATGCAAGCATAAGGTATGCTAATCAAAACGTATCCCTAATCTAACCATCAAAAGCGATTAAATAAAAGGAAGAAAGACGTGGGGTTGGAAGACATGCACACACACACACACTTATTACAACATTATGCCCTCGTGAAGGAGGGTTTGAATGAATAAGCTAACTAACTAGCTACGCTAATTAAGCTAAGCTATTACAACACAATTAATTAACTATTCTAGTTAACTAATTATTACAAACTAGAATAAATAACTAGCTATGCTAAGCTAATTATAGCAATTAACTAATTAACTATCTAAGCTAATTAATTACAACACTTGAATTAAATAATTAGCTACGCTAACTAATTAAAGCAATTAAATGGCCTCGGGGGTGAGGGAGGTATGCATGCTCGGTTGGTTTCCTTTCGAAAATCCACCGACTTGCCATTGGATGCCTCTGTTTGCACTCGTTTGAATACCAACAGTGCTACTAACTTCCAGAACACCTCTGCTCCAACTCAGGAACACACTTGTGAAAAAATTCATTCTTGGCCGGTCGGCTACCAATGGTGGCTGTCGACTACCATAGGTGGCCGGTCGGCCATTGTTGGTGGCTGGTCAGCCACCCCTTTCCTGAACTTCTGTTTTTTGCTGCAACAGGGAGCAAACAGAGGCAAAGCAATGTATTCTCAAGGAGTGTATGTACCGCTACCCTCTTTGTCATCGCACAAGCTCAAAGGAGTGCAACTCTTGGCTTTCAAGCCATCAACCAAGCATTTTCATGCATGATGGCCAAAGAACCAAGCTTGTACAAGTTTAATGAGTGCAAAACAAGACTCAACAAAACCACAACCCTATCATGTATGATCAAGGGTGATGGTGACCAAGAAAAGTGACACGTTTCATCACTTTGAGTATGAAACGTCCCATTTTTCTTGTGTTTGAATTAACGTCCAATCCGAACACATGCAATGCAACATGAAAGATGCTTATCTTGCCTTTTTTACTTGTCACATTTTATTTACTCATTTTAGATTACCAATCCGTTCTTTAATTGATTAGTCCAAAATGTGAGTGTCCTCTAATGAAAAGAGGGCTTAAACCACAAGTACCTTGAGCATGAAAGAGGCCTCATGCTGTTGGTAATGAACTCCTGAAGGAATTAAACCATTAGGCGTGAGGGTCTCAATTCCACACTCAATCCAACAAGGGGTTCAAAGCCACTTTCAAAACAAATGAAAGAGTGAAGAATAGAGGGAGATTACAGAGATTTCAGTGCTGAAATGGAGTGCAACATCACTAAAACATGCAATAAACTCATGCAATTCATGTTTAAAAAGCTTAAAACATCATGCTAGTGAGGGAGATTGCACTACAACCACACAATACAATCCTCAAATGGCCAAACCAGCTCAAAATAGTGCTAAAACCAGTCAAAACAGTAGCAAAAACATCCTGGAAACAAGCTAAGTTAAGCTACAAAAATATGCTACCATTTGAAACTAACTAGGTATGCAAGTAAGACACAAGGAGGGGAGGCTAACCCCTCCAATTTTGGACTTCAAAACATGTTCTCCACCACTAAAATAACTCTAAATTTTAGTGGTTTAAAGGCCCAAAAAGTTTGATTTGAGAGCCTTGAAAGATAGCACAAAAGCTCACATAATTAAAGCAACAAGAAGGGTGAGCTACCCTTTTACACAAAATAGTCTCAAACCACCATTTTTAAACCATAAAAATAGAGTTTTTTGTAGTTGAAAACTAGGCCAAAACAGTACAAAAAGATGGCAAAACAAGTGGTCAAAACAAAGCTTTCAAGGTGAGTGTTATACCTCTTGAAGCACAGCACAAATCAGCCACAATTTCAGGCTCAAACCTCCTTCCAAAGCTCAAAGTAGGCTCTAAGGGACCTCAGCTCCAAGGTGGTCAAGTTTGGTTAAGAGTTAGTGTGCAAAGATGTAGAGAAAACTAACTACAAAGCACAAAACAAGAAGAGAGAGAGAATACTGGAGAGAGAGAGAGAATTTTGATCCAAAATGTCTAACCCTCCAAAATGGGGGAGGACAGCCCCTATATATAGAAAATCAAGATTCAAGCTTGTATTCATCCCTCCATACATGTGTATGGAGATGCACATCAGTGAACAACAGCTGGCACAATTAGCAAACAAATATCTAAAAAAGGAGAAAAATGGCTACTGGCCATCACTAGTGGCCGACCGGCCATCAGTGTGGCCAACCGGCCACCACTGATGGCCAGCAGGCACAAGCCATGGCCAATGGATAGTGAGGATGGCCAACAGGCCACCCTCTCCTCCAGATTTGAAGCAACAAGCTCTTGGTCCTTAAACAAGTACAAAATAGACAAGTTTAAAGGTTCAAAGGCAAGGTGCTCGGCCGAGACCTTCAAGCACTTAAAACGAACACGAGCATACAAAATCATCGAGTGTTCAAACAATGACATCCAAGTCTTGAGGACGGTCAAAAATGGGGTGTCTACAGTTGCCCCTTTTTAACAAAACTCAGAAGTCATGAAATGACAGGAGTGAATGTCAAAGCCCAGAGACAACTCATTTTTGACAAGGCTGAAGACTTAGACAAACAAGCAAGCAAAAAAAAGAACGGTTGCACCCGCAGGCTACTTATGTATCTCTTTACAAGGAATCAAACCAGCGTAGTTCTAGGGCAAGATGCAAATGATATGCATGATGCAATAACATAACTTATGATCATGCAATAAGGGCTGTAATGAAACATCTAGACGAAAATGTTATGCAAAGACATGCTACAGCAAACTCATACATAAGCAAGTAAACATGAACCAAACCACATTTCATGCAGAAAGGATGTAAGAAAATTATGCAATCTTAACTGCGCCTCACGTAGGAAAGGCGAAGAACAACACAACCCTCAGGCGCACCTGAGGCATGAAACAAGATCCCAACGCGTGGCACACACGAGAAGAGAAATGGTGTGAACCCAGGGACACACCCTAATATTCAGAACCAAAGAGAACGGTGATAAATATTAAAACACGTCCACATATTTGTAACTAAAACAAAGAGTGGTATAAGCATCGGAACCCGTCCGAATGCTTTTAACCAAAGCATCCTGACATGTCACACGCGAAAGGAGAAGAGGATGGTGTAAACACCGAGCGTACCCGAATGTTTCTTACTAAAAACATCCTAACGCGTCACACGCGAGAGGAGAGAGGGAGTGATGTAAACACCGAAAGGTGGTATAAACATTAGAGCACGTCTCAATGTTTCTAACCAAAACAGGGTGGTATAAGCATTGGAACACGTTCCAAATGCTTCTAACCAGGGGGTGGTATAAACATCGGGAACACGTCCCAATGTTTCTAATCAAAGCAAGGTGGTATAAGCATCGAAACACGTTCCAAACGCTTCTAACTGGGGGGGTGGTATAAATATCGGGATCATGTCCCAATGTTTCTAACCAAAGCAAGGTGGTATAAACGTCGGAACACGTTCCAAACACTTCTAACCGGGGAGGTGGTATAAACATCGGGAACACGTCCGAATGTTTCTAACTAAAGCAAGGTGGTATAAGCATCGGAACACGTTCCAAATGCTTCTAACCGGGGGGTGGTATAAACATTGGGAACACGTCCCAATGTTTCTAACCAAAGCAAGGTGTGGTGTAAACACCGGGCGTACCGAATGTTTCTAACCAAAACAGGGTGGTGTAAACACCGGGCGTACCCGAGTGTTTCTAACCAAAACAAGGTGTGGTGTAAACACCAGGTGTACTCGAGTGTTTCTAACCAAAACAAGAAGTGGTGTAAACACTGGGCGTACCCAAGTGTTTCTAACCAAAATAGGGTGTGGTGTATGTGGAGAAGTGGTTTGGAAATACTCTTCTGATCCTGGGGAATGCTCGTGATCCTCTTCTGGTCACCTGAAAAGGAATAAACACTCCGGTCGGTGGTGTCAGAATTAGCACTCTGACAGACAAGTCAGTAGCCACACTCAAGAATACTTGTATTCTAAGTTTAAGCACTATAATTCTCACATACCTTTCTCAGTCTGTTATTCCTTTATTTATACTTGTTTCTTGGGCCACATGACTAGACCCACTTGTCACTCACTGTCCTGTTATTTACTCGACTCCATAGTTCAATATCTATTCGGCCCATCTATTATATTCGGCATCCTTATCGTCAGGATAGAGCTATATAATATATGTCTTCTAGAACACGCTTTTGGTTATTCCAACCATCCGACTCCCACAATTGCCCCCCAAACACATCGCTAGCGTCAGTTAGTCGGCGTGTTTGGCTAGAAGTCAAAACGTCGGCGATTAATCCTCTTTCTGATGCGTGTCAGAACGCGTGCATGCTTTTTGGTCATTGTAACGCTTTCCCGCCCCATTTGTGCTTCTCTCGCATTTATTACGATTTGAAACTCAAGTCCCTTTGAAAACATGTTTTTTCAAATATTCGAACCTCCTGGACTGCCAGTCGGTATTTCTTCTTCGACGCGTTTTCTGCAACTCTCATCCGCTCTCTCCTTGTCTCCTTTGCCTTTTGTAAGTTTCCTTTTTTTCTTCTTGTAATCCTATTTTCCGTATTTATTTTTGATTTTAGAATATCCTTGAGTCCTTGCTAGAATGGCTAAGCATTTGAAAGACCTCTTTTCCGAGGGTCAAATTTCTAGGTTTCGAAAACATTTTTCCATTCCTGAGGATGTCCATCTTGCTCTGGTAACGGACAATGCCCTTGATATAGAGAGGGATGACCAAAATGCAATCATTTTCCCTCTCCTGTCTATTGCGGAGAGCGGAGTTCGTTTTCCTCTACACCTATTTCTCAGGGCCGTCCTCTGCTATTAGAGTCTGATTCCTTCACAACCCAATGTAAACTTTTTTCGAATTGTAATGCGAATCGTAGAGCTGAACTGGCGTCTCAGGATCAACCTTGGCATTCCGGCGATTCGGCACTGCTATGCTTTAGCCAAATCCTCCGGTCGGCTCGGGCGCTACTTTCTTAGGGCCAAGGACACCGACCATCACTTGGTGACGATGCTTGCTAGTTCTGGCAAACGAGTCGACGATGTGATGGTCAATGTCTAAGGTAACTGAGAATTCGGTGAAGGCGAAGATTGCCTAGACCCTATTCCCAGACGGAGGGGTGAACCAGGTTGTCGTATAACTCCTTGTTTGTTGATCTTTCTTTTATGCGGCGTTTTCTTCAAGCCTTACCCTTTATTCTTGCAGGCAATAAGTTGAAGAGGATTTTGACCTCGGTTGATGACGCAGTCCTTACGAAAATTAAAACAATACTAAAGTACTTTGGCCGTCCGAACATGCAGAAGCAAGGGAGGGCCGCCCATATTCTTCTGCAGTATGAGCCTACTTATACCACATTCTCGGCTGCGGACGATATTCCGATCCCAACCGGTGAACAGCACCTTACGGCTCTTGTCTTCCCCAACTTCAAGACCCTCAGGCAAATTGGTCTTGAGGCTTACGATTCAGAGCAAGGCTCAGAGCCGGTGGTCGAAGTAGTTGCCGAATCAACGAAGGTGTTCGCTACGGAGACCGAAGAAGTCGACGAAGCCCTCAAATCAACATTTGCGGCAGCCGATCTTAACGAGCCTAACTCTCTGTCCACTTTGGGTCAGGTGGAGTTTTCCTTCGGAGACATTTTTACAAGCTTGCGAGATCTACTTGGCACTTTTTCTAAAGGCATGGCTGGGGAAAATCTCACGCAGATGGCGAGAAAGAAAAATGCCGAGCGAATGGCCGCCCGAAAGAAAGCCGAGGCCGCTCGTTTTGAGCCTGCCCTAGTTGAATCTTTCCAACCACTTACTGGAGAAGAAACGGCTCAAGTTGTTGTGGTCGAGACGGAGGGAGCTAGATAGCAGGTTACGGAAGAGCGGCTGGTTTCAAAAGAGCGGGGCAAAAAACGTTCCATCGAGGGAGGGGCCGGCTCAGAGGATAGCGTTGCTGACAAACGACCTCGCTTGGAGGAGCCCGACGTGGTTGTCCCCTTTGTTGTTCAACCAAAGATCAAAGACATGCCAATCTCCTCTGACGCATCTGCCATAAAGTATCCAGTCATGGCATTGAGCTTGGCCACCTTAGTTTCACTACCGGCTGACAGGGCCACCTTTCGAGAAGAGCCGGATTTGGCAGCTATAGCGTTCGCTGCCCAGTTGGCCTTTCTAGTATGTATATGATACTTCTGTTTTTGCTCGTTTGGTTTGGTTTGCGTATGACATTGCTTGAGGTGGTGATCAAACTTGTTTTGCAGACAGTTGGAAGGATAGCCGAACTAGGCCGCGGGCAATGTAATGCCATTGAAAGAATTGGCCGCTTAAAGTTTGAAGCTGAGGGTGAGAGAAGTAAGGCCGAGTTCGAGGCGATGAGAGTCGCAATGGAAAGTGCTCGAGCCAAAGCTGAAAAGGAAAGGGCTCGGACTGCTGATCAGCTCAGATCCGAAGCCGAGGATAGGGCGAATGTGAGCGAGGAGTCGCTCAAGTTAACCCAGGAGGCGCTTTCCAAGACAGAGGCCGAGTTAGAAGAATTGAAGGCGGCCAAGGAAAAAGCCGAATCTGAAGCTTCTACGGCGCTAGAAGCTGGGAAGAGCGCCACCTTGAGGGAATACGTAGATGAGGTCCCCAAATTCGAGAATCGGGGATTCAAACATGGATGGCTCAAAGCCCTTGCTGCCGCTGGAGTTACATTAGCCTTGCCAATTCCATACGAGCAAGTGGATGTTGAGCCACTTGAGTCTGATCCCGAGGATTGATCTAGGAGACATTCTAGTTTTATTAGGTATCTTTAATTTCAATGTATATTTTTGTTTAGTGGATCCTTGTTAGTTCAAGGTAATTTTCATGTATAAATTGGATACTATTTGTGCTTAATTTATTAATGAAAATTTCTTTCCCGTTTCACTATTAATTGTACGAAGTTTTTGATATTAATGAAGATTTTTTCCTTCCACTACTTTGGATAAAATGATTAGTCTTGGAAATTATATTAGTTAAACTTTAATTCATCCGAATAGGACTAGTAAATCGACTCATGAAGCGGCTACGGCACTCAAGCCGGATAGATAGATTAATCTGTCCTTGCGCCAGTTGGTTCACGAACTTTAAACGCCGAATCAAACAATATTGATTAGTCGATTCGTGAAACGGCTGGGGCACTCAAGCCGGATAGATTGATGAATTTGCCCTTGCCCCAGCTGGTTTGCGAACATTAAACGCTGAATCAAACAATATGGATTAGTCGATTCGTGAAGCGGCTGGGGCACTCAAGCCAGATAGATTGATGAATCTGCCCTTGCCTTAGCTGGTTTGCGAACATTAAACGCCGAATCAAACAATATGGATTAGTCAATTCGTGAAGCGGCTGGGGCACTCAAGCCAGATAGATTGATGAATCTGCCTTTGCCCAACTGGTTTGCGAACATTAAACGCCAAATCAAACAATATGGATTAGTCGATTTGTGAAGTGGCTGGGGCACTCAAGCCGGATAGATTGATGAATTTGCCCTTGCCCCAGCTGGTTTGCAAACATTAAACGCCAAATCAAACAATATTGATTAGTCGATTCGTGAAGCGGTTGGAGCACTCAAGCCGGATAGATTGATGAATCTGCCCTTACCCCAGTTGGTTTGCGAACATTAAATGCCGAATCAAACAATATGGATTAGTCGATTCGTGAAGCAGCTAGGGCACTCAAGTCGGATAGATTGATGAATCTGCCCTTGCCCCAGCTGGTTTGCGAACATTAAACGCCGAATCAAACAATATGGATTAGTCGATTCGTGAAGCGGCTGGGGCACTCAAGTTGGATAGATTGATGAATCTGCCCTTGCCCCAGCTGGTTCACGAATTAACAGTGTGCGATGGGGGCACGATGCGGTCGGCACCGGGTTGTTAAGGTTTCGATATTAATGAGATTGCCTCGGTGGCGCTGCCTTCACAGGGAATAAATGAGTGAAGGTCTTATCTACGTGCTCAATGAGCAACTCAGTTCAGGTCTTTTATGAAGAATAAACAAGCGTGAATGTCGAATAGACTCTTTTTTAATAGCAAAGGGGAAGCGAGGACACTAGCTGAGCTGGAAGGAGACATAAATCGAAGTGGCGAACCTTCACGGGCGGGAGGCAGGATTTCGAGGGATCGGGAGAGACGTGGATCTCCTCGTCATCGAAGTAGGTCACCTAGGAAGGACAAGAAGCCACAGGGCAAACCCCTGCAACCTCATTCTGGAAGGGAGCTTGGTACGAACCCACGCCCATTGAGCTTTGCAGTCTTCGTGGGGAATAGACCCATGACAGAGGCGGACTCGATCGTTCGAGATTCAAGTGTGGCGGTCGAATTTGCTCGATAGATTTTTCCTCCTAAGGTCCAGCAGTCGATGGTAGGTCGACAAGACTTCGAAGTGTTTCGTAAAGGCATTCATGGTGCGGTGAAGGAGCTCTACACCGCCTATGAAATCGGCATGCGTCTCCGTGCTGCCTACAAAGAAATAGAGAAGAAGGATGAACGCATTCGAAGCTTGGAGGCTCGCGCGAAAGAGGCTGAGCGTGAGCTAAGGAAGGTCAAGGTCGTTCACGGATAACCCGTCGGGGCATGCTAACCCAATCGTGGAACAAAGGGTCACCCAGCGGCTTATTAGTACCGTGCTCGCTGATCGAGATACGGCGAGCATGTTTGCGATGGAGTCTGCGAATGGGAGTGCCTATGAAAAAGGCTTCCACGATGGCCGGAAAGTCGGGATACAGAAGACCAAGGAAAAACTCGCCGAAGAGGTTTGCCGATGCGAAAATCGTGGATTTAAGCACGGTTGGATCAAGGCGCTTCAGGCCGAAGAAGCTCTCCGAGCAATGGGCGTCGACTCGGCATTGCCACTGTACCAACATAACCATCTTCTATTTGCCACCTTTGAAGTCGAGCAGAGTGAAGATGAGGGTGACGTTGTGTAAAAACACTCAATGTAACGTTCGAACGCGGATCGCATTCCCAACTATGTAATTATTGACTGATTGAATAAAATGCCCTATTTTAAAAGTTCCATTGTAATTTGTATTCGGCACACACGTGTTTGCATGTCTCATTTATAAACATTGATCGGCCCGAGTCAACTTGGCATTTTAATTCCGAATGGTTACATGCCGGCTTGTCATGAGCACTCTTCATTAAATATATATTTTGCGTGTTACGCGCGGTCAATCGCGCCGATGAGGCTTCGAATTCGGAGGCTCAACCGGCCCAAAAACGTCATGCGCCGGGGGTTGCGAATCCGGAGACAGTCGGCCCATGGAGTGACTAGCCAATATCGCTCAGCGTCCATCTTTTGGAGTTCAATGTTAATGAAATCGCCTTGGGGCCAGCGTAAGGCGTTTAGAAATAAATCACCTCGGACTTTTCGCTTTAGTGACTTCGCTTTCAGTGCTTAGACTTGATTTAAAACGATTTTGTTGCATGGGGTTAGATAACTGTGAATGTCGAATGGAGTTTTTCTTTAGCAGCGGAGGAGAAGTTCGGACTCGGGCTGAGCTTGACATTGTAATGAATCGCAGCAAAGAACCTACTCGCACGGGAGGTAGGGCGTTCAAAAGATGGGAAAAACATCAGCCTCTAAGTCGTCAAAGTAAATCACCTCGAAGGGAGGAACAGCAATGGCGAAGTTCCCCGCAATTACGACCGAGAAATGAGGCGGACGTAGCGCCGTGACCGTTGGGTATTATTTTTTTCGTGGGGAATTCCTTCCTTGTCTTGGATCTTGGCCTTGACGCTGTCTATGGTGTCAAAGGTCCCAGCCTCAAGGGTGATTATTTCGTCGTTGTGAATTATGGACTCTAGCGCGGCCAAATCAAAGCATTTCAAGTTGTGAGTGGTCTCTGATCAGCGGGAGTTGATTCGGTGCTGCCGCTCGTCCCAACGCAACGCCGTATGAGAATAGATATTATAATGCTTTGAAAGCAGATTGCGTGTTTTGTAATTGCTGTTTAATCGAATAAAATGTTTCATTCTAGAAGTTTATCTCATTTTGAATTTTTGTATGCTTAATTAAGCATCTTATTTTGAATGCTGGAACGTTTTGTCTTGTTCACACGGTTGTACTGGTTCAACCTACATATCCCTGTTTCGATGTGTAAATGTTTTCATTCCGGAGGGCGCTCCGAATTCGGAATATTACTCAGCCCTCAAGCGCCGTTCGGTGACACTGGTCAACCAAATTTGGAGGCTCTAACGGCCCAAAGACGTCATACGCCGATGGAGCTCCGAATTCGGAGACTTTAATCGGCCAATCGTGATATCCACGAAGGGCGCTCAGAATTCAGAGACTTGGTGGGCCCAAAGACGTCATACGCCGATGGGGTTCCGAATCCAGAGACTTTAATCAGCCAATCGTGGTATCCACGAAGGGCGCTCCGAATCCGGAGACTTGATGGGCCCAAAGACGTCATGCGCCGATGGGGCTCCGAATCCGGAGACTTTAATCAGCCAATCGTGGTATCCATGAAGGGTGCTCCGAATCTGAAGGCTTTGTCGGCCCAAAGGCATCATGCGTCGATGGGGCTCCAAATCCAGAGACTTTATTGGGCCAATCGTGATATCCACGAAGGGTGCTCCGAATTCGAAGGCTTTGTCGGCCAATCGCGATATCCACGAAGGGCGCTCCGAATCCGGAGGCTTTGTCGGCCAATCGTGATATCCACGAAGGGCGCTCCGAATCCGGAGACTTGGTGGGCCCAAAGACGGCATGCGCCGATGGGACTTCAAATCTGGAGACTTTAATCGACTAATCATGATATCCACGAAGGGCGCTCCGAATTCGGAGGCTTTGTCGGCCAATTGTGATATCCACGAAGGGCGCTCCGAATCCGGAGACTTTGTCGGCCCAAAGGCATCATACGCCGATGGGGCTCCAAATCCGGAGACTTTATTGGGCCAATCGTGATATCCACGAAGGGTGCTTCGAATCCGGAGGCTTTGTCGGCCAATCGTGATATCCACGAAGGGCGTTTCGAATCCGGAGACTTTGCCGGCCCAAAGACGTCATGCGCCGATGGAGCTCTGAATCCGGAGACTTTATTCGGAATGCTTTTGAGTTGGATTTCACAATGAGTAAACAGGAATCTTTGCATTACAAAAGTGGAAAGTGTATAAGGTGAGCCATTCAGAACTAGTATCATTCCCCACAGATCGGGTCTAATGATAGATTTTGCGCAAATGCGTTAGGAGCGAGGCCGCGAGCCTAATTTTCTATCAACCGGCCCCCTATCATCTGGAAATACCTTCAGGAGAAACTTTCCCGGCGTGTAGCGGCGCAACTAGACGCGTTGAGCATACGTCTTGGGAAGCTACTGCTGGTATCGCCTAGAGCTTCCGTGGCTGGTCGTCAGGGAGCCGTCTGACATCAACGATACTTTCGATTCAACACTTCAGTGGAGTTGACCTGCGTCTGCGTTGGTGTCTTTCCAGAAAGGAGAAAGCATGTTTGTGCGGATTGCCGGCAACCACGGATTTGCTCAACGCCGTGTTCGGTCGGGAAGCATAGCAGCTGATGATAGGTGCTTGGCACGGCCCAAATAGTATACAGCCAAGTTCGCCCCATGATGAGATTATATGGCGAAGGGAGCTTGACGACCATGAATTCCACATCCACTATTTAGGAGCCCGCCCAAACGGGTAACGTGATTTTTCCCAACGGGTACTTTGGATTTGCGTTGAAACCGAATAGTGGATGAGGAGCCGAAGACAGGTATGATTCGTTGAAGCCAAGTTTGAGGAAGGTCTCGTAGTACATGACCTCCAAGGATGATACTCGGAGCTTCGTGGGGCTATTTCGCTTGTGTGCGTTGCTTCCGGGGGGATGAATGAATTGAATGTATGGTACATGCCATTGGAAGGCTGTATATCATATGCATAACGCCGAAGGGAGGTGACTCCTGCCGAAGGGCGACGGTTTTGATTGTGCTCTTCTGGACGTGTTGCTGGAGCCGACCATCTTGCACCAATTCCTCGAGGTGGTCTTTTAAGGCATAGCAACTGTCCGTATCATGACCATGATCTTTGTGATATTCACAACGCCTGTCTTGTCTTCTCGTGTCAGGAGGTCCCACCATCTTGGATGGCCATTTGAAGAACGGAAGATGTTGGATTTTGGTCATAATTGAGCTGATTGGCTCTGATAGCTCTGTATATTTCTTGTCGGCGCGCTTTGTGCGCCTGCTGTCGACCTGCAGTTACTCATTTGCTTGGTGCGAGCATTGATCGTGGGGTTGGCGAGAGTCCTATCTCTTGTCTCGTTTAGCCCACTATCGTGGTTTAGGGCTCTGAGGTGGTGCGGAACTTATTGGCTGAGCGACTTCGGGAGGGGCCATTTTGTTAGCCACATGTCCAGCTTTAACCCGCAAGGCGTCGTCTTCCACTTTGCAGTATTCATCGACTTTCTTCATCAACCCCCAGACTGTTTTGGGGGGTCTTCTAGTCAAGGAACTGCGGAGGGCACTATTTGGGTGTAATCCCATTTTGAAGGCGGTGATGGCCATGGAGTTGTTGCAAGCGTCATCAACAAGATTAAAGCATTCCCAATATCGCGCCGAATATGCTCTTAGTGTTTCTCCTGGTAGAATTGCATTGCCGAGAGAGAGTCAGCTTGCTTTAGCTGGACTTTGTTGGTGATGAATCTGGCCCTAAAGGATTTCTGTAGTTGGTGGAAGGTTTTGATCGAAGCCGGCTCCAGTTTATAATACCACCTGACCGCCAATGGTCCCAAACTGTTGGGAAATATTCGGCACATGAGGGCCTCGTCGTCTGCATGTAATGTCATGGCCTGTTTGTAGTGGCAGATGTGGTCAGTGGGGTCTGATTTGCCGTCGTACAAGGTGAATGACGGTGCTTTGAATTTCTTGGGTAGCGCAGCCTTTGCAATCTGTCATACGAAGGGATCGTGTTGGTCTTCGTCTGAACTGTTCCTTCTTCGCTTGTGCATTGCACGGGGGCTTTCTTCGGAAGAACTGGTGGCTTCGTGTCATCCCTTTTTCCTGGGCTCCGGGGATAATGAGTCAGAGTTGCTATTAGTGTCTTGTCGTGCTAGAGGTTGTCGACCACCTTTCTTCGGAGGTCGTTCTGGATTTGGGCGCGCAGCTTGCTGGACTTCGCCGTTTCTAAGGCCAAATCTTCACGAAGACGCTCATTCTCCGCGATCATGTTTTTTAACCTCTATTCATTTTGCTTTGCTTGTTCCATGATCGCCTGGATTGTCTCGTGCTCCGAAGTCGAGGCTGAGGCGAAATTCAAGGCACATTTTGCGACGACGGTCTCTGTTTTGAGCAAGTTTGTCGAGGTGGTTTCCCCTTGCGGTATAGGGTTGACAGTGACTGTCGGAGGATCTTCCGTCACGCTCGCCATGGATGTGCTTGAGTATTCCCACAGACGGCGCCAATTGTGGAGAAGTGGTTTGGAAATACTCTTCTGATCCTAGGGAACGCTCGTGATCCTCTTCTGGTCACCTGAAAAAGAATAAACACTCCGGTCGGTGGTGCCGGAATTAGCACTCTGACGGACAAGTCAGTAGCCACACTCAAGAATACTTGTATTCTAAGTTTAAGCACTATAATTCTCACATACCTTTCTCAGTCTGTTATTCCTTTACTTATACTTGTTTCCTGGGCCTCATGACTAGGCTCACTTGTCACTCACTGTCCTCTTATTTACTCGGCTCCATAGTTCAGTATCTATTCGGCCCATCTATTATATTCGGTATCCTTATCGTCAGGATAGAGCCGCATAATATATGTCTTCTAGAACACGCTTCTGGTTATTCCAACCATCCGGCTCCCACAGTGTAAACACCAGGCATACCCGAGTGTTTCTAATCAAAACAAGGTGTGGTGTAAACACCGGGCGTACCCGAGTGTTTCTAACCAAAACAAGGTGTTCAAGTGACAGGAATGATCTTACCTGGAATTCCTCTGAATGAACCGTACATACAATATCGTTTGGTTGCACCAACTTTGAATGAATCGTACATACAATATCGTGCCTGTATAAGAAAGAAACTTGATAGGTACAATATAATAAGAATGCACGTTCTATGCAAGATGAATTATCGTGACATAATGTTAGAGGCATGTTTCATGCACAACATGCAAGGAACAAAACAGAAGCATATTCTATGCGACACGTGCGAGAGCATGTTCTATGCAATAGACAGAGTAATGCATATTTTATGCGATAGTAGCAAACGCATGGTCAATGCAACAGGTACGAACATTTTCTATATGAATGTAAGGGCATGTATAAGGCAATACAATGCAACATGCATATCCTATGCAAACATAAGAGCATGTACAATGCAATACAACACAACATGCATATCCTATGCAAAATAACAACAATGCATATTCTATGCAACATAACAACAATGCATATTCTATGCAAAATAACAACAATGCATATTTAATGCAACATGCATATTCTAGGCAAACATGAGGATGCATATTCTATGCAACAATACAAAATGCATGTTCCATGCAACGACAAAGACATGCACGTTCTATGCAACAATAAAAGCGTGTTTAATGAAGACGACTCAATTGCAACCTCTGATTTACCTCTTGAAAGAGTTGCAGTATGTTTATGAGCCATGCACCAAAGACATAGTTCGGGGCTTCCACAGAGACACTTTGAACTTTAAAAGTGAGCCTTCTTTGCACTTTCTCAAGAACCAAGGGCACAAAACAGTAGTAAAACACACACAGTGATCACTGGAGACATGCCGGCCACCAGGGAAGGTGATTGGCCACTCATCGGCCACCAAAAACAGTTGTCGGCCACCGATGGTAGATTCGGGGCAAAATGGCCATTTCACCTCGGGTGTTTAAGTATAGGGTTCCAAACCCTATTTCCCCACTCCTCCCTTGCCGAAAATCATACTCCTCTCTCTCTAGACCATTTTCCTCCTTTGATTTGAGCATTATATGCATTTTTCAACGCCCCCATGGACATTTTCTTCGCTAAACCCTTGTAGTTTACTCCATTTTGAACCAATTGAAAACCAACTTTGGTGCTCTTTTCTTCATTTCCACCACTTGAGGCTTGTTTCCCTCGAGTTACCCTTGAGTTTTGGTGCCCTTTCTCGGGCTTTGATTTTTTTTTTTTTTTTTTCTGCCATTTTCCCTCTTGGACTTGACTTTCATTGACTCTTGGCATTCTTCACCCATTTTCCCCCACTTTCTCATCTTTCCTTGAGATGGCAGATGATATCCCACATGACGGAGCTTCTCTAGAGATAAAGGTGGATCCGGAGTTTGAGCCACTGCCACTTAGTGTTCGACTTTTTGACCCGGCGACGTACCATCCCCAGATACACGTGCTACCGCCCGATAGCATTCATCAGTTTAGGGGGTTTGCACGAGGCACACCGGAGAACCTCTTACTGCGTGAGCTAGAGTCACATTTATCTCATGGCGCCTCCGAGGTATACACTGCATTCTTGCATTTTCTCAATGTATCTTGCATTGCTTGCCCAATCACACTTTTCTACTGCATTACTTATATTACATTTTATCTACTTGTCCTGATCATAGCGAGATACACGTGCCGTCAGAGGATACGGGACCACCTCCACGAGGGAGTGGTACATGGAGTTCCCTAACGAAGTTTGCCACATCATTGACGAGGCCGGCTTTGGCTCATTCTGCATGGGGCTCTCATGCCTCATAGTGAGCCGGCCTTTACTGGGTGCCTTGGTAGAGAGGTGGTAGGATACCACTGATTCCTTTCACTTTTCTACCATAGGGGAGATGACGATGACTCCTTTCAACTTCTCTATGCTCACCGGCGTAGAGGTGGGGGGTCATCCGATTCCTTATGATACTGATATGGGCGAGTGGGAGGCCGCTCAGATTTATCTACTGGGGACTCGCCCACCTATCTCCTGATCAGGGATGGTTCGATACTCCTGGTTTGCAGACCACTATAGTGGGACGACACCAGCGACCCGAGAGGAGACTGAGCAGTATGCCCGAGGTTTCCTGATATTCCTGTTTGGCACTACCTTGTTCACCGACCAGGCGAACACCGTCAGGCTATACCTCATGAGTGCCCTGGTGGATCTATCCCGTGTTTGACTCTACGATTGGGGTGGCGCTGGCCTGGCCACCTTATACGGGTACATGGGCTTGACCTCCCGCCGGAGTGGACATCTGATAGGAGGCTACTAGAGGGCCTAGGAGGTATACTTTACCTTTCTGTTTTGCATTCCATGTTGTGCTTTCTGCTTAGCATACTCTGTACACCGCACACACTGCACATTGCACACTGCACACTGCACACACACAATCTACTTTCTGCTTTGCATACTCTATAAACTGCACACACTGCACATTGCATTTTCTGGACATGGCACACATATTCTGCTTTCTGCATTACTTGTACTTATCTGTTGTATACTCACTATTGCCCTTTCATTTTCTACAACTATGGGTGTACGCCTACTTTCCAAGACTTGCCCCAGAGCTAAAGGTGGAGATGCCACCTGTCGTGCCATACTCTCACCGATATGAGGGGAGATACCAGTGGAGGTCCCGGGAGTCCTTCTCCTTCTTCCGTCGATACTTTGATACCGTGATCGCAGCTGAGGTAACTCAAGCTTCTTTGTTATTTTCGTTTTCCTTCGATTCTGACTTATATGCAATATCTGATGATAGCTAATAATCTGCACATTCTCTATCTACAGATCACTTGGCAGCCCTGGGCAACAATGCCTGAGGGAGTCGGGGATCAGTTCATTAGTGCCCGAGAGGCTTATCGCTTCTGGTTTCTGCTCGAGAGCCTGGTTTGTCGGGCATGGTTCTTAGGGGAGCGATTCTTACGCCAGACCATCGGCTTGCTCGAGTCAGTAGTTCCGATGCCGCTTCCAACATATATAAGAGCCACAGAGAAATACACTATGCAGGAGATGATTGATTTCACTAGAGGCTAGGACGCCGACTTCTTCTGAGTCGAGGGTGATTACACAGCCTTCATTCAGACATACCTCATACCATCTTTGACTGGCGCCCGTGGAGGTGAGCGAACGAGGGCTCCAACTGCGGGAGAGAGAGGCAGAGGGGCTGAGACGACTAGGACCCATGGCAGGAGAGGTTCTGGGGCGAGACAGAGGACTGGTGACCAGAGCTTCCTACCACACTTACTTACTGGCGACATACCGGGGAAGCTTGTTGTAGACCGCCCGAACTCGCTCCGCGCGCGAGGTCGCAAATTGGGTTCATAGCTACTACAGTTCGGACTCCTGTCACGATTCTGAATCTAATCTCACAAAGTGCAATGTGAGACTGATAAATCACCAAAGAGTCCAAATCCGGCAATTGGTTTTGGAAAATCAATTTTAATAAAAAAGCGCCAAACATGGACTGCTTTGCCAGATTTCAGAGTCGTCACCTAAATATTTTGTTTTTGGGAAATTTAGGAAACTCTGACTCGTGCCTAAGGCCACGTATCCATCATTACCAAAGTTGCTTCGGCTCGGGAACTTGGGTACGAGAGGGGAAAGTCTTGAAATGAGCACCCCCGCTCGCCCAATCAAAGATCGGCCTCTACTAACATGATATGTTGTTTTTATAAACACAGGTGTTCTTATTCCGGTTATTAATCTAGAATTACTATGTGATGCGCACAGTACACAAGTATAGACTAAATCACTCAATTTGGAAGAAAACAACGCATGTTTGTTTTCAAAAATGGTTTGAAAGTGCTACTCGCAAGTAGGCTAAAACGCGGATTTGCCACCCTCAAGTGGGCTTAAAACAACATGATTTTGCCACTCCAAGTGGGCTTAAAATGCACATTTTGATGAATTGTTCCAATTCAAGTAATGAAGCCTTTATCCACAGGCATTCAGGCAGTTAAACACTTAAGCAGATAGCCTCATGACAAGCATGCTGTCATGGCAATCACTTACACGCATGCAAGGCTGCTAAAGCATAAACACTTACAATGTACTCCAAGCCAAAACAACAACTAGTTAGTAATTAATGCATGATCCTAGCTATGTCAACAATGCCTAATGCAACACATGCAAAATGCAACTAAGTAGGCTCGGCTATCTAAGATAGCATATGAATGCAACACTTGATATATGTATTCAAAGAAGTGTATTGAAATACAATGCAGTTTGAATGATGCGCCGAGCCTGGTGTATGCAAGACAAATGAATGATGCAAACATGTAAAGCATAAGGTATGCTAATTAAAATATGCCCTAAAACTAACCATTGAAAGCAGTTAAGTAAAAAGGAGAAAGACGCGGGGTTGGAAGACATTCACACACACACACACACACTTATTACAACATTTGCCCTCTCGACGGAGGGTCCGAATAAAATGAAAGCTAATTAGCTACACTAATTAAGCTAACTATTACAAACCAACTAATTAACTAAATATCAAGCTAATTAATTATTACAAACCAAATTGAATAACTAGTTAATCTAAGCTAATTAGAATATTACAAAGCACTAAGCTAAATTAATTACAGCACAGGTAATTAACTACAACTAGCTAACAAAAGCGATAAATGGCCTCGCGGGCGAGGGAGATATGCATGCTCGGTTGTGTCCTCCTGGAAATCCACCGCCTTGCCTCAAGACACCTCTGGTTGCACTCTTTTGAACCTTTGAAAATTACACCAATTTCCATATTGCTTCTTTCTTGAGGGCTGAAATTCCTCCTATTGCTGCAACAGAGCACAGACAGAGGCAAGACAATGTATTTGCAAGGAAATGTATGCACTTCCACACTCCTTATCATATCTCAAGCTCAAAGGAGTATGGCACTTGACTCTCAAGCCGACAACCAAGCATTTTCAATGCATGGTGGCCAAGATATCAAGCTTACGCAAAACTCAATGAATGCACACATAAGACTCGAAAGGCCTCTACCCTATCATGCACAATCAAGGGCGTCGGCGACCGACAAATGTGACATGTTTCATCACTATGAGTATGAAACGTCCCACATTTCTCGTGTTTGGATTAACGTTCGATCCAAACACATGCAATACAAACAACATGCTTATCTTGGCCTTGTTTTACTTGATTTATTTTGTTTGCACATTTTAGATTACCAATTAGTCCCTTAATCGGTTAAGTCCAAAAGTGAGAGTCCTCTAGTTTTGAAAGAGTGAATTAGTGGGATGCAATGGCGTATATTTCAGCACTGAAATGACATGCTAAAGACGCTAAATCATGCAAGACATGTTAAAGGCCAAAAACACTAAGGCTAGTGAAAAGCATCACACAAGAGGCATGCAATATCAAGCACAAATGGTCAAACCAGCTATGGACAGACCTAAAACATGCCAAAACAGAGGCCGAAACATGCTGAAATGATAGCCCAAAAGTTTAGACAAACATGCATGCAAGTTGGCTCACAAGCGAAGCATAAGGCCCAAACCTCAAACACAACAAAAGGGCGATAAATGCAAGAATATGGCAGAGGTATATGGTCTGAAATAACATGCCAAATGATGCTATGCCAGGCAAAAAGCTCAAATATGACATGCTAGAGGTCTCAAAGTCCAAGGCTAGCAAATCCAAATACATTATAGCTATGCAAAGCCAAGCATGCATGACCAAAACCACTCAAATTAGACCTAAAGCATGTTAAAACATAGCCAAAAATGTGCTGGAGTAGAGCATACACATGCTAGATCAATAGGCTAAAACATCGAATACACTAGGCTAGTGAACAAAATTGCCCTACAAGTGCAAGTAGCATGCAAGAGGAAACCAAACCAACCCAAAATAGAGTTATGACATGGCAAATAATGGCTAAAAACATTCTTGAACTAAGCAAATTCAAGGCACAAAGACATTCTACTTTGCAAGGCTACAAGTAGGATTGCATTACAAGTACAAGAAGCATGCAAGATGTGACCAAGATAGCCAAAAACAGAGTTATGGTAGGTCTAAAAAGTCACAAAAATGAGCCTAAACAAAGCCACTAAGAAGTAGAAACACATGCTCTTTTGATAGGCCATCAACACATGCAAACAAAAGAAGAGGAGGGCGGACCACCCCCACCCATTTGGGGACTCAAAACCATTTTTGCGCCATCAAATTCCTCGATTTTCAAAGGGTAAGAAGGCCAAAAAGAGATGGTCCCAAAAGCTTTTAAAAGATAGCAAGAAGCTAAGCAAATAAGGCACAAAAGAGTGAGAGACACCCCTAACTCAAACAAAGCCTCAAACAACCTTTTTAAACACTTTAAAAAAAAGGTTTTTGTAGTTGAAAGCAAGGCCTAAAATAGCATGCAAAGGTGGCCAAATATGCAACCAAAACAAAGCTTTAAAGAGGGTATAGGACTCACCCTTGAAGCACAACAAAAACAGCAACTTTCTTGAGCTAAAACCAACTTTCAAAGCTCAAATATGACCTCCAAGAACCTCAGCTTAATGATGGTGGTGTTTGGCTAGGAGTCTCTTAGCAAAAGTGTGAAGAAAGCTCACTTTCAAGCACCAAAAGAGAAGACAGTGAGAATTCTAGAGAGAGAGAGAGAGTGAGAGAGAGAGAGAAGGAGAAATTGCTCCTCAAAATTTTGAACCCTTTGGAAGGGGGAGACACGTCCCCTTATATAGAATATGCAAGCCAAAGCTTGTTTGAATCCCTCCCTACACGTGTAGAGAGGATGCATTCTGTGCCTAACAGCTGGCACCAAAAATATCTACAAAAGCTAAAAAATGGCCGTGTCGACCACTTAAAGTGGTTGACTGACCACCCCCCTAGTTCATCGACCACCTTAGGTGGTCGACAGGGGAAAAAACTAGTCGACAGGGTAAAAAAAGGGTCTCCCAAGAAAGGAGAAGGTGGTGGCAGGCTGGAGACCACCTAAGGTGGTCGACCGACCACCCATCCTAGCCGACCGACCACCTAAAGTGGCTGGCAAAGGAGAAAACTGGTCAACAGGGAAGAAAAGTGGTCTACGCCACTTCTTCTCCCTCCAGGAAAAATGGGGGACCAAGGGTTGGCTTAAAACAAGCACAAAACCAAGAAAGTTCAGAGACTTAGAGGCAAGGCGCGCAGCCGAAAACCTTGGGGACTCCAAACGAGCACGAACATAGGCAATCATCGAGCACTCAAACGATGACTTCCAAGTCTTTAGGACGGTCAAAAATAAGGTGTCTACACTTGCCAGATCCCCATTGAGCTCGCATCAGCTGGGCATGAGCTTGTCGGAGTTCAGGGCCCGACTCTAGTATGTATCATACTTTACATTTTGCATATTTACTTCATTTCAATTATGCTTTATAGAACACTGATCTTCTCAACGCACTTGCAAGCACCCATAGAGTACACCGGGCAGGCCCTCGAGCTAGTGGCTTCCCTGACAGAGATAGTGTAGAGGAGCATGAACCTGTTCAGCCTCTACAAGATTTCGGTAATTTCCTTCAATTCACACTTCATGCCATGAAACTTCCTACCAATACATCAGCATTTCAAACATAATCTGTTCTACACTGCACTGTTCTGACACACTGTATTCAAACACCACATTCAAACACTGCACTCAAACACCATATTCAAACACTGCATTTGATATACACCACGACTGATGTATTTGACAAATTGCCCTTTCAGATCCCAGCCGCATCGGACATTCTAGCGGGAGCTACAGCAGGGCCATCGGCACCTCCTTCGACAGTAGAGAGAAAAAGACGGGAGGTTCTAGCTCATAGCTTAGGCAGAGCTAGGGGTGCCCGTGACGAGAGTGGCCCTTCAGAGCTTGTTCCGAACGATGATGACAATGAAATGAGTGAGGACGATGAGGCAGCGAGTCCACAGTTAGAGTCATCTGAGGATAGAGAGGCCGACGCTAGCTCAGATTCTGAGGGTGAAGATGATGCTGAGGTCAGTTCGGCAGCTAGCTCAGACACGGGGGCCTCTGATAGCGGCGTTGATGGTGATAGGCCTAAGTCCATGCCCAGGAAGAGGACGAAGAGGGCCTCTCAATCCTAAGGTGGATGGCACTGGTCTAGATGTTTTTGCTTAGTCTCTTTTGCTTTTTTCTTTTAGCTAGTAGTGTTAGCACATTGTATAGTTTTATTTTCTTAAAAAATTGTACCCGTTTGTAAAAAGAAACCATGATTGGAATGAAAATCAGCTTTTTGATGAAACATGTTGTGCTTTACATTCTAAGCATCGCATTGCACCATTTTACACAAAAATGGGTTTTGATGAAAATTGAATATTATACATTGTATTGGCAACTTCTTATTCAGGTAATGAACTGACCAACACATACCAGACAGAGTAAAATAACTCAATGAACAGTTAATACAACAGCTCGATAAATAATGCAATAACTTAATAAGCAAAAAAAACATCAATACAACTCAATAAGCAACAACAAAACAACTCGATAAACAACGCAAAACAACATAAAAAGTGACTCAACAAAACTCTTACAACAAGGCGAAAAAATGCACCAAGAGTATAACAAAACACAGGTTCTCAACACTCCCAATACATAGGAAAGCCATAGGAATTATGTCAGCTATAGGCAGCGGTTGTCGGCCACCAAAAGTGGCTGTTGGCCACTAGTACTGGCCGGTCGGCTACAAAAGTGGCCGGTCGGCCACCAACACTGGTCGGTCGGCCACTAGTGTAGGGAACCTCTAGATTACTGCCACCTATCTTCCACTCAGCACCTTATCTTCTACAAAAGTTAGGACTTCATAGTTTCTTCATTCCAGCTCAATTTTTGCCGTAAATGGAGCCATTCTTCACCAAAAAACTCTCAAATTGGATTGCAACTCCGGATAGCTCGGAAAAAGTGAATTTTTGGGGTTTCGGGATAAATGCACTATTCCTGCTAAGTCGTACTGTGCTGTGCTTTCTGTTCCTTCATACCGTGGCTAGATGTTGGAACCCGGTTACACATGTGTTTAACATCGGAGGGCATGAGATGTGCCCTACAATTGAAGAATTCCAACTTTTGATGGAATCCCCGCGTGATGAGGAAATCCTATCCCAATTCCGTTTTAGTCACATCCAGGCTTTAGGACGGATGTGTAGGCTCACTTTACATGAGGCTCGATCCTTGGTTCACAATGGAGAGTTAGACATTCCTAGTTTGATTCATCAGTTTTCTGATGTCGGCGACCGTCTTTGGCAAGGTTTTCGGCAGCATGCCTACTGTTTGTGTATGCTGGCTCATTTTCTTCTTGCCCTTGGCTTCGGTGGGTCTACCATTCGTTTGATCGAAGTAGCCCAAGGCTTGAAAGAGGGCAAGAGCTGTATTGGCTTGGCATTGGCTGAGACTTTGATAGGCTTGGATGCTTTCCACCGACGAGAAACAACCAAATTCGCAGGAAGTCCACTACTCTTGCAGGTAATGTTTCCCACCCTGTCTCACATGCGTTTCTTACATCACTCAGCCCTCAGGCTCTGTTTCTCTCTCAAAACCCTTTCTCACTTTTCTCTCCACATACATCTCTATTCTTTAATCTCTCTTATTTTTCATCCCTCCCATATATGGCTCATGGATAAGTTGAAAGTAGTGGACTCTTGCCGGTGATATTCAAAGACGCTATTTCTTTCGCCAACGACTAGTTGATTTCCCAAACGACGTGGTGGTGCCATTAGACGCATGTGTCCGCCATTGACATTGCTTAGCGTTGCTCTAGTTTGATTTGCCCGAGATGAGCTACGACATGTCTCGACAACCTGGCATTCAGCTGATTGGCTTGACACACTGTGTCTTCTATTTCCTATTCCGGTTCAAGCGTCAGTTTGGACATGACTAGATTTTCCCAGAAGAGAGGGTAGAGTACCCAGCTTCATTTTTAACCCGAGGTTCATAACTAGCTCGATATCCTACGGTATGGAGGACAAGAGAACTTCTGGCTCCCGCTTCCAATTTCAGTTGCGTCCTTTCAGGTGAATGCATAGCTTGGCTTGAGGATGAGACACAAACCGAGCCTACTTTAGCATTTGAAGCTTCCACAAGCTCGTGAGGGACGCAGAACACCGACTCATCTGCACCCCAAGTTCGTTGCTTTGATCTGTACTTTCAAGTTTTCCTTTTGAATGTAATAAAAAGCAACTTTGATTTAAATCAAAAGGTAGAGAACTCTGTATTGAAATCAATGAAATTGAAGGTTGTGGGCACTGAAAATTTTCCTTTTGGTCCAAAAATGGTCTAAGTTGTAAAAAGATTAATTTGAACAAAATCAACATTTATTAAAACTTTTCAAAACCATTTTCGATAAGGATCACAACTGGACACACCCAAAATCTATCCTTGAGATGTACAACCCCAAATCCATCAAATGGAAAGTTGCCTCTTGTTTGAATAGCACTGCACTGTACTATAACTAGCTTCCATAGTGAAGACCATAACTGAACTCTTGGATGCAGAAAAGACAAAAATGACTTGAACAATCTCATGGACACAATTGATTTGGAAGTGTTTATGGCTGGACTTCATAATAAAGTTGCTTACGTATCCCAAAGACGGGAATCAAGCCTTATGTAGTTCAGTTCGGGTTTACTCGGGTATTAACACTCTTCTTTTGCACTCTAACTTTTGCCAAGGCTGCCATTTTTGGGTTTTCAACCTTGTGAGCTCAGTTTTTCTTTTCTTTTTTTCTAATTTTTTGTACTCTAACTTTTGCCTAGGTCGACCTTTCGGGTTTTTGACCTAGCGAGTCTCTCAAGGGTAGTATTTCTTTAACTTGTCCATGTTGATTGGTTAGAAGAATTCAAGGCCATCTAGGTCCATAAGAATGACAGCTCCACCCGACCAGATAGATTTGATAATGTAAGGACCAGTCTAATTGGGTCTGAACTTGCCCTAGGGTCATGGATGGGAGCTCGGTTGTCTTTGAGAACTAAATCCCCTTTCTTCAAATTCATGGACTTAACTTTCTTGTTGAAAGCCCTAGCAATCCTACGTTGATAACTGAGAGGAGATTTGCAAATCGACATCGACGGTGAACTTCGTGTTGGCGATAAACCTCACGGTCTTGAAGCTTTCTCAATGGGCGGTTGTCCGCCTATCGCACGCATCGAGGTAGATTGACCACTGTGTGGAGTATGGCCTGGCTGAGCTATAAGGCAGACACTCGGCCGGACGCGCAACCGAGCTAGTCGTATTCCAGATTGAATCTAGGCCGAGAGGAGGACCAGCATGCTTCACCTTCAGTTAACCCGGAGGGAGTTTGGACTGGGATGGTGGTCGGCGTGCACTCGGCCGGATAGCTTAGAAGCTCGGTCGTGTTGTCTGTGGTTGTGATTTTCTCTAAGGAATAGGCCGGTTGTGGTATGCCGATTAGGTGTGCCACTTGGGCCAATGGCGTGGTGGAGAGGAAATCTGCTCCAGGCACGCATCAATACCATTTGGTAGTTTTACGCTTACTATTTGGGGTTTTTTGGCCTTTACATGTGTAAGATGGTGGGAGGCGAAGATCGCCACCGCCCAGAAAGGACAAGAGAGGTAGTGCGCAAGACAACTCGAGGTCAGATAGCCATCCTAGAAATAGGAATGGAAGATGAACGTTAGAGGTATGTAATCCGAACGACTCTTTCTCTCTCTAAAAACTATATTCTTCTTCCCCAAGTGATCTAACTTGATCGTCGAAGGGTCTATCTAGCAACCCACCACCCGGGCAACTCACCGTTTCTTTGTTGCCAGGTTAGACGCCATCACGTGAAGCTTGAGTCCAAGGAGTACGGAAAGCACCGAATATTTCGCCCCCGTACAATTGGCACCGTTTGTGGAAAGTTCTTTGATACTCAAACCTTGCTTTTCAAGCTTCTTCGACCATTTCCATGGCCAACAACGCCGAAACTCCACTGTCCATCGTCGATGGTATCACACCAGAGTTTGTTCGACGGAGAGAAGGCCCCCCGAATGTTCCAGCCATGGCGGGCCTAGAAACTTCTTCGCGAGGTGCGCGAGACAAACGCGGAAGGAGCACTAATTGCTCGAAGAGTCTAGAGGGCCGCTTACGGTGGGGAGTCCTACGCCAATACCGGAGAACAAACTCAAAGACCAGGACACCCTCATCCACAAGATGGTGGCTGAGATGAAGATGCTGAAACGCCAGATTAAGGGAAAGGGTGTTGCTGGAGAGGGCAACCTCAGTGAGCGCACCCCGTCTCCTCATTCTAGTAGTCGTCGCCAGGAAAGAACACACTCTCTCTCTCTATCACCAGAAACTATGGGGTTGGAGATTCCGACCCAGTGGAGGGCAGGTCCCCCATATGCGACAAGACTCCACCGCCTCGCTGCCGACGTCACGATACTCTTTTTCCACCCGTTCCAGAGACTTGAGGGATGTGTTGGAGGAGAGGGCGCGCCGTCAAGAGGCTCAGAGAGTGCTAGCGTTGTAGAGGTTGAGCACCCAAGTTCATTGTAGTAAAGAAGTGGCAATGCCAGCGCCCCGGATGATGGCCCCTGCACTAGTGGAGAAAGAGCTAGCGAGACTTACGGCCAAGCCGCTGTCACCAGAAATCGAGAGTACACTACTCCCTGCCGGATTCCACCAGCCCAAGTTCACCTTGTACGACGGCAAGACGGATCCGTACATGCACGTGAGTCATTATCTAAGTAATGGTCACCACCGCAATGACGCCTTGATGTGCCTCATATTCCCAGCAAGCTTGGGAGAATTGGGCCTGAAATGGTTCGAAAGGCTTCCAAAGGGAAGTATCGAGGGGTGGCAGCAGCTAGCGGAAGCCTTCGTCACCAGATTCAAGACCAACACACGAACACCCAAGGAGGTCGACCATCTCCTGAGCGTCAAGATGGAGTCTGGAGGCTCGTTGAAGGCATACAATGCGAAGTACTGGGAAACTTACAATGAGATCCTCGATTACCCTACCAATCTAGCTATTACTCAATACAAACGGGGTCTCCCAGTCGGACATAGGCTGCGAGATTCGCTTACTATGCACCAACCTACGACAATGGAGTCATTGATGCAGCGGATTAATGAACACATCCGTGTGGAGGATGATACTACCTTCGCAACCGAGAAGGCTAACCCGATGACGGCGGACAGAAGAGTGGCGGAGAAAGTTCACTCGGTCAGGCAGGAGGACAACCGCCCAAACGACCGATCAAAAGATCAACGTCGTGGCCCAAACCGTGATGATAGAAACAAAGGTCACAGAAATAATCGAGCTAACGCTCCCCGTGATGAAGAGGAGGACGCCAAGAGGAAATTGAAGGCGAGAACGGGTATCACCACGGTCTTCAAAATTCCTATTTACTACATACTAAGTGAAATCCGGAGTGAACCCTTCGTCTGCTGGCCGGCCAAGTTGGGGAGTGCACAGAGAGGGTTCAACTCACGGTATCAATGCACCTTCCATGAAGAACGGGGGGCACCGAATAGAGGACTGCTTGCCGCTCAAACAACACTTGGAGGAGCTGGTGGCGGCGGGGCATCTTAACCAATATATAGATGGGGGTATGAAGGCCACCCCACCAGGACAAATCGAGCCCAACGGCCTAGCCACCCTAGAGGCAACGGCCCAAGGCGTAATCAATGTTATCTACGGCATCATCGAACCAGTAAGGGTCTGCGAGCTACGAGGGATGATTAAAAAGGCCGAGCACATAAGGGAAGTGCTCTCTTGCTCACTGTGGAAGAAAGGGAAGACCGAGGAGATGGACTTCCTTACCTTTTCAAGCAAAGATTTGGAGAGGATTCAAATGCCCCACAACGACAAAGACTAGTGGTAACTTCGCATTAAGGATTTCGACATCAAGAGGATCTTGATCGACTAGGGAGTTCGGTCGAAATCATGTACTACGACGCATTCAAGTAGATGAAGCCGAGGACAAGGACTTGGCCCTCGCGACGTCTCCTTTGGTTGGCTTCAACTCACCAGAGTGGTTGTTGGGAAGATCATATTGCCGGCCAAAGCGGGTTCGATCAGAAAGTAGAGTTCTAGGTGCTCAAAGTCCCATCCACCTACAACTTAATTCGGCAGGGTTGGTTGCATGCCATGCAAGCAAGAGCATCGACCTACCACTGTGTTCTCAGGCTTTCCGCGCCAACCGCAAATAGAGGAAGTTTGGGAGACTGTAATGGCGAACAAAGCTTGCTAGGGGTGAACGCAATTGGCCGCCAAAGGATTCATTCAAATGATAGAGGGACCTAAGGGAAGGAAGTCCCGAAGGCGAGGAATGAAGGATGAGGAAAAATTGGTCGAGGATTTGGTAGAGGTGCAAATTGATGAGAACGATCTAACCAAGTTCTTCCTTTTGGGCTCATCCTCGTCTGCCGAAGCGTTTATATGAGTACGTTGACTTTCTCGATCTCCAATATGGAAGCCTTTGCATGGATATATTACGATATGCCGGGCGCCAACCCAAGCTTCATTTGCCATCGCTGAATGTCTTCCCCAATGCACACCGTCATCCAAAGGATACGCCGCCAAAGATTGCACCATGCTGAGGTAATGACAGAAGAAGTGAAGAACTTATTGGAAGCTAGGGCTATAGAGGAAGTGCAATACCCTCGATGGATATCCAACACGGTAGTTGTTTTGAAAAAGAATGGCAAATGGCGAGTCTGCGGACTACAAGACGGCCAACCGTGCATGCCCAAAGGATAGCTTCCTCCTCAAATTGACCAGTTGGTGGACTTAACCGTTGGCCATCAAAGGTTTAGCTTCCTGGATGCGTATCGCAGCTACCACCAGATAGCCATGTATGACCGGACCAAGAGATCACATCGTTCACTACCCCTAGAGGCTTGTATTGTTATAAAGTCATGCCGTTCGGACTAAAAAATGCCGGGGCAACTTTTCAAAGGATGGTAACAAAGATGTTTGCTCCCCTTTTAGGCCGCACCATGGAGGCCTACATCGACGATATGGTGGTAAAAAGTAAGGAGAAGTCTCAACACCTCGCCGACCTAGCAGAGATGTTTGCTATACTTAAACACCACAAGCTTCGTTTGAATGCCTCCAAGTGCGCTTTTGAGTCAAGACTCGAAGTTCTTGGGCTTTTTGGCCACAAACCGAGGAATTGAAGCCAACCTATCCCAAATCAAGGCGATACAAGAGCCGGAGCCTAAACTCCACGAAGACGACAACATCTTGCCAGATGGTAGCCGCAATAACGATTTATCACGGCCTTCGATCGTTGTGCCCTTCTTTAAAACTTTGAAGGCCAAGTTCTTCGATGACAAATGTGACCGCAGACCGGCAGACTTAAAAGTGTACCTTCCTCAAATTTCTATCTTAGTCACTCCTCGCCTAGGCGAAGAGTTGTATCTCTACTTGGTCGTCTCTCAACACGCAGAAGTGCGTTATTGGTTCGAGCTAATGGCATCCAATACCTTCCAATCTTCTACGTAAGCAAGACCTAGCTCCCTGCTGCATCAAGATATCAGCCACTAGGAAAAGTAGCCCTGGCCTTGATGATGGCTTCGAGAAAGTCAAGACTATTTCCATGCCCATACAATAGTTGTGCTAACCGAAGTTTCCGCTTAAGGTACTTTTGAAAAGGCGGACTTTACCGGGCGAATTTTGAAGTGGGCCGTGGAATTGGGGCAATACGACATCAAGTTCCGCCCACGCACCGCAATCAAGGCTCAAGCTCTTGCGCACTTTATGGCAGACTTCTGCCTCGAACGCATCCAGCTTTGTTTTGCTGATTTGGTGTGCGGATTTAGCACAGCCCATGATTCAGGTAATGGCGACAAGTGTTGGCTCGCAAGTGGAAGAAGAGCAAATGGCGGCCGAACTTAAAAGCCTGGATAACTCATCGGGGTATGAACCCAGCCAAGGCAAGGAAAGAGACCAGAATGAGCCGACTAGAACCTTGGAGTTGAGAAGCTCGCAAAACCCATCTGATTGCTGGAAGTTGTTCATTGGTGAGATATGGAAGCACTCCGTCGATGGGGCATCCAACAGGCATGTCGTCGGGCTGGGTATCATGTTGACTTCCCCAGATGGGCTAGTCATCGAACAAGCAATTACGCTCGGCTTCCCAGCGTCCAATAATGAGGCGGAGTATGAAGCCCTCCTTGCCGGACTAAAAAGCGCATTGAAAATGAAAGCTCCGGCTCTTCTGGTGTTCAGCGACTCCAAGCTGGTGGTCAATCAGGTCTCTGGGGAGTATGAAGCTAGGGATGAAAGAATGGCCGATATCAGGCACTGGTGCACGCAGAAATCAAGAAGTTCGCCGCAATAAGAGTAAAGCAAGTCAACCATGAAGAAAATAGCACGATCGATGAATCGCCGCCTTGGCGCTTCACGCAAAATGTTTTTCCCAATCTTTTTCTGATAGAATTCCTACCTCGGCCAAGCATTGAGGAACCAGAAGTGCCCAAGGTACTCTACACCGACCTGGGACCATCCTGGATGGACCCCATCATCGCGTTCCTAAAAGATAGAATTTTGCCAGAAGAGAAGAAGGCGGCCAACAAAATCCGGGCCAAGTCAGAGCGGTTTTGGCTCTCTCCATCCAGAGCCTTATACAAGAAGTCTTTTACCGGGCCATATCTGAAGTGTGTCCACCCCGCTAAGGTGGAAGCTTTCCTCTATGAGGTCCATGAAGGCATCTGTGGGAGCCATATCAGGGCGATCTTGGCTTACCGAGCAATCTCCCAAGGTTACTGGTGGTCGTGCATGCAGGCAGACACTCAGAAATACGTTCGCCAGTGTGAAAAGTGTCAAAAAATTGCTTACCAAATCCACCAGCTAGCTAGAGAGTTGCTCCCCCTCACGAGTCCCTAGCCATTCAAGGCCTGGGATTAGATATTGTTGGACCGCCCCAACAAATTCCGGCAATCGCAAATTCTTCATCGCTACCACTTCACCAAGTGGGTTGAGGCCGAGCCATTGGCAACCATAAAGGAAAAAGATGTGAAGAAGTTTGTTTGGCAAATGTTATCACTGCCAGATACCAAAGGCCCTCATCTCAGATAATGGCACTCAATTCGACGGGAAACTCTTTCGTGGATTTTGTGAGGAGTTAAAGATCGAGTTCTACAATTTGACGCCGGCTTATCCCCAGTCAAATGGTCAAGCAGAGGCCTTAAACAAGACCATCCCGACAGATCAAGAAGCGGCTTGAAAAAGCCAAAGGGAGGTGGACTGAAGAACTCCCTAATGTGCTTTGGGCATACCGCACTACGCCAAGGCGATCGACGGGGGAGACACCATTCGCCTTGGCCTACGGCATGAAAGCCGTTACCCCGCTGGAAATTGGTATGCCAACCATCCGGTCTGAGAGTTTCCAGCCAGATCTGAGCAATGACGCAGTGGCATTGGAGCTTGACCTAGCCGAGGAAAGAAGGGAACGGGCTCTGATCCACATAGCGGCCTATCAACAGGAACTCTCCAAGAAGTACAACAAGGTTGTACACCCCAGGCTGTTCAAAATTGGGGACTGGGTCTTGAGAAAGGTGATGGGTAATACGGTGGTCCCTGGCAAAGGAAAGCTTGACGCAAATTGGGAGGGGCCGTACAAGGTGACTGGCCTAGCAGGCAAATGGGCATACCATCTGGAAGACTTAGATGGTAAAGCTATCCCCAGACCATGGAATGCTGCCAACCTCAAGATTTTCTACTTTTGAAATGTAATTGCTTTTCTTGCTTAGCTTTCTAGACCTTTAGCCTTTTGGTACTTGATGTAAGGATATCACTGCTTTTTGTAATGAAAAATAGCTCTACTTTTTGTTTTAGATTGTGTCTTCCTGTACAAAGACATTACAAGGATATTGGACCTTTGAGGCTACCAGGGATAAGGAGACCTATAGAAACAAACCGCACAAATAGTTGGTGTTTTGTCCAACTGATAAGGGCCGAGTTGACTTTGCTCGACCAAACGAAATGTTGGTGTTTTGTCCACCTGCTAAGAGCCGAGCTGACTTTGCTCGGCCAAATGAAATGTTAGTGTCTTGTCCAACTTACAAGAGCAAAGCTGACTTTGCTCGGACAAAAGAAGCGTTTTTGTTTTATCCAACTCAAAAGGCCGAGCTGATTTTGCTCGGCCAAATGAAATATTGGTGTTTTGCCCAATCCACATGCCGAGCAGATTTCGCTCGGCAAAATGAAATGTTGACGATTTGCTCAACCTCCTTTAGGGCTGTGATTACCGCCGAAAAGAGGACTTGGCGACATTATCGCGAAGAACTATCGAGGTGATTTTTGATCAGCGTAAATAACATGTTGGGTGTTTGTAAAACCCTTAAAGGCTGAGATGATTTAGCTCGGCCACACGAAGTGTTGATGTTTTAAACGCCGAGCTGATTTCGCTTGGCCAAGGTGATATTAGTGTTTTAGCGCATCTATAAGGCCGAGACAATTTATTTAGCTAAGCTGATTTTAGCTAGGCAAAATAAGATGGCAACTTCATCCAAAGGTTGAGGAAATTCCGATTTTAGCTTGGCATATTGCGCGACATAGTCGACCTACCGCCATAATTCATTAAAATTTGAATGAAGAAATTTTGCACGCCGCAACCTAACAAGAATAGAAGATCAACGAGTAAAAGTTCAAGTTTTCATTGATTAAGGAAATCAGACATAAATGTGGGGCTTAGCCCGCTACATTAAAAAAAAAAAAAAGAGGAGGGGAACAAAAACAATGCGTAAAATAGAAGGACACGCTAATCTAACTCAAGGTCGATCGCTCGTCACGGCGACCTCAACCGCCTTCTCAGCAAGCCTTCCTCGCCTCATCGTACCGCCTTCCGCGGACAACCCCCCACTCGACCACTTCATCTTCGGCACCCTAAGATGCTTCAGGAGAAGTTTGCTCGACGGTTGAAGCGGCGCGCTTCTCCTCCGCTCTCTTGGCCTCTTCGATAAGCCTTTTTTGTGCGGCACTGGCGTACGCCTGCATGTAGTGCGGTATGAAGGCAACAGGCGAATTTTGGAACATTTTAGCATCTTAACCAAGGCCAACTTTTTCCACGGCAGCTTTCCAACCGCTCTGGAAAAAGATGTCCTTGGTCACCTGAACTTCCCGTTCATAAGTCTTCTCGCCCCACGATACCCCGGCCTTCGACGCCAACCGCCTTATCCTTCTCCTCCTTATGGGCATTATGAAAGTTTGTGCATGGTGAGGTACCGAGCTCGCTCGCTTCACGGCCCACGCTTGTCCTCTTCACCGCCAACTTCGCTTATCAGACGCTGCCTCAATCGCCTCTCGCTGCCTTCACTTTTGCTATCTTGGCCGTTTTGGCCTTGTTCTTAGCAATGGCATCACGCAGTTCGCCATGGCGATTATGCGCTCGTGGGCCAGATAGTTCTTTTGCGCGACTTGAAAACGAATAAAGACGGTCAGAATTCAGAAAATCGAGCAATAACTTGAGCAAAGCAGTTGAAAACTTACCAATACGATCGATTTTGCTGTCGAGCGAAACACCTTCAGGTCGGATAGCTCGTCGTGCTTCTTCATGTCGGCGGGAAGGATTAGCCCCTTGGTCATGTTGAAACCAATGGAGTAATCCTTGTCCGCATACACTGAATCGGCCACAGAGACTGCCCGGCCTTTGTATTTGATCTCGGGCGCCCAGACTGGGGGGGAGGTTGGGCTTTTGGATGGCCCGGTTAGTGGTTGCTCGGTCTGGTCCCCCAGCTCGGTGGAGGCATGCTCAATTGAGTCTTCATCAACAAGATGCAGCTATGTTTGGTCTTTCCTCGGTCTTTTCTTTGACCGACCAGTTGGTTGTTCGCTGGCAAGAGCCAACACAAATTCCTTCCTTTGTCCAACGGGAGTGGAGGAAGTCCCCCCAGATGCCTCTGGTGGTTGGGAGTTGCTTGGCTCACCAGTGATCATCGATTTGATTGCCCAAATTTTGGCCATTTCTTGCTCGGCAGTAAGGGAAACAACTTTGATCGGTGGAAGATTTGGATCTGGTTCTGGGGAGGGCGCACAAAGAAAGTCGGTGACCCGGCTTTTACGTGGTGCTGTGTAGTGGTAGGTCGGTTTGAAGATGAGTAGTTTCGATGATTCCCGCCTCGGCTGCTAAGATGGCGCAGCTATAACTCGTGGCTTCTCGTTAGCGGTAGTAGTCTTCGCCAAGTGCTTGTAATTTGCAAAAGAAGACAAGTGTTAGATCAAGATAGATGTAAACTAATGCAGAAGAAGATAATGCGGTTCACGAGCTACTCACCGCACTCCCAAAATCTTTCCTAATGTACCACTGGTATGGGCTCCTTGTCCTCATAGTGACCTGACACCCACAAGAAGTCATCGCTATTGGTTTCCATATCCTGTTACCTTCTATGAGTTTTGCTCGCCCTTCTTACCTTCAGTACCAAAGAAACCCACCTTTATTCTTGCCGAGGTTGTATTATCGAAATATCTCAAGGCCGAGATTAAGACCGACCCTCCTATTTAGCTCGGCCACGCCATTTATTATTTTGTACGTGTTGTTTGAGACTTAGGTTGGACAAAGCCTTGTCTGCCTCAAAAATTCGTAGATCAAGGGCTAGACCGAGAAGCGAAGCCCTCCCTCCACTATGGATACGACCGTGAAGGGGCACCGGTCTAGGTCGCCCCACGGGGTATCTCCCTTCTTGGCCAACTCTAAGTGGATGTCGTCAGATGTCAGACTTCTACTAACTCGCCATCGCACTGTGGAACTCACCATGAACCCAGATTTCCCATTTATCTTGGTTCTATTTATTGGGTGATTTATTTTGTATCTTGGTGGAAAATTTGCTCGGACAATGAGCGTCACTGGTGATAATGCTGGACTGGCCTGATCGGTCCTAGTTTGTTCTGCATTGTTAATAAACAAGTCTAGGGGTTAGCACGACATAAACTGCATGGCTTCGATGTGGATCTTTTAGCTTAGTGAAAGGTTTTTGGGAGTTTGACCGGTTCGACCCCTATCTCGGCTCGACTACTTGGCCGATTTGGCCTTCCTAGTTCGAGTTTGATTCCCTATTTCTAGCTCAGTTGCGGCCTCAACAAGAAGCCGCAAACTAGTTTTTACTCGGCTAAAGCTCTATCTACAGATCTAAAAGAATGTTTAGCTCAGTTCTGTCCAGTATTCATTCAGTTCATCCCAAAAATGGGGTTCGTTCATTCGAGCCAAGGAGAAACAGGGGCACGAAGGCCCCATCCACTCCTCCAGTTCCAGTTTTCCCTAAGGTATGCCAATACTAGCCCGTAGAGGAGGTATTGATAGGATCCTAACATTTCTAAGCAAGAACACCAAGAACGAGGATGAAGAACTCGAAGAACTCGAGCATGAAAACACAAAGAAAGGGTAATGGGACTTACCATTACCAGATGCCACAGGATTCAGCCCCTCAAACTTGATTGCAAGTTTGGAAATAGCAAAAATGGACGTCGGGGAGCAAAGGGGAGCAACGGCAGTAGTTTTGGAAGTTTGGAGTTTTGAGAGCTAGGGTTTTGGCTCAAATGAGAGGGTGAACAGTGAAGAGTTCAAGTGACCCTTCGTGTGATGTTAAAAGAGGTGGGAAACCCCAAAGGGTGCCGCCGTTTGAATTTCGAGCATGGGAAGACAGCTGTGGGGTTGTATGGTCCAATGGCGTGAGGCCACGTGGCATCGAGAGCACGGCTGTTAGTACGGCTGTACGACCCTTGACAAGACTACTGAAACAACGACCGACTAAATGGGATAGCTCTGCATCTGGTGGAAGCCAATCACGCCATTGCATGGTGTAACTCAGTGACCGTTAGCTCGGTTATGGTGGTAACCCCAATCATGATTAGCTCGATGGGATTAAGGGCAATTGAGAGGAGATTTGCACCGACAAAGACGGCCGAGCTACCACGGAATGCGGGTTGCGCTAAACCTCACTTGCCGAGCCGCTTTCAACGGGCACATTGTCCGCCTATCGCACGACTGAGGTAGATTGACCGACCAGGTGTGGAGTATGGCCTAGCCGAGCTATGAGGCAGACACTCGGCCGGACGTGCAACCGAGCTAGTCACAGTCCGAATTGAATCTAGGCCGAGAAGAGGACCAACATGCTTCACCTTCAATTAACCCGAAGGGAGTTTGGACCGGGATGGTGGTCGGCGAGCACCCAGCCGGATAGCTCGGAAGCTCAGTCGTGTTATCTGTGGTTGTGATTTTCTCCAAGGAATAGGCCGGTTGTGGTATGCCGGTCAGGTGTGCCACTTGGGCCAATGGCGTGGAGAGGAAATCGCCCTAGGCACGCCACAATATCGCTGGCGCTTTTACACGCATTATTTGGGGTTTTTGGCCTTACACGCAGTAAGATGGTGGAGGCAAGCATCGCCACCTATCCAGGAAGGACAAGAGAGGTAGTGCGCGACAACTCGAGGCTACATGGCCACTTAGAAATAAGAATGGAAGATGCACGTTAGAAGTATGCAATCCAACGACTCTCTCTAAAAACTATATTCTTCTTCCCTAAGTGATTTGACTTGATCGGAGGGTCTATCCGATAACCTATCGCCGTAGCTCACCGCTTTTGTTGCTGTGTTAGATGCCGCCACGCGGAAGCTTGAGTCCAAGGAATACGCAGCATCGAATATTTCGCCTGCAGACAATAACTTTGGACGCAGGATGCTTTTCAAATTTCCTCTCGTCAACAAGATAGTTCCTCGAACTCGTTTCTACTACCAATCGCTTTTGCTATCCGCACTCAACCATTACCCGCAGAATCGAGCTTCAATTTCAATCGCGTAATGCCTTCCATCTCATAAACCAGAGAATACGGTTGCCCCAAAGAGATGTTCGAATTGAAGTCATGTAGCCCCAAAGAGCAAATGGCAACTTGTTCGCCCCTCGTAGGTCTCCACCATTTTCAGAGAATGTGCTTGATGTTCTTGTTGGTGGCCTCAATAATTCCATTGGTTTGCGTCGATATGTGGATGACTTATGAAAAGCCACGCTATACTTCTCCAACAAGTCGACCACTTCTTTCTTGAAGTGGGAACCATTGTCCTAAATGATCTCATTCGGGACCCCATAACGACAGATGATATTATTCCTGATGAACTTGGCTACGTACAACGCTTTCAGCACTGTATAGGATTGGGCTTCGACCCACTTTGTAAAATAGTCTATTGCCACCAAGATATACTCATACCCATTTGACTCTTTTTCGAGTAATAATCTAATAACATCAATTCCCCAAACTAAAATGTGATAACCATGGTCCGTATTATGCTAGTTAATCTTAATTATGATTGTGATTATGTGTTTGATATGATTTTGAGTGCCATTTATATGAATATATGTTGTTTTGAATTTCTATCTGTTCACCATAGGGAAATCTGTTTGATTATCTCATTAGAATTTAAATTGAAGGCCTTATCCGCCACGTAAATCGAAATTGACTACGCCATTTTGATTGGCGTAATTTTTAGAACCTATGGTGAAATTTAATTAGAAATTGATTTGGATCAAAATAATTAGATTCGTAATCCATTAATGGAACTCTATTATTTAAACTTAAACAATTTGATTAAGAGAGGGACTATATAAGGGCCTTATTACACTCAACTCTTCATTTTGGTGAGCTCAAAATCCGGTTATACACTCTAGAGAGAGACAGGACCGCCTAGAGAGAGGAAGAGGGAGAATTGTATATCTTGGCTCAAAGTTGTGAATTTGGAAGCTTAACTCCAAGAATTAGCTAGAAATTGGGAGCTTGGAACTCCAAGGTGAGGATTTGAGCATTGATTCATAAATTGAGATTGTAATTTTGAGAATTTGAAACTAGATTGTAAACAAAGGTGTGGATTAAGTTATATATGAAGCTAGATTGTGCATGCATGCATAGAATTACCATGAATTGCCATGGATTGTCTAATTTAGCTTGAAGTTTGTTAATTATGAAAAATTGAGTATTGGATCACACATGCAAGCATGGTTTTGATGAGGTTTGTGTGTAAGCATCACTTGAACCTTTTGGAATGGAATTGAAGAAAAAAATTTGCATGCATGCTTGATAGATGAAATATAGAATTAATATGAAGTTGAATACTCATGTTTTGGAACTATGAAGAGAATTCAAAATGATTTTTGGAAAAGGGACCATGAATTTGAGCAATTGGCCTCATATTGTCATTGTTCTCATGTTATGCAATATGTTTCCATGTTTTTGTGTCCAAACCATGAGCCTTGAACCTTTAAACTTTGAGTTTGAACTTGGAGAACAATTCTAGAAATTCTAGAATTCGGCATGTCCGCTTGAGCGGGGTAATCGCCGCTCGAGCGTGAAATGCTAGCTTCCAGCAGTTTTACAGAAAATGTCATCCCCTCGAGCGGAGAGAATCACGCTCAAGTGTCCAAGGCATATGTTTGACCCTCAGCTTGAGCGTCCGAATTAGCGCCGACCGTGATTATGAGGCAACCAGTATTTTTGCAAACCAATGGGGGTCCGCTTGAGCGGAGGAACCCACGCTCGAGCGGGGAGCCCTGTTTCAGAAACTTTGTAAAGACGTTTTGTGTTTCATTTTCGCTCTTTCATTTCGAAAGTACTCTTAGGCATACATTAAGCATTGTAAATGAGTTAAAAGAATAAGAAAGAAGCCTAAGAAGGATGTATAAATTAAGAACTCGATTGAATCGCTTTGTGACCCATTATGTTCATGAAATGTAGAGTCAAGTACGAGAGCAAATCCACCGCGTAACAATCGAGAGTAATATCTTAGTAAAGATTTCAAGTATGTTATTTGTCCAATCGCTTATTTCCATATCATTATAAATTTGTTAAAATGTAATTGTGGACAAATATTTGTTATGCCATATGATTGGGCCAAAGGCCGCTTGGACAATTTGACATGAATGATTGGGCCAAAGGCCATTTGACATGAATGATTGGGCCAAAGGCCGCTTGACATAAATGATTGGGCCAAAGGTCACGACATCATTTGACATAAATGATTGGGCCAAAGGCCGCTGGACATCAACGATTTGGGTTTGAGGCCGCTTTGTTAAGGAATGAAGTAGACCAAGGTCGCTTTGATATGTTTGGGCTTGAATCGCCTAATGTACTAAATAATGCACTAAATAGAACTCTAAATGGGCCCAAGGTCATTTTGATATATGTGAATCATATTCATGTACCTTCTTTATTTGATATTATTCATTGGGCTTTCGCCACTCTCATTCATGTGATTGTAAGTGAGCCAAGCAATATCCAAGCCCAACCCTAGTGAAGCTGTGAAATAGTCAAGTTTTGAGGAGTCACCACACGCCTCAATTTACTACACTTGTTTTTGCCCTTTTGTTCTTTTTGTATATTTTTGTTATGTTGGCGCAGAACTTTGGATTGCGGTTGTGTATAAGCTTTTGATTGGTGACCATGACTTGAATGATCCTCATGTGTAAAGCTTTTATGTTAACTTTCTTCATGTGGGTTATTAACTAATATATGTGAAATATTATGATGTGCCATGTAAGCACAACTCTATGGACACAAGTTTTAAGTTTGCTTCCGCTTTTGGCCTTAACTCGCTGGAATATCTTTTATTTGGTTTGAGGCCATAGGTAATCTCATGATTATCGCCTGCTATGTCCTTAACCCATGGGGCGTTCGTCATGACAAAATGGCCATGGTGAAGTCATGTTGTACTTCGACGCATGGATATTCATGCGATTTGCATGAATTTGGCATTTGTGGCATCACCAAACAAAACCAATACAATTCTCTCCATGGTTGACCAATAGTAACACTACCTCGAGAATCATTCGAGCTAGCATCACTCCGCTCATATGTGAACCGCATTCTCTTCCATAAATGGCCTCCATTAAGCGCTTGACTCCTCTGATCAACACACGCCTTTGTGCATTCCCAGATAGCCTCGCTTGTATAATTTACCTCTGCAGATAATAAACTAAGCGCCCATTCGCCAGATTTCCCTTTTATCTTGGCATTTGCCCCTAGTGGATAAGTCTCTTTCCAAGAAATTCCAAATGTCATGATACTAGGGGTTTTGATCTTGTACTTCTTCTATTGCGCAATCAACTCATAGGCCAAAGACATACTGCTCAACAATGATCGGACGATCCGCACTTCCAAAAGGATGTCTATCATGGAAGATAGAGTTGATAAAGTGTCAAGAAACCTATTGTTCTCTAACAGACGCGAAGGTTAGCTTCTCAAACCTAGAATCGTAACGCCCGGTGGTTTGGTGATAGATTTTCATCCTTTCTTCCTTAACCTTCCGCCTTCCTTTGCTTGAGACATAACCAGGTTTGAGTCCCCAATGATGTCCAACCGCTTTGCCCCTAGTTCTGTATGCCTAAGCTAACGATACATGCCTCGTGATTCTCGCTTTTTGTTGTTTGATACCTTGAACTGAGTTTGAAAGCTAAAGGTATATGGAATTGTCGGTGCACAAGAACACCCCTATCCCATAACCGCATCGATTAGATGCTCACAAAGTACATGGTCCAAATCTCTTCCTTAACTTGCAAATGGCCTCATCTAGGAACACATATTCAACTACTTCATCCCCCTCCACTAGGTGATCAACTAGGAACTCTGCTACGAATCTCCTATTGATAGATTCTATGAAAGTAATATACTTCAAATCAAATTCAAGAGAAGAAGCAACCAATGGGCTAGCCTACCAGAAGCATTGGTTTCTCAAGAGATATTTGATGGGATCTAATCTCGAAACTGAAATTACGATGTGAGCTAATAGGTAGTGCCTCAACGTCCCGGTAGCTCATACCAAGGCCAAGCAAGCCTTCTCCAAGGGTGTAACGGGTCTCATATTCCAAAGATCTTCTTGCTTAGGTAATAGATGGCTTTCTCCACTCTATCCTTAGATTTCAGGCAAGCATGTTTCATTGTCGTGTCATTATTGATGATACAAAATTAACGATTTCCGCTCATGTATTTACAACACGGGTGGGTTTTGTAGATATTGCTTGATCTACTCAAAAGCAACTTGACACCGGCCATCCCATTGAAATTTCTTTCCTTTCTTGAGAGACCAAATAGTGGTTCACAAGTCAAGGTTAATTTTGCAATAAACCGTCTTATGAATTGCACTTTCCTAGAAAGCCTCACACCTCCTTTTCACCCTTGGTGGTGGTATTTCTAGGATGGCCTTGATTTTGGAAGGATAAACCTCAATGCCTCTTTGTGTAATCAAGAACTCTAGCATCTTCCCGGGCCAGACATCAAAAGTGCACTTCGTGGGATTCAATCATAATCGATATTCTCTAATCCGTTGGAAAATTTTCTTCAAAAGCGGTGTAGTGGCCCTTTTCCTTAGACTTGACAATCATGTCACCCACGTACACCTCAACCTTTTGTGGATCATATCATGCAAGATCGTGGTTGTAGCCTGCTGATAAGTAGCTCTAGCATTTTTCGGATCAACGCATCACAGATCAATAGGTTCCCATGGCGCTGTGAAGGCGCTTTCTTCCCGCCTTCGAAGCCATCAAGATCTCGGGTTATATCTTAAAATCTATCTATAAAGGAGAGCAACACATGGCCTACGGTGAAATCAAAGAATTCGTCGATGCGGTAGATGAAAGTTATCTTTCGAACTCGGCTTTGTTCGCATCTCTAAATCCACACACACCGACCGCCATCTTTCTTCTAAGACCAACAATGTTGGCCAACCAAGTAAGATACTCGATA